>WEIV01031067.1:653176-855676 GCA_013390005.1 Calyptomena viridis
CAATTTATAAGAAGAAGCTGTCCAGCTGCATTTTAGGGATACAAGAGAAAGCAGCTTCTGTGTGAAAATTAGAAATAGATTTCAATTTTCTTGCTGCTGTTGTAACTAAACAGCCTGTTAACCTATTTAAATAGGAGGACATACTGTGTACTCCTGTTCTAGAATACATCAAAAGTAATGTGATTATGTCTGTTTTGATACAACCCTATCTTACTGCTACCTAGATGCTTTTACATAAATGATACATGGAATTAGTTCCACGTTTCTTCTCTTACAATTAGCATATTAATGTACCAGACAGATAATTCTAAAAGCCTGGATGCTTGAGCACACACAGTGCCTTCTTCATTGAGTTCCAACACTCAGCCCCTATGAGTCCTCAGGAATGTATCTGTACAAACTCTGCCTCCTGCTTGTCCTGAGAGCAGCCCTGACCTATGGACCACAGCTGAGATACTTTAGGCACTTATTTACTTTTTTGGCCTCAGAAATTCCATTAAAAAAAAAAAAAGGCTCAGTGTCAGGCTGCCCACAATGGGGCCCTTGCTTTTCCTGTGTAGTGTGTGGATGTGTTTACGTATTCACATCATGGCTATATGCATTCCTCAATCTATGCAGGGACACTCGAGGGCATTTCTCACACACACGTTTTTGTTATATTCCTGTGTGTATATACACACCTATGCATACAGTATGCATGTACATGCATACAGGCCATGTATTTTTGTGTTTCTCTATTTAATGTGAAGCTTTAGACAGTCTCCCGTGACTTCACATGTCAGGGATCCAGCATTGCTAGTGAAAGTTTCTAATCTTTAGTCTTTCTTGGTGAAACACTAATGAACTTGTAAAAACAGGAAGCAGCGGAAAACAACTGAATTTCATCTGGTGTTTGAAGAGCTGTCAGATCCCCTCGCTGAAATGTTTCAGAGGAACATCTTTCTGATAAAACCTCTGAGAAAAGTGGAGGAGTTTCAGAAGAGTGATTGGAAAAACAGGATGCCGACTGGCAGGCTTTGCTAATGCATTGCATCTGTAAAGAATTCAGCGACCAAACACAGCATTAGCTATGTGAGAGCCATGGAACTAGGGAAAGTTATTACATCTGAGCATGGGAAGAAGGGGGAAGGGGAAAAGGAGGCTGCTCCCTTTATGCATCTTGAAGTTTGCATTTTTTTTGAGCTTCTGACACTTTTAATTCCATCTACTTTGCTGTCAGCACGCAGACTTAATTCCAGTGCTGAAGAAAAATGCTGCTTTGCTGCTCAGTATCTTCTTTCCTCTGAGGCTCTCCAAACATTTCACTAGTGTTAAGGAAGCTTTGCCTTACCAGCATGAGACAAAGTGAGGATTTGCTCACTTCATATAGGATGCTGTAGTATCTGCAGCTCTTTGGCAGATGCTATCTTCATTTTATGATATATATGGCTTATATCAGGATTGCAGGATCCTCGAGTTTCTAGTAATTTCCCCTTCTCTCCTTTCCAGAGTTTCTGTGACTGTTAAACTGAACTTGTCATGCTGGCAGTTGGTTTTGGCTTCTTCCACTGTCTAGGACAGGAGTCTATTGCTTTTTGTCTTAACTCCTGCTTGACTCATGCTTTTGAAGTCAGGTTGAGGGAGTATGACTGGATCAGGGCCCACACAGATAAAAGAGCTCAAGGATATTCTTGGTTCCTACAGTCCGGACATAGTTGTGCTTCAGAAAGGTAGGAATCAGGTCCTTATAACCAGAAGACTGTTAAAAAAGTAGAGGTAAGAGACTTAACAGCGAGTCTGAAGAAAATTGTAGCAGAACTATTGATTACACAGAACTAATCCTCGATCTGTGGCTTTACCTAGATTCTTTCAGTTCTGCTTTCACTGGAGTTGTTCCCCTGAGATGAACTACCATCCAAGGCATGTGTGAGAGAAGGAGCCTGTCTGTAGGGTCTCACTCATGTGAGACTCTTAACACAACATGTCAGCCTTAGAACATACAACTTTGTTTATTTTCCCTCCTGCAGTCAGTTGTTTCTTTGCATTTAATCAATCTGCAGTTCAGCAAAACACTTACACATGAGCTTTCCTTACTCAGCAAAGCACTGAAACTTCTGTCTCCAAAAACCCTCCCATCTCTTTGGATAATGACTGAGGAGAGACACGTACCCTGATTGAAGTCAGTGCACCCAGTGCGTCATGGTGGAGCTGAGAACTGCCTTTGGATGTCCTTCTCTGGCTGTCCCAGCCTTCTTTTGGGGAGTGACTCGGAGGATTGTAGGCTTTGTTTATGCCTAAGCAGTTTCCAACATCCGAGTCACAGCAGCAGAACTGCAATTCCAAACATCCTGATCACTGCAAGAGGATCTAACAGCGCTCCCAGGAAAGCCAAGGACGAAGCAGCAACTGAAACAATGTAAACAGGAATACATCCTTAAGACAACAAGATGCAGAAAAATATCTAAAGCTGGTCTTCATTAAACCCTTTCTCAGCTGTCTCTCTCAGCTGTTCTCACTGCTGCTTCAGTGCATCCTAGTTCTGTCTGTTCCTACAGCCCTTCCCTGGAAGGCAGATGCTTTTGTGGGTGAAGCATCAGACTGTGAGTTGGGAGACTTAATTTTGCTACTGAATTGGGCAAAGGCAGTGTCACATTTCCCTTTTCAGTGCCTGCCCTGTGATTCTTACCACCCCTGACTCCCAAAGGCCCAAGTTCAATCTTAGTTTCATGTACAGAAATCACAGCAGCTGTAGCTGGTGAGTTTCCATGTGTTTGGAAGGTGTTAGGAGGGTCACAGGGGCAGGTTGAGAGTGGATCTTCCAGGAAAAAACTCTTTTTGAGGAGACTATTCAGGGCATAGCTCAAAAAGCTGCTTCTCTCCCTTCTGGATGTCAGGCAGTGTTTACATAGATATAAAAATATTTTTCAATCACATAAAAATATCTGCTTCTTAATTTCTATATGCTGTGCTCCTTCCATAACTAATTAATCATCGTGATGTCCTATGAAAAATGTAATTATCTCAGTTGTCATTGTCCCGTTTCACAGGCAAGGAAAACCCTGGGGAAACCTTGCTGTGTTGTACTGGTGTTTTGTTGATCTCAGGAAGCCTGAGTGCCTCTTAAGCACAAGACAAGATTTACAAATCCTACCTTGGTTCTGGAAGGAAATATATGATGAAATGTATCATGTGCTTTTACTTACAGAGAAAAAGAATGATTTTCCTCTGTCTAACTTAATGCTTACTTGTCTGCTTGTCGTTTTGCTTTGATCTGCTTCATCTTTTTGAGGCAACTGGCTTCCTAAAGCAAGGTCTGCTGTCTGTTAGCTGATTACATACCGTGTTCAAACATCCACTCTAACCCTGTCAGGCCCTTCACCTTCTGCATTATCTATTATTTTTGACTGGATAAATACTTTGGTGTTGTGGGGTGGTTTGTTTTTTGTTTTTATTTGTGTAATCACTGTGTTGTTTAAAAGAGTTATAATGATGAGTTGCCTTTTTTTTCATTCAGATTACTGATATTTTGATAATATAGACTCCACTTCTATGAGACACACTTGGTTAATTTGCCAAAAACAAGGTAGAATTCTAGGCCATGTTGCAAAAAGGTTGTAGAGATGTCCAGTCACAGCTGTAGCTAATGTGTGCTTCTAACAGTAGTCAGTGCAAAAATGGAAATTTGGAACAGTGGAAAGTCTTATGTTTCTTGGTCTCAGATTCTAGTCTAGACATCTGAGTTTAGAAAAAATTTAATTTTGGAACCTGGTTGTTCAGTATCTGTCACATACATCTAGTTTCAGACTATCATATTTGTTAGTGCTAGCTTTGACTGGAAATCAGACATTGAATGAGAAGGACTTTGTGCTCAGGTGGCTCTGGGGTTGTGTCCCTTGGCTTCAACCCCATCTTAACTGCTGGACCCCAGTGAACTCAGAGTCCCCCAGATGTCCATGGGATGTGTGATGCTGACTCTGCAAATCTGTTTCTCTGTGAAATTCTCTATTGTTCCCTGTTTGAGGCCTTGAGAATTCTCTCAATCAGAAAAAAATAATTTGCCAGATGTCTTAATAAGCCCTGTGCATTGATGGTTCTACATGAAGAGGATTTTTTAAAGCAGCGGATGTTTATTTCTGTCATTTAACAATTTTCCTGCTACAGCTACCCTCCAGAAAACTGATAACTGAATCCTCTTCCCATCTTTCAAATCTAGAGATGAGCCTCAGGGCTGAGTCCAGTCTATATATTTGGCCCAGGTCCAAACACTGTCTTAACATGGGAGATTTTGTGAAATTTCCAGTCCATGTGTAAAATGATGCAGGTTACAGAATCTTTGGATTTGCTATTTTGCTTTTCATCATTATGGATTTAAAGATCCAGCCCATATTTCTATTATTTAAAAAAGCATGTATGTGTGTACATAATGGGAAAGAGAAATAGAACATCAACTTGAAAATCCTCCAGTTCTAATAAGGGAAATAGCTTTCTCATAGGTTCCCACATCATCAGTCAGCTCATCACATGCATGCTGCTGCAAGACATTTTTCTTGTAATGAATTGAATAATCACATCTGCTTCTCAAGCTTGAGAAAAGTTTAAAAAGTCATTAACATTATCCTGTTTCCATCATTGGCAGAATCTACTTGGGTTTTTTTGTTGTTTTGTTTTTTTTTTTAATCAGCATCTCAGCAGTGTAGACACGTGTGCATGTGAAAAAATTGTCTGTATGTGCACGTGTGTTCCTGCAGCTAAAGTGAGTGTGTGTGTTTGTGTACATTTCCACACAGACAGATGGCACCCATTTCTGAACAGGCACAGTCACCTCTTGCAGGCATGGACACAGAGATGAATCACAGAATCAGAGAATCATAAAATATCCCGAGTTGGAAGGGACCCACAAGGATCATCAATCCCAACTCCTGGCCCTGCACAGGACACCCCAACAATCCCATCATGTCCTTGAGAGCGTTGTCCAAATGCTTTGTGAAATGTCAGGCTTGGGGCAGCGAGGAGCCTGTTCCAGTACCTGACCACCCTCTAGGTGAAAAATCTTTTCCTGATATCCAACCTAAACCTCCCCTGACACAGCTCCAGCTATTCTCTCAGGTTCTGTCACTGGTCACAGAGAGCAGAGATGGGAGCTGCCCCTGGTGAGCAAGCTGCAGACCCCGATGAGGTCTGACCTCAGGCTTCTCTTTCCCAGGCTGAACAGACCAAGTGACCTCAGCCTCTCCTCATATGGCTTTCCCTCTAGATCCTTCATCATCTCTGTAGCCTCCTTTAGACACTCTCTAATAGCTTTAAATCTTATATTGTGGTGCCCAAAACTGCCACAATATTCCAGGTGAGGCCGCCCCAGTGCAGAGCAGAGCGGGACAATCCCCTCCCTAAACTCGCTCCCTAAACTTGCCTGATGCCCCCCAGGACACGGTTGGCCCTCCTGGCTGCCAGGGCACTGATAGCTCACATTCAACTTGTCCATGACCAGGACCCGCAGGACCCTTTCCGCGGCGCTGCTTTCCAGCATCTCATTTCTCAGTCTGTTCGTACATCCGGGATTGCCCCATCCCAGGTGCAGAATCCAACACTCCTCTTTGTTAAACTTCATATGGTCGGTGATTACCCAATCCTCTCGTTCGTCTGGGTCTCTCTGCTGGGCCTCTCTGCCTTCGAGGAATGGGCTCTGTGAAGAGCAATGCACGCACACGCCTGCTCTTTTTCCATAATTGTGACTCTTCCCATCATGACCAGGCACGAAAGTTCCCGTGTGGCCGTGGATGCTCCCAGGCACATGCAGGCAGGAGACACGAGAGGGCAGGCGTCCCCTCTGCTGCCGCCTCTGCCTGGGCTCGCTGCTATTGTTATGTTTATGCAAACAGCCTTTGACATAATAGCTTTGAAACAGTTGAAAATTGGATTGTGCCTTTAGGCCAAACATTCAGACCACCACCTTGGCTATATTCATCTGCCACAGTAAATTGGGTTCAGTCTTGGCTCCACACACTGTATTTCAGGGAAGGATTACAGCTTGGCAATAACTTTTGTACAGGAAAGACAAATGCAAACTCCTGGCAGAAATACTGGAGCTGTTTAGTTGTGCAACCCCCTATCTGGGGGAATACAGATTGCACTGAGGATTTCTTTGGACATCCGAGGAGCAAATAATACAAATTCTCAGGCTGGAATCACCATTCCTTTCTTTTTCAGCTTCCTAATGCAATCTAATTATAGTTTAATCTCCAGAAATAAATACCTAATAAAAGATGAACCTATTAGAAGAGTAAATTTACTGCCCACTAGTTAGCAGAAATTCTTGCCGTGCTCTCTTTAAGTGATAATGTTATTGGGATAGAACATTGTTTGACTGGTTAATAGTCCCTCTATTGCAAGACAGATTATGTGGAAAATAAAAGTCAAAGCACAGCCAGTCGCAGTGTTAAAGTCTGTGGTTAAAAACACTTTTAACATAAAAAGATGTGTTGAAAAGAAGTGAGAGGGTAACAGCCCCTCCAACAGGGGTTCAGCAAGAATCTAAGCTGTGGTCTGAAAGGAAGACAGTGTTCCCTGAATTCACCATGAATTCAGTGCCACAATTAATTTTCTACAGGCTGCGTTACAATTTTGTTTCATACTTAAGAAATTGAAGGTTTATTTGGGCCTGATCCCAGAGGCAATGTGCTAGTTTCAACCATTTCCAATTCATCCTAGCAGATGTAATATGTTCACTGAATTTGGGGCTATATTCTTCCTTCTGTCTCCAAGAAGGGTGGAGAACCAGATGGAGAGAGGAGGTGGTGGCAAAAGCTCTGCATACTGGCAGGAGAGATCTGAAGGTGAGGTTGGGGTGGAGCAAGGTGAAGGCTCAGGAGAGAAGAAAAGCGGCAATTCCTCTGGCAGTCTTCCCTGCTGCATCTCTAGTTTCCATCGTGGTGCTGGCCCATCAGTGGATTAATGAGGCCATTGACTTTGCCAGGGGTGGAGAATATAAATAAAAGCAATTTCCTGGCCTAGCTCCCACTGAAATCTAACCCAGTGGGAAGAGAAAGGCTCTTGTCTTAAAACGAAGGCATTTTAGCTCGGGTGGTAGCTGAGCTGCTGGTAACTTTATTGTGAAAGCAAGGGGTTTTTTCAAAATACATATTGGGCTTTCTGAATTCATGCAGACTTGCACACCAGCTACTTCTGGTGTGCAAATGAGGTAAGACATGTATTTTTAGCAGGAATGAATAACAGGGGTTGTAGAAACATGTTTCTTGCATGAGTACCTATGTGTTTCCCAGGATGGAATTTGCCCAGATCTCCTTATGCTGTACCTGTGGAGGTCTCCAAGTCAGATGAACATAACTCTCTTTATTCATTGCATATACCAATATCTCATCCCCTGCTTTTAAGGCTACAGAATACAGCATGACTTTTACCTGCCTAACACTGCTTCTGAATGAAGCAGCCTCTTTATATTAGCATTGGAAGCAGCAGTTATACTTAAACAAGAAGTAAAGCCAGCATGTAAAATTCTGGTCTGTGCATTCCCCATCAGCTATGATGGGCCAAATTCTGAAGAAAAAACTCTCATATTCACATTTTTAACTGGAACTTTGCCCAGTAGTAAATAGACTCCAGTACCTTCCACAGTCAAGAAAGAGCAGCTGAGCAAGGGACAGCAAGGGCATTACACATGCTCTGTTCTATGAGCAAAATTGTCAGAATTAGCCCACTTGACTGTTTAAACATTTAGTTATTAATTTTCCTAGTCTACTCAGTCACACTTTGCTGTCTTTAGCAAGTTGTTTTTGTCTGTGGGTAAAATATTTGGTCCTGGCCTCTTCCAGAAAACAGAAGTCCCTAGCTGCAAATGGATAGGAAGTCACACATAATAAGAGAATCATATATTTCCGTAGTACTGTAAGTTTTGCTGCTTGAAAAAAATGATTGTTTCACAAAAACAATTAATCTTTTTTTTCTGTCTCCAGCTGTTTCACCCAGAAAGAAAAAAAAATCTCACTAGATGTCTTCAGTATGGTTCCCCCCCCATTTATCAGGCCTCTCACACTGAATAGAGAAGTATTTTATGGAGAAAAACTGAGTAAGCTGGCTGGATTTTGCTGTAGCAGGCTCTGATGTGGTAAGGCTCTTTGTCATATATCACAGTCAGAAGTCATTTATTATCCTGCTTTCCTTTGGGAAGAGACTGGGGCAAAAGATCCAAATTCTACCTTTCCTTTTCCTCAAGTGTGTGTTTTATAATCATCACTTATTAGCAGGATTATGGTAGCATCTAGGTAATCTTGCCAGGATCGAGGCATTATTATGATGAACAATGACAGAAGTCTATTCATTAGAGTCCAGAGAAATTGTTTTGCTTGGCTGTAAAAGCACTTGGGCCAAGGAGGTCAGACAGCTTTATTCAAAGTCTTCTGCCCATGTTACCAACTCTCGTGATATTATCAAAGTCTCCCACCATCCTGGGCTTTTCAGTGAGCAGCACCTCCTGCTGTCATGTGAGTCCACAAGAAGCTCAGCCTTCATTAAACGACAGAGATGATTCAAGCCCTGTTGATTTCAAGTGAAAAGTCTGAAAAATATGGGAAGCAGAAGGCAAATAATTACCCTCTTGAGATATATATAGATAATACACACATATATATTAATTTTTAAAATTTTTTTTGGAAGGTCAACTTTGTAGCTTCTTGGAGTTCATTTGAGACAGGGCAGGAAGGGACCTTGGAAGTCCTTAGCCCATCTTTTTCAATCTGCAAGCCTGTGCTCCCTAGTGCCAGGGCAAAGCAGGAAGGCAGGTGTGAAACACCTTTTGCTGAGATTCAGGGCCCTGCCAAGGCATGAAAGATTCCTCTTAATTGAAGGAGGCAGAAAGAGTGTGGGATAAATACTCCATATATAATTACTTCATAAAGTGATGCTCTGTTTCAGTCAAGCCTACCCATCTTGAAAGGATGGCTATTCCCTTTTCATTTAGAGGGTGAAAAGTTGGGAGCCAAGAATAAGTAGAGGGGAAGGGGTTATGGTAAAAATACATCTTTCCTCTTTCTCAAGATTGTCTTCCCAACAGCCAAACATATACAAGTGCCACTAACTGTATCTCATTTATCCTTGGTTTCTCCTTTCCCTGTCTAGCCCCTTTGTCTCCTGTCTCTATGGCTTGTCAGATATATTTACCCATCCAGGCTCCCAGGCTTTTGCCCAACTCTAGCAACGCTTAAAATGCTGGTTTTCAGGAAAGCACTACTTAGAGCAGACAGAAGGATGATCTGAATTAGGATTAACTCAAAGAAAGCAATTCCCTTTTCTGGAGTTATTCTGATAACTCCAATTTCAGTTTTGTCCCTCTCTGAGTACCTTCAAATAGAGTCTTTTCTTCAGTGGAATTCCCAAAATAGAGGAAATCCTGAATTCTTTTTTTTTTTTTTTTTTTTTGGGCCCTTTGAGCCACAAATGCTGGGAGCCCTGAGGCTCTAACTGATGGGCAGAACTTGCTGAAACACAGATTACCCCACTCACAGGAAACCAAAATTGTTGAAACAAATGCTGGAACAAAACTCAGGAATGAGAAGCCTTTCCATGGATTGGGAATGCCAGTTCTCAGTTTGTTTAGTTCTCAGAAGACTTTGAAGCATTTGGGTTGATGTTTTTGGGTTTAGAAACAAAACAGCTGCCTGGTCTCCTGAGTCTGTGCCAGGAGTCCCCACTCTCAGGAACCCTTTTGTGCTGTCTCCAGCACAAAATTATTTTCCTACCAAAAATTATTTCGCAGGAGAGTTTTTACCCAGTTTCAGTGGGAACCTCTGCTCAGTCCTAACAGGCCTGGTACTACCAGGGGAATCTTGGACCCCATTTTGAGCTCTGTTTAGTTCTTATTCCTTCTTGCTTGGACCTTTGCCTTGCCATCCTGAACCATGTATGAGGAGGGGCCTTGCTGTCTGAGTGAAAGCTTCCAGGTTTTAGGGTCTTCCTGTTCTGAGAGCCTGAGAGAAGAACTTTCAGTCCTGTCTTTTCAGGCAAAGGTTTTTTCTTTCTTCTTTCTTTCCCTTCCCTTTACAATTAATTAGATAATATTTTTGCTACTGATCCATTCTTCATTAAAAAGCTGAACTCCTTTTGTTAGATCTGTTTGGAACAAAGGTAGGAAAATTTATGTCTTAATTTTAGTTCATTATGGCAGAGAGCATCCCACCCCATCACTCTCTCTCTCCCCCTCCTCTTCCAAGCCCTCCCTCTTCCTTTGGAGGATCAGTTATCACTTTGCCCCTAAACTCCTCACATTCTGCAGAGGCATTGGAGGAGCCTTCACTGCCCTTTATCTTCCACTGCCTCATTAAGAGAAATGAACCTGAGTCTGAGAGAAATGACACAAGGGAAATAAAAATATAATCCCTAGGTGCCACCTATAATGAATTGTTATGAAAACCATGAAAATATCTGTCTGCAGATATTGTTCTTTGATTTGAAGTCAGTGTTGTAAGCGGTAATTTTTGTCATTAAAGCTGTTAATCTGCACAGCGTTCCTCATAAGTTTTTATGAAGAAAAACAGCTCTGCTGCCTACATGCTCATGCAGGGAGCTTCTGAGCAGTGCTACATGAACAGGGTGCCTTTGAATAATTATCTTTAATTATAACCAAGGTGGCTGTCTGTCTCAAAGATGGGACTGTTTCATGGCAGCCTGCTGTCCACTGATGTGAGGGTTTGGGATGAGCTGGTTCATCTGAACCTCCCTGACACCTTAGTCCCCAGCTGGCTGAGGGTGGGCTGTGGGTGTGTCTCAGGGCACTGAGCTCTGTGTGTGTGCAACTAGCCACAGTGTTGCCCCAGCCGTATGCTTTTGTGTTTGGGATGGCACTGTAAGGGATCATTGCATCCTAAGATGAGCCCTGCTAGGAGTATTATTCTGTTTTGTCCTTCCCCAGCAGTCACAGAGCTGACTTCCTTTCTGCAATCCATCTTCAACTTTTCTTGAGTGGGGTGCTCTTTTGGGACATCTGTGTATTCCATGAGATAGATCCCAGGTAGTTGCTTTCCATTCTGTGCGTGCCAAGACAGGGCAGAGGGGTTCTTACAGCTCCCTTCATCAATGCCCTGGGATTATTGTATGGGCTTCCAGTGTATGCAGTGTGACTGCACTCCATTACCCCAAAGTAACGATCTTAAATAAGAAAAGATAAGATAAGAAACTTTCTTTTCTAACGATAAGAAAACCCTGATGTTGGGGAGGGGAGAAAGCATGGCAGTCTGCTGGTGTTCAGATTGCTCTGACTGAAATGAGTTATGGGCATATGGATCAAGAGGAAATGGCCTCAGGTTGTGCCAGGGAAGGTTTAGATTGTATATTAGGAAATATTTCTTCACTGAAAGGTTTGTCAAACACTGGACAAGGCTGCTAGTGATGCGGTGGGGTCACCATCCCCACAGATATTTAAAAGACACATAGATGTGGCACTTAGGGACATGGTTTAGTGGTGGACTTGGCAGTGCTGGTAAATGTTTGAACTTGATGATCCCAAAGGTCTTTTCCAATTTAAATTCTATTCTATAATTCTAAGAGGAAAAGCAGACTTTGAAAGGTTTTTTGCACCTCCCTCACAGAATTAGCTCCCTGCTGAAAATGGGCAATATTAACCTGCAGTCTGATCTTGTAAGGATTTCCTTATTCCCATCAGAAATTAGGTAAAGTCTCAGTGCTGATTTACACTAGGCAAACATTTGGCTTAATTGCTTGACTTCCTGGATCTTAGCACAACCACAGACACCCCCTGCTCTGCAAATATTTAGGTTCCCATTTGTGAAAAAGATGAAGGCTGAGACTGATCTCCACTGACTTTGCAGAAAGGGCATTGTGAAGTGCATGAGAATAGAGGCAACATCAGAGACTTAAAAATAGAAATAAAAGACCAAGAAAGAGAATGAGTTAATAAATCTTTCAAGACACCAAGTTGATGGAATAATGAAAACAACTACCAGGATTTGCCATGCCCCCTGCCCCTTAAAGGAAGCCTCTTCCCCATTTGGTCTCTGCTTTAAAAACAGAAGGGTTGTAAATAGCGTATGATGGAAGGCATAAGACATTAATTGTCTTTTCTATTCTTATGCAACTGTCCACTCTGAACTCCTGGTATTTTACCCTTAAACATTTGGAACTAGGATTCCTGTATATAGTGCCCATAGCCACTGTATATCCTTTTATATTTATATAGCCTTTTATATTTCCTGAAATCCTCAAAAGTATCACTAGCACAGGGTCTGTTATTTAGGCAGCTTGAGGTTGTGTGAATTCCTGAGAAGAAGCTGTTTATCTGCTCTGCTTCAAGGTAAAGAACTCCAAAATGTGGCAAATTAGGCTTTTTGCTCCAGGCAGAGTAGCAGTACAGGACAGGCAAATCTTTGCTTGCTCTGACATCCTACATCTTAGCAAGTATTTTCCAGCATTTTTGGGGATGTAAAACAAGATGATCTGAGAAGAGGGTTCTGCAGACACCATTAACATGGTAGGCTGAATCTGCTGACAATAAGTCAATGATTCTTTCTGACATGACTCTAAGAGTAGCAGAAGGACGTCTGTAGGATGACTCATGTTAATGGAAGAGTGGGATGTATGACTTAAGATTTAGGACAGATGTCAGGTTCAAGGAAGCGTGGTGTAAGGAAAGTAATTTTTATTGGCATAGTAGCAGGATACAACTTGTCAGAGTGATGTTGACTCCTTTTTTTTGTATTGTTTTGGCAAGTCCTTTGGGAAGATGGCAAATGGAAAGGCCAGAGGAACACCTGGCAACATCCCCTGCCAAATGGAAATGGTTGTCTTCTGACAGACAAACCATGGGGTGGTGGTGATTTCATTGCATTCAGTTTGCAAAGGAGCAGCCTTGGAAGAGTTGGGAAGAGATTTTTTATTATCTCCAGTGCAGTCAGGGTGGTTGCTCCCTCTCAGACCTGCCTGTGTGTTGAGTTTGCACTATTCCCATGTGTTGATTTAAATAAGAGACCTGCCTAAGACATGGCAAACCTCTGTGCAAACATCACTACGAGATTTGTGCAGTTCTCTTTCTGCCTTGCACACACATGCTCACCAACAGAAGTTGAGTATTTGTAAGTCTAGGTTTAAAATATCAGAGAACAATCACCAAGTAAAATTAAGCTTCTAATGACATCAAAAGATATGTCTTCTGCTGGCTCTGATTTCAAGCTGCTTGGCTTACTTTTCCTGCTTTTGAGGAAGGCTAAATATTCCAGGACAGCTTCATGGGCCAAGAGAGGCACAGCAAAGACATAAAGCAAAACTGTGATACTTCCTTTTCTTTGTTCAAGAAGTGTATGTGGGTTGCATTCTTAACTTCATTCTGGTAACTATAACAGTAAGATCTACAGTAATGATTAAAAAAGCCTTGAATGATTTCCAGTCTCTCCTCCCACCTCCTAAAACATGGGGTGAAGTTCTATTCAGCTGTCATTGGGAACAAGAAATTCAACCAGACACTTTTAGCAATATTAGTCTTATTTATGTAAAGTCAATTCTCAATTAATATTGATGTACAAGCTCTAAGGCAAGGATCAGAGCTGTCTACATCCACTTCCATGTGTGACCTGCACCCTCTCCCAGACCTTATTTTTTACTGGTTGCCTCTTTGGGCACATGACATTTATCTGCCACAATCTCTGCTGCATTTTGTCCCTCCTGTTCACAGAAATGATTGCAGCTGGAATTTGAGTGGAATTTCCTGCTCTCCCTGGTTTCTCTGCCCCTTCTTGCCACAGGGTCAGGACAGGAAGTGGGATTTTGCAGAATATTTTGAATGCAGTGTGGGAGACTTAAGAAAAAAGTGAAGTTCAAATGGTATTCACTGCTGCATCTGCAGATGTGCCAGTGTTTGTTCCATTGTGCTGCCGTTTATAGGGTCTTACTTTTTCTGTACACAATGGGATCCCATTCACGATAAGAGCTCCAGACAGTTCTGCCTGATACAGATAACATTAGGAATGTCCAGAATAATTTGCAAGATATTAGCTAAGTAATAAATTTCATGAGGCTCCACTGAATAGGCAGATTTGTAACTTGCAAGTAGAGAAGTGAAGACCTAAATGTAAGGACAAGTTGCTGGCTTAAAAAGAGAGGGAGAACTCAGGACAACTCAGAACTCCCTGCACTCCTGGCTCCCAAGCATCTCCCTATGCCTTTGGGTATGTCTGTAAGTGACCTAAAAAGACATGTTTCTTCCATGAGGTTATAACAGATTCCAGAGCCAGTGTGAAGTGAATAAACAGATAATGCAGGACATTGTGTGTTACCTCTGGTTGCCATAGCAGAAAAACTCCTATGGACAAAGTCTTTGAGTCGCACTGTCATTTTTTGTAGATAGGAGGAGCAAATTTATGTACTAAAGAGGGAGCTGGATACAGTCTGGGATTGAAAGCCACAGGGCTTCCTTTTTTGCCTACTCTGTTGTGACCTTGTGTTCATTCTCCACCTGGACAGTGAGGTTTCAGGCATAGCAGGGATGAGTGTGTCACAGATGTCAAGTGGCCAATGTGCCAGGAGATTGGAGACCTTACAGTGCCAGCTGTTATGGAGGGCTGTTCTGAGAAAGGCTCTGTCTTCCCATATCCACTGCACCCCCTTGCAGTAAACACACCCAGGCTCAGTGAGCTGTAAGGATGAACCAGCTTCCCGGACTTTCACAGCAAGAGTCAGGCTCTGAGCCGTGGCCAGCAGAATCTGGCTGGGAAGCGTGGGAAACTTCACAGTAAGAGAGAAAATCTACTCTATCAAGAGCTGTTTTCCTGGGGCTGCAGTTTCTAATGCATCCAGCACATTTTTTTGGGTAATCCAGACTCCTGGAGCAACATTTGAAAGAGTGGAAAGAAAAGTATTTTATCTTCAAAAAAACAATTCGTCCAACAAATTGAGAGGAACATGTCAGTTGCTAGCAAAGTAAACTGAGCTCCTCAGGTCTCAGGCTGCCACCTTTTGCTGAACCCATTAACCATTTCCTTAATGGCACCAGAGTGAAGTGGATTTTCCTCTTCATTACTTTTAGTGTAGGACATAGGTTTTTAAAGTGGATCCTTTCAGAAGGAAGGAATAAATTCATGCTTTGGAGGTTTTTTTTCCAGGATAGTCTTTATGTCAATGGAATAGATTCTTTCCACCTTATTTTCTCTTCAAGTCTCTATTTATTTAAGTTCAAAGTAGATAGTTTTCCTTCAATATCTCACCTCCTTTACTAGGAGAGTTAAGGGATATTGATGTGATTGTTGTAGAACTGCTTTGCTCAGCTGTTTTTCCACTGTGAGTTGTTGCAGTTGTCCAACAATCAAAATATTAAGATGTTATAGACTACAAGTCAGTCAGGATTGAACTTACAGGATAAGCATTAATTTTGGATTGGTGCTTGGGCAAGACCTAGGAACAGCTCTGAAGGAGCAAATGGCTCTGACCCAGTGAAAGCACTTGTGACCTGCCTCTTGCAATCCTTATTGCAAAATTGTGATACTGTCTTATTTAGTCAATCAACACACCTTCAGTCCTACATTAACAGCTGCGACCCACTGCAAAATTTCCCTAACCAATAGATAAACCTACTGGCCACTCTTTTCAGGCAGGTTAATGGAATTCTATTATATTTCTGTCCCTTGCTCTTTCTCTTTTATCTCTTGGTCTGGGACATGTCAAAGTGTGCTGGGAGATAGCAGGCATCCCATAAAGACATGCCTAGAAGTAGCTCATAAATCTATTTCTAAACCAGCCCTGATTTGTAGACAAGAAGCACCATGAGAATGATTTTGACAAAGGTTGTGAGCTATTCTGTGGGGGAGGATTATGATCAAAGTGCACAAGGCAGGTGCAAGATGACCTCAAAGTTCCCTACAACCACTAGTGTAGAAAAAGCCTGAATGACAGGAAAGCAGCATATTTGTCAGGGTTGAACATGAATGGTCAGTTTTCCTGTATTGGAGGTTGCCTGCGTGAAGGGGTTTTTTTAATACACTTTTCAGGAGGAATGTTGATATATTGAATTTCTAACCAACTGGGGATTTTACTTGGGGTAAATAGCATCCTTTGCTCCTTTCTTTGCTGTAGCCATGGCTGAAAAACTCATGGGAAAACTGAATACTACCGACTGTATATCATTGCTTATCAGATGGGTTGCAATTGGTACCTGTGATTTATCCTGCCATAGCCCTATGTGTTATTTCTGCTTCCTTTTCTTATGGTTCTGAATTAGGACTTTACAGGAACTCTATTATCTAGCTATTTTCCATGTTACCATATGTGCTTCATAATTACTTTAAAATTCCTATTTTGACCCCATTCCAGTCAGATAAACTCCAGTGTTCTCTTAAGACATAGAGAATTAAGGCCACAGAAATAGGGCTGTGAGGGCTACACACACAAAGGCATCCAAAAATCTAATTTCTCTTTGGTTTCTAAAGACATTTTAAATGTTGATACCTTTTTAAGGACTGAAGTCTGAAAAACTATTTTCAGCGCCTAATTTTCAAGTGAAAATTGAGTATTGCCTTATGAAAAACCCTGTGAAATTTGTCCTGTATGAGTTTTCCAAAATCCTTCAGGAAGTCTGCAGCTAAGAAAGGCACCAGATCATCTCCTGACACTGAGCTGCACTACCTAATTGATACATTTCATACTTGTAGGAATGCAGCCAATTTTTAATCTTTGATCTTGGTGTGAACTCTACTCCATGTTATAAATGTTGAATTTTTAGTGTATTTTTATACTGCTACAATTATGAAATTGACTCCTCATATTTATCTTCCTTCAGGAAACTGAGTAACATGATTATTGGAATCGGCTCTTTGAAGGCTGCGATTCCGCGGTGGTTTTTTTCTTCAGGCTGTCTCCAAGCAGTGACACCATGTCTAGGTCTCATCGTAAGAGCCCTAATGAAAAAGCAAACCGAACAACCCATCATTAGGTTCATATGTCCTCTAGGATTCACTAATATCTCAGTGAGTCAGGCAGCAGCGCTATCATTTTGGCTGCGGTGTTTTATGGGCTCCCTGACCGACTGAAGTCACACGGTCACCGGAGCCGAGGTGTGGGGTGAGCAGCTTGTGGTCTCCTTGGAAACTGCAAAGTTGTGCAGGAGGCAGGGCTGCGTGTCCCAGAAACTGCAGAGAGAGGAGAGCCCAATAGGAGATCTCCAGCTGGAATTTTGCTGGAGGAAAGCATGTCTGATAACTTGGCCTGCCAAGGCTTTCATCTGACCTGCTGCTGTCCCAGCCTCTCACCCCTCTAACCTCCTGTTAAAAATACCAGCATGTTTCCTTGCTGGCCGGACATCCTGATGGTGAGCTTTGGTATCCCAGGGAGCTGAAACACATGTAGACCCCTGTCACCACAGTGTGCACAGTGGGTAGTCACCATAACACAGTGTGAGCTGTACAGTCAGCAATTCAGCCATCCACCTCAGGGATGTGCTTCCCCACATTATCACAGCAGCATTTAGGTTGGAAAAGGCCTCCAGGATCATGCAACCTTATCTATGATCAAAGGTATTCTGTTTATCAAAGTGTAGCAGTATGTTAAAATCAACACCTACCAACAATTAACTGCCAATGCCAAGTATTTTGTCTTCCATTGTGATAACATGTTAATATTCTGTATAAAGGCACTGCGAGCTTTGAAAATCAGAATATAAGTTGTCTCCAGTTCCTCTGCTCAGCTGTCCATTGTCACAGATTCCCCCAATTTATTGTTTTTTCTAGAAGAGCACCTGTGAACTGTAGTTAAGACCTTCAGCCCCGTGGGGACAGAAGTTCCCTGGCCAGGTGCTGCAGGTCCAGCCCAAGAGAGCTCACAGGCTCTGTGGCCACTGTGCAGTGATGGATGAATTGGACAAATTGGGCAGATGTGGTTTGGAGAAAACTTATTGCAATGGGATGCACAGAGTTTAACAGAAAGGTCATCTGGCTGCTTGATTAATAGAAACCAATGGGAACAATCTGTAAGCACTAAGCCTGAGTCAATGATAAGATACAGTTTACCAGAGGATGGGTAATTGGACAGGATTTTGGCATGAGTGGGTGGAGCAGTGTGGGAGAACACACGGCAATGCTTAAGGGAGAAGTTGGCTTGCAGCTTCTCAGGCTTGTCTGGGACACAGTAAGCCCAGGAAGTTCCTAGTACTTTTTCCTGCAGACATAAAAACCAGCTTTATTTTAAAAACACTCCTATTTAGTTCTACCAAATTCCTTTTCATTTGTGCTCAGAAAAGTTTCCTAACTTTGTTTTTATTTGTTTTGTATTTCCTATGAAAATTGCAATGATAGAAATTTTAAAATGTATCTTTTGGTATAAGTTTTCAGAGTTCTTACAAAGCCATGTTTTGAAAAGCAAACATTGAGTTTTGTAAGGGAAAACATTTCATCAAAAAAACACTTGTTGATTTTCTTTGTCAGGTTTTCATAGGGAAAAAATAAAGTCTGTAAAAAGTACTGACTAGGTAAAATGCTTTGGCTAGCAAAAATGTCCATGTTTGTTGAAAAGGTATTTTTCCTGAGAATCATTCTGATGAAAACACTTCAACCACCTCCTGAAATTAGAAAGAAATATTATTAAAAGATATTTGCTCAAGTTTCCTAAAGGGAAACAAATGTTAGTGTTAGATAATTAAAAACCAGGGACTCAGCCTTTTCTCAAACAACTGAACAGAGCTTCTTTGAACTCATCTTGACTTCTCAGTGCTGTGTTAGAGTATGAGATTAGTGCTGGAAAACATGCTAGAGACAGGAGTGAATGCTACACTGTTTAAGAATTAAAATATTGCAGACCAAGCCCTTTTTTTACTCCTCAGCTATAGCTCTTGCTTCAGGAGACAGGATATGTCTCAATTAGAGGAGTGCCCGCTGCAGAAGTGCTGGATGGGGGTTCCCTGTGTAACAGGAGGTAGTGACTGCTCTGTAGAGCTTGCAGGCAACAAGCAAAACAAAAAGGATGGAAAGAATGAAAAGGTTCAAGGACAACTTCTGCTGTTAGTGGTAGGAAATCAGGATATAAACTCAGGCCAAAATATGTAGCTGAGATTTTACAGCAAATGTTTGCCTAGAAGACAGTGTAATCTCACTGTAGGAGGTGGTAAGGAACACTGAGTGTCCAGGTCCAGGAAAGGAGCAGTGTGCTGGAAAGAGGAGCTGCACTGGCAGAAGTGTATAAAGAGAAATTATGTTCTTTGTTCAGAGGAAAATTTGGGATTGGAATGCAGTTCACTGTCTTAACTACTGAGGAAAGTAACACAGAAAGAGAGTGCTTCTGGGAGATTTTCATTAGAAATTGCAAAATCTTTTTCCCCCTTTCTCTGCCCAACACAATTAAACAGTAATAGGAGTGTGTTGCACAGTTTATGAAGCAATAATCCAGTTCCCAAATGGCTAAACCAGGAGACTGATGGCCAAATCATTTATCCCAATGAGGAAAATAGATTATTGCTCAGGAAAGCAGCAGGATGGCATTGTTACAATTATTCTGCTGTCTCAGTTTATCAGCTCAAAAATCTAGATACAAATTCTTTCTCTGGGATCAGTTTCTGCTTTCCTTGCTTGCACTGCCAGTCCTGAGCAAGGAGTCCTGCTGACTGTGCCACAATTACCTGTGGAGCAAAGTACAGCTCTCAGTGAGTAAGAGTGACAGCAAGGGTTTCAAGGCTGCAACAAAACATGGTAGCTGGTGAAGTCAGTGCAATTTTGGCTGGGATATGTGGAGACATAACATTATGAAGTAGGAATGTAACAGCTCTCATGTGACTGCACTGGGGATATTGTGCTTAGTTCTAAGCACCTCGTTAACAGAAACGTATTAACAAATTGGAGGGGATCCAGAGAAGAGAAAGTCAGTTGGGTATGTTGATTTACGAATCAGGATGGACCTGAGTGGCTGATGTCCAATCTGAATCTATATTGGAGTGACTCCAGATCTTGCAGATGTGGGTTCAGGGCTTTATGATCTTGAGTCAGCTGGAGTCCATAGAAAGATTCCCACTGACTCTTCTGATCACTAGATTTGAATCTGCTTGAAGAAACCTTGGCTGAACAACGATTAAGGCTAAGGATATATATACAACTTGGAAAAAGAATAAATAGTGGGGACTGTGATGTAAGCTTGGAACTATTAAAAGAGTGCAAATGTGAGGACCACTGTCTTGGCTGACATACTGGGAAAATGAACTAGGGACCTTCGGAGTTGGAAGCAAGAGCTTTTTAACATCATGAGCCAAGGTGGTCAGAGTGCTGCATGTCCCCCTTCTGTGGATCTGAAAGAGAGAGAAGAGCAGGGTGCCTCATGGATGGTATTACCTTAGTCTGACAGGCATAAGGAACTCTTGCATTAATTAACAGAGACATAATTTTAGGACCAGGGAGATAAATCTAATAAAAATAAATGAGTTTTGCATCCCTTAACTAATGAATCAGGTCAAAATACCACTATATATTTTTTTTTGCATAAGCTGTCTGAATGAACAGGTGGACAGATACTCAGAAAGCAGATTGTTCTTGCTGATCTTTTAGGGTTTGATGTCATAGAACTATAATGTATAATGAGATTTTGTCTCCCTCACTGTACAAAATCAGACCTTTCTTTGATCCTGAGATTGTGCATTATGATATGGTCACTATTACCATTCAACTAGAGCCAAGTCTGCTACACAGGTGCTACTCTCTGCCCTGAAGCCATCTCCCTTAAGTCTGCTGGTGTAGCTGTGCATTTCCTTCTTAACTCGGATCTGGTGAAATGATCTTGGCTACTCCTTGTCCAAACTAATAGGAGCAGTAAAGCTCATCTGGATCATTTTGACAAGGACAGATTGGACAGTGCCACCAGGTGCAGCCAAATCTGAACACCAGTTACCTCTGTGGGGAGGGCTGCAGTATCAGCCAGACCACTATTTTAGGTGGAAGGTCAGGAAATGCTCACATCACAGGGAGATACATGCAGTGGTGGCCATGGAGATTAGGTCTAACATGACCCTGAAGAACTTGGGCATTCCAGATCCTGAGAACACGGAAGATAAGCAACCTAGACCATGTGGAAAACCAGAACAAAAAAAAATTAGAAACCCAACTTGATCCATGATGAATAAGAACAAGAAAATGTGCTATCTTATGGATTTTGTGTCATGGATTTCCTGTCTCAGAGAGGCTTTCCCTGTGGTTGGGGTGTTCTTGCTATTTCTTTCCAATATGAAGCTTCCTTCCTCCTCATGCCCAGAGAAAGGCAATGGAACTGGTTTAGAGAGTAAGTCATATGAGGAGCAGCTGAGAGAGCTGGGGGTGTTCAGCCTGGAGAAAAGGATGTGCAGGGGTGACCTTATTGCTCTCTACCACTACCTGAAAGGAGGTCATAGCAAGGTGAGGTTCAGCCTCTTCTCCCAGGCAACCAGCAACAGGACAAGGGGAAATGGCCTCCAGCTGTGCCAGAGGAGGTTCAGGTCAGATACCGGAAAGAATTTCTTCACCGAAAGGGTGGTCAGGCATTGGAAGGGGCTGCTCAGTGAGGAGGTGGAGTCACCATCCCTGGAGGTGTTCAAGAACCAACTGGACGTGGCATTCAGTGCTCTGGTCTAGTTGACAAGGCGGTGATGTGTCATAGGTTGGACTGGATGATCTTGGAGATCTTTTCCAACCTGAATGATTCTATGATTACATTATTGCTTCTCAAATATGAACAGAGTGCTCACATCACAGAATTTTTCTTTCTGGAAGCACTAATACTGGCTCTTTTCTCTACTGAGTTCTTTCCAGGAATTTGATATCAGGGAGATTTCCACCCCTTTTTCAATTTGTTTGAAGTTGGCCAGCAGGTATACACAAGTTGTTAGATGGGGAGAATGACAAACATGATGATCTCACAATCTTTCTTTCCTTAGTAAATTCGGCCAAAGGAGATATTTATTTACATATTCCCAATGGCATACAAATCTGACTCAGGTGGAGAGCCTGCTTGTTCCCAGAACACCAAGAAACTTCAAATAAATTTAGGTTAAAAGCTCTGTTTTTTCAAAATTGCACATTTGCTGCCTACTTTGTTCCTTTGCTTGGCGGTAAAGCAAGAATATAACACACTGTTGATGCTGTGAGCCTTGCTTTCAGATCCTTGCAAACATCTGCTTGTTTTTTATTCTAAATGCTGCTTACAATATAAAATCATATCCCAAACAAAAGATGTGTCTCTACAAATAAGGAACCAATTAATGTCATAAAGTCTAAACCAATATATTAAAAGAAAAACAAAGAACAAAAAGAGGAAAGCAAATGTGGCTGAACTGTGAATATCTGATACTGCTGCTGATGCCCAGTGTAAGGCTGTTGACTCCAGTCAGTGTGGGCTGTGATTGAATTTACTCAGTTCTGTGTAAACAGTGGATCAGACAGGGGTTTTCTGATAATTTTTTTCAAAAGTACAAATGTGATGCTGGAAAGCCCCAATGGATGTTGTTTCATAGCAGTGACATAAGATGGGGCTAAAATCTTTGCAAACTTAGTACTGTAGGTGCCTTAGCAGACTTAGTAATATCACAGCAGGGAACAGCAACGTCACATCTGGAACATTATAAAATTGGCAATGCTGAAAAGGCATTAGTAAACATTATTAAGAATTCCTTGCAGGCAATTAGACTGCAACAATATCTTTGGAGAAAGGGTTTTTTTTTCCTTTTGCGTCTTTATTTCTATCTTGCTAATGAGGGACTAATGAGCCACAGACTTGTTACCTAGGAGGAATATCTCAACAAAGCTCTAGTGAACTTAAAACCAGTATTTACAGACTGATGACTGTTCACATTCATTATATGTTTTAAATGAGGAGGGACTATAGTAAAAAAAAGGGAAACAAGTTGTTCCTAGCTAAAAGACTTCTGAAACTCTAAATGTCAGATGTTTCCTAATGTTGAGGTTAGAGCCTTCCACCTTTCCCACCATTTAAGGCTGAGCACAGCTATGTTACCAAAATATTCGCAGATTACCACTGCAAAACCTACTTCAGTGATTTCAACAGATTTTTGTTTGATTTGGTTTTGTTTTGTTTTTTTCTTCCTTAGGAAGCCAGGCCAGTCAGCACAACCTGTAAGGACCTACTGTCTGTGTAGGGGTACAACAGCGTATGCCTGTTTCAGTCAGCCCCTGTTCACAATTTTTTGTGAACTCAGTGTCTCTGTCTTTTTCTGGCTTCCTAATCTTAGCTATCTGAGGGGCTGCAGATAAGACAGTGGAGAATCTCAAGCAGAGCACACATACAAGTTCCAGGCACAAGGAAATCACTTGGAGCTTATCAGCAGCTCTGATACCAGCCTAGTGATTAGGGCACGTGGATGGGACTTGGAAGCCATGGCTAAAATGAGTTGCTCTGCTACACTGTTCCTATGTGCCCTTGAGCAAGACCCTTTCTCTTACAGGCTGGAGATCTAAATCCCTCCTGAGACATCATGCTGGGTAGCCCATGGATTGGGATAAACATCACTAGAATGTGCCCTTAGAAGCACAGAACACAGAGACCTTTGTGAGTGGATCCCATTCAGCACTCGAGCAAGCCCTTAATGTCAAGTGAGGGGAATTTAGTCTCCAAAGAGTACAGTCATACAGAACAGAGCATGTGTGACCACACAGAAAATTGGCTTGCACCTTCCCACCCCAGATGATCTTCATGCAGTCAAGACATGGTGGCAAAAGCAGTTTCACAGGTTTTTTGCTCACAGAGACGGGGACTGTGCAAACCCTTTTTTATTTAGAAACAGCTGTTTTGACATCTTTCCCTTTGTGAAGATGCACAAAAGATTTTGGTCTATTTTCAGGAACAAGTTAGGAAATCTTGAATGTCGCCACAGAAGAGTTCTTGGGCTTCTCACTTTCTCTTGAATTTTCCAGGGTTATTTTCTCTTGGGATGTCTGGTTAAATTGTTTAAGTGGCCGGTTCCTCTGGCGTCTTGGACCTTTCACCTTGACTCTCTTATCCTTGGCTTCTCCCTTTTCCCAGTCTGTATTCCACATGCTTATTTGTTTTATCTGGTCTGTTACAGAAGCCATTGTGTTCACTGGGAGCTGATGTCTGGGACTTGGCACCCACCACAGGGCTAACAAAGGACCCTAATCCAGGCTTTTGAACTGTTCATCCACACAGCTTCACATCAGCTGTGCAGGGATGCAAACCTGTGATTGCCAAGCACAGGGTGGCTGTCCCACCTGTTCCATCATTTCTCTGCCTTATGTGCACTCACTCAGAGGACTGTAAGCAATTACTCTGCTAGGTACTAAATACGATATGCAGCACATGGTAGTGTAAAATTATGGAATTTGGGGGTTTTAATGAGCTCAGGTGCAATACAAAAGAACTTTTTTTTTTTTTCTGTCCATAAAATTATATGGCTTGGAGTTAGGGGTTTATACAGCCCTGGACAAAACCATTTTATTTAAAGGGTGGATATAGAGGGGGGATGGTGGTGGGGGGAATACAACAACAACACCCTAGCCCAGCACAATTATATGCAGATTTCTTCATAAGTCTGGACTGGAGCAGATGTGCTGCACATGTTGAAAATCCAGAGCATGTTGCTGGAACTTGAAACGTAAACATGAACCTGTTTCCAAAGAAGAAAATCTGCTCACAGCGAGGAGCTGACCCAGTGCTTTAAACAAGATCAAGTCCGTTCTGCCTATTGTGCCTTTGCCATGTGTTTACTTTCCTTGCTTGGTGCCTAGGGTAGCTTAAGGAATAGCCAAAAGAAAAGAAGCAATTTACTTAGGTCTGAAAAGAGCCAGTAGCACGCTGGCCCTCAGGAAACAAGAGGTAGGACGTGACCCAACTCATCTGGCTATCAAGGGTCCTATTAGACTAGGTCAGCAGTATCATGCTGGATTGCTCATCTGTGTTTTTAGATCCTTAAAGTCTTTTGCCCTACAGCTAAATCGTGTAGAAAAACATAACTGCACTTCACAGTGGGTAAGGCTGTAAGAAGTCCTCTGCTTTAAACACAAGCCTGAGCTTCGTAGGTGGAAGTGAAGTTCCTGTAGCCAACTGTGTGATTAAATTCCTTTGGAAGGTAGCAGGGCATGTTCTTGAAGACTCCACACCCGGACTGAGTGCCACAATACTTGCTCGTCTTAAAAGTGACAAGCTGAAATGCTGGCAGCCCCTCCTATCCAAGGCTGTAGCTTCCAGATTTTGGCATGTTCTGATGCATGTGTGATGTGTGGTAGCATGTGATGTAATTTTCTCCTTTCTTCTTTTTTTTTTTTTTTATTTGGTCAGAAATGCATGTATGTTTGTCAAAGGACACCAAAAATGCAAAGTACTTTCTTCCTGATCTTGAAAAAGATTAGCCCTCCAGGTAAGCAACAAAGGTCACTTTGTGGTTAATATGAGGCTGCTTACATCTCTTCTGGGTGTTTAGACAAAAAAAGGAGTTCATTCTCCATCACTAGGCATGATGATGCCATGACCTACATGAATACAGAGGTTCCAACTCCTTTTCTTCTTCTGGAGGAACAGTGGTGTGGTTGTCTGTGTACCTGTGCCTGAGTTCTCTTAACTCTCCATGGAAGATGTTGGATTAAGGCATGATATTGAAATCTGTGATCACTTATCCCTACAGGCTGGGCTGCTGATGGTGTTAAGAACTTTGGTATTTAGGACTCATGTACCCATTTGTGCCACTCCTTCCACTGGCAGTCTGCTGCAATACCCTGCTTGTGGGAGGAGGGCATTTGTCTGGTGGGTCCAGAGCTTGAGAAACCCTCACCTCTCTGGTAAACTGCTCACGTTTTATTTTCCTTTAAATCAAAGAGCCATGAAAGGGAATGACTGTTAAAAATAGTCAGGTTGACGCAGATGTGGATTATGTCAGAAAGGGAATGAGCAGTTTATGCTGAGAACAGACACAAATAAAACATATTTCTTTGGTTAGTTGAAGGCAAGAGAGATGTGTATCTGCAACAGCCTCCTACTTATTGCATCTTTCCTGCCCAATGTCTTTTTTAGCCACCTGTACATCCAGGGATTGGGGTGCACTGCCAGAGGTGTTATGAATATTAAACCTGCCAAGGGCAGTCAGGTACCTCTATGCTTTGTTGAACAGGTTTGAACAGGTATTATATTTAATTGAAAATGCATTTTCATTTGAGAAACACTCATATGTATGAGTATCAGGCTTCCAAGAGGGTTTATAGTTTTGAAGCCTGAAATCTTCTACCACTGGCAATACACAGCCCAGGCACCACAACACACGGATAAAGGGAAAAGGGCTGTCAGTGCTGACAAGTTCACCTTAAACTGGAAAATTTTAAGTGTTCCCAGTGGCCCGACTATTTGTCCTTCCACCTGACTACTGTTCAATCCATTGCCCACAAATATGGTAAGAGGAAGAAAAGATGCATTATTATTAATAAATGAATGGAGCTATTTGCTATTTATTATTTAAGCCCTCGATACTGGCAGGCTTTAGTGATACATGAAATATAGGCAAGTAATTTATTTATTAGGGAAAATAATGATTTTCCTCCCCCATTCTAAAGCCCTCTTTGACCCAAACCAGCAGGGGTTTATCAAATACAAATACGATGACTTGTTATTTTAGAGTCTTTCAGAGCACTGTAACTGACAACCTTTTTAACATAAGTACATTGAACAAATAATTTATAGAAGTATTCTGGGAATATTTTAGGGTGTTTTATTACTACTTCTGAAAGCTATGGCATGTTATTGATTTTGGTGTATTAATATAACCTAAAAGTGGGGGCACATGCTTGCCTCCTAATCCAAATCAGCTTTGATGGCAACTCATATATTTTACTGAAAGGAGCCTTGAACTAATGGCAGAGGTTAACAATTACACATCATAGCCAAAAGTTTAAGATAATGAATTTTGCACATTACACACTGTCCAGCTCCAGCCACAGGAAGTTCCTCACTACTCTCTCATCAATGTCTCATCCAAATTTCTCCAGTAGCTATTTATCAGAAATCTGAAGCCTTATTCTTGCATCTGTATCATGCAATTTAAATTATATTCATGAAGGCTTCCACTGAGGAAGTGTAATCATCATTACTGTTTTCTTTATGCCATAAAAATAGTGTATTTCTCTTAAAATGGGATTGCTTGCTTTCTTTATATTTTTTCATGTATACGTGTGTTTATACATAGGCATAGGTAAATATAACAATAGCTGTGATATGTACGTTACTGGATGTGGGTGTTTCTTTATTTCATTCTTTGCTGTCCCTGGACTAAAGCTCCTGGGTACTACAGAGATGTTCAGTCCCTTTGTCTGCCTCTCTCCATATGTCCAAAGGCTCCAGAGCAGCTCCAGTGCAGTGTGCTGGGAAGATTGGTGCCTCTAGCCCTTGCTTTATGGTGACCTGGGTACCTGTCTGTTTAATGCTTCACTAGAACAATCCACCTGGCTGCTGACAACTGTCCAACAGCAGTGATGTCCAATCTTTGCCACCATGGTGCATATGTCAGCCAGAGTCATCAGAGTCATCCAAATCTCACTACCTAAAGTGGACTCCTTTTTTTTCCTCTCCCCAAGTTTTCTTACTAATCTCTGCTGACAATTATTTTCACCATAGCTGACTCAGTTGTGGAGTACTTTTTATCCCTTGTTTAAGTTCTTGGCTTTAAAAAGGAATGATGGACAGTTTATAGTGCCTTGACATAGGGATGGTGTGAACCAGAGTTCTTCCCTAGCTGCACTTTCTTAAGAGCATCCTGATTGTAGAAGTATGCATTAAAATAGCATAAAATATGGGCTTTTAAAAAATTTATTTATTTGATTAAGGAATTCAATCAAAATAACTGTGGAGGGGGAAAAAAAGCATACAGATCTTGAGGGGCAGGGAACAGGCCATCTGGCTGAACATGCTGCCCATTAAAATGCACCTTAATCCCCACTTCCTGCTTTTTTGCCATATGCTTTGCTGTATGACCAGTCAGGTACAAAGCAGTGCCCTAAAAAGGTGACTCCTAATTAAATCCAAAAGAGGCATTTTATATTCATCATAGTAGATTTACTTACATCTTTATTTTCCAATAAAATGCACTTGCTCCTCCTGTCCTTGTGATGTGACTGATGTCACTTCCCACCCAAGAAGTTTCTGGAGGAAGGACTCTTTCTTCATGTTTTTTCACACAATTTAAAATCTTTACTGTTTTTTTGGTGGTAAAACTCCAGCACTTTCTGTGTCCTGGTGTAGTTAATGCCCTCATTCCCAAAGAAGGAGCATCAAGGGCCTTGAGTTGAAATAGAAGTTATACCCTGCTTCCTTTGCAGTCAACATTTAATGATTTGCAAATAGTAATGATACACTGCGGAACTAGAGAAGATGCTTAAATGTAGTGCTAAGCAATTGCAAATGTAACTTAGTTCTTGGGCCTGCTGTAGGCAGGGTTTTATGGTTACAGCTTTTTGGAATATAATGGACAGAGCTTGATACAGAGAAGCATTTCTTAAACTGTGATTTTCAAGCTTCATAAACTTTTTAAGCTTTTAAAGCAAATATTCAAGCCCTGGTTAATTCACTGATCTTCCTACAAGTCCAGACTTTTAATAAGGCTTTGTTACCAGAACTTGTTTCTCACATTGTCACAAAGTTAGACCAAGACAGAGACCCTCTGGAAAGGGCTGTCAAACCCTCTAAAAGCAGGTGGCAGCCAAGGAACTTGAAAATCTTTGAATAAGTTCAACCATTCATAGACTACATTACTTCTATAGGATAGTCCAGAACAGGGATGGGACAAGCAGGGAGTCTGTCCCAGGTCCCTTGTTTAGTGGAATATAGACAGATCCACTACAGGATCATATTTCCTAATGTGCAATAGACTGAACGAATTACAGCACTCCTTTCCTGCAGGTGCACCAGATACAGAGAGCTGCTGTTGTTGTTTTGGGTTCTTTATTTTTAGGTTCAGTAGATTTTATTGGGTTATTTTCCTACCCTGTGAACACAGGCACCAGGTAGTCAATAACAATTGCTCTATTAAAAAGGAAAAATAAAATCTTCAGTGTGCTCCACACACTTGAAATTAAAAAAAAAAAAAAGAGAAGGGGGAAAGTTGAAGGGAAAAACAGATGCCACACATTGTTTTACATGTCATGGAAGTTGCTGTTCTATAAACTCATGTCTTTGTGTGAGTGCAAGTAAATATTGCCAAAGAGGTGCATTCTATTACATTCTTCTTCCATTCTTTGATATTATCACCTCTAAAAATCCAAAAGCTCATTTGACAGCTGCATTATCTTAATTTAACTTTTGGCTTCCAATCTGAGAACATTTTGGCCCAGACAGGACTCTCCTGAGGTTACAAGCAAATCAATGGGAGGTCCAGGAATAGAAGTCGAATAGGCCTTCTGCTCTCCTTTTAGCAGCCAGACCTCCTTCAGCTCAAAATCACTCTGCTCCTGAACTCACAGCCAGGTGAACACTGGGAGTTTAGTCCCAGAAAGGACAAGCTCCAATTCCTCCTCTCCCATTGCCTAAAAGTGCTTGTGTTGGTGTTCAGCACCTCCCTTGGTTATACCCTCCCTTAACGCTTCTAATTCCACTGTCTCTGCAAAAAGCACAAAAACCCCACTGCAGGTCTGCTACTCCTCAGCGCTCAGCTCCGAGCACCAGTCACAACTGGTTTGTGTTCCTTGCCTGCTTCTGCCATCGAAGCTTTATTTATGCTTGATAGTGAGCGAAACAGTCAGGTGTAAGATTTTAGGTCTCTGCTCAGACGAATCGCGCACGGTACACGCCGAGCAGCCCGAGTGTTTACAACAGCCTGTGACAGAACGTGTTACTCATTGAGACTTGAGGCCCTGCCATGGAAATATGGCACATTGAACAGAAATTGCTTTTGCAGCAAGCTGGAAGGCAGGTTATGAGGGTGTGCTGTCGGATTAACCCACCGGCGTGCAATCCAACCCGATATCAGCAGTGAGGTTTTATTACCCACCGTGACTTCAGTCACATCAGAGCTCATGATGAAATCGTGGGGTGTGTGGGGTGTGTTTTTGGCCAAGTGTGTCCCTGTGTGTGTGTATAACTGGGGATAGTGGTAGGTGCCAAAGGCTTTGCCATTCAAATCACCAGCCCTGTGAATATTCAGATTACATCCTCCCTGCTGATGCTGGCACCCAGAGTGCCAATTTGTTTCTAAGCTGTTGGTGTTTTGGGGAGATATGAACACCTGTCCAGTTTGCATTAGTCCAGCAAACTGCAGACAACCAGCACAGACTCTTAGCCACAGTTTGCTGGCTGTTACTCATTTCTTATCTGCAATTAAAGGACCAAAACCCTCCATCGTTCACTGCCAACTAAAAGCAGCTCTGATTTACCCCTTTTAGCCATGGAAATAGTTTAGAAAGAAGCAAAAATTTTCTACTTTTCCTTGCAGCTGTTTCATCAGTGTCCCATGCCACCTTCATTCCAATCCTGTGAAATACAAACAGTTTGTCAAGAAATGTTGGTTTTCTCAATTATCAGCCTGTGGGTAACCAGATCACCATTGTACCTGCCAATAATAAGCAAGTTTTAATGTAGGAAAAAAGCCAACTAGTGAGTTAATTGATTAGTCATTATATGATAATGACTATGCACTTGCATACTTGATGTAATTAAAAACTTTTAATATGTTTTTTTTTTTTGTGACCTGTAAAACAATTAAGAGATTCTGAGGGTTCAGGCCTTTCTTTCTTCAAATTTTACACATTCAGTTTTTCTGTCTTTGAGCCCTCTGACATGAAAGCAGTAAAATTACATATGAGATTTAGAAATAGATTTGCCTCTATGCAGATCCATTGAAGGAGGTAGAGGACTGCAGCCCACACACCAGTGACCATTACAGCCTGGGCTGTCCTCAGTGAAGCAAAAAATATTTGTTTTGGATTAAATCACGGAGAATTAAGAGACACTGTAATTTTAATCTTTGATTTAGCAGAAGATTTAAGCTGCTGTGAGAACAGAACTTCAATACTTTCATTTAAATTTGAGCATGAATGTACTTGAAGTAAGTGAAGCCTTTCCTGTGTTAACGTTAAGCATGTGCTTAACTTAATGTTGCTGAATCAGGTGGGACTGCCCTTTCTTAAGCTTTGAATCCACAAAAGAAATAGTCTTCATATGAGTAATCATACCTTGTTGAGTTTCTATCCTCAGTGCCCCAGTGTTGGGGAATCAATAACTTCTTACTTCTTCAGAGTATTTTTTGTTGTATTTAAGCCTGCACTTGTAGCTACAAGAGCCTTTTTCCTTCTCCTTTAGATGTCCCTTCCCAGTTGGTAATTTATTATTATTTTAAATCAGTACACACATAAACATTGCTATTTTAATTAGGGAGAAGCAAACAGAAGTCACAGGCTATAAGGCACTGCGTGTATGCTTGCTACTCTCACATTTTAATTATTTATCAGAGTAAATAAAATTAAATATTTTCATAGCGATCCAGAACAGGATTTGAAGTAATTACTCTGTCAAATTCATCAAAAATTCTCTCATCAAAATAAAAACCTTGATGTCACTGAATAATTTATAGTACAAATACACAGAAATTGTAAAGTATTATAAATAGAAAACTGCAGGGTAAGTGAACATGAATTAGTTAAGGGTTATGTTTCTGAAAGAGCCTGTCATAAGCTGTATAAATTTTTAATAAGTGTTTTTGAGGCCTAATTTTCAGTGTACAGTATATACCAACAACTACAGGAAACAACCCGAAAATGGTGATTTAGAAACACAGCTGTTTGTGATAGAGGCCAGATTGTGGCTCCTCTTCCTGGGCCTTTCTCTCATACAATTTGAACTAATGATGTTTGCCACTGAATGCCGATGGCTTAACATGAATCATCTGCCTAAATAGCAAATACATTAAGTAAACCTAATCTCTATTATTATCTATGAATTCCAAATGCTGGGACAATATCCAGCATATTAAACCCCAACTGTTTGGTGAGGCATCCCTGTGCCAGTGACTTAACACCAGCTTCCCTGTTCTCGGTCTTTAATGGAGTTTCTGGTGTGACTGAGTATCTCTCTACCATTTGCAGGAGCTGGAAGGGTTCTCGGTGTTCCCTGGCACCCACAGGGCCTGATCCTGCAAGTGCCTTCTTCCCACAGTGTGTAAAAAGAGCTGGAAGTACTCAGCACCTTGTGGGTGGTAACTTTTTCATTAGATCTTATAACGTTGAAGGTGACTCTCCACAAGGATATGTCAGAGTAAAACCTCTGATCTCAAGTCCCATGACTTCACTTGTTCTTCTCTTTCTAATTCCAGATGAAAATTCTGTGCTGAAAGGCCTCCCATAAGACAAATTATCAACAGGTCTGGACATTCCTATGCTAAACCCATCATTTTCAGTGGATCAAAGATGGATGAAAATACCAACAGACTTTTAAAAAAACTACAACTGCTATCTCATGGTAGACTTGAAAAATAAAACTTCCTCCTTCACAGCCAAGTGAAACTTGAGATTTATGGTGGGATCTGGATCTAAGGCAGAAAAGGAAACTTACTGCAGCTCCACTGATGCTGAGGGAGTTCTGGATGCAGTGGTGTAAGGCTGAGGTAATGCCACAGGAGTCAGTGGATTTGTTATGACTTAATCCCATCATAATGAAGCCTAGAAGTCTTTTTTTCACTTCTTTGTTATAAAGGTCATTAGGCAAATTGTACTTCTATTCTTGAAAGTAGATTAGGAGTTAAAGAAAATAGATTTGATGCCATTTGTTGCTTATTCTATTGTAAGAGGGATCATTCAAGGGAGGTTTTTTCCTCTGCCTTTCTTGTAGCACATCACCATTTTGGAAGACATGTCAGTTCAGATCATATCTGGGTAAAACTTTGGTTTTTTGAGAGCCAGTAAGAAACAGGCTCTTTTTTGATCAATATATGTTACAGAAATAGACGCAGGTAATGATTTTCAGACAGCTAAGCCAAGGAAGCTTTATCAGATGTAGAATATGCTATCTCATTTCATGCATGCATCTACCTCTGGCAAGGTTCTTTCTATTTCTGGGGCCTAAAAGGCTTTGGCAAGGTAGTTCTGCTTGTAAATCTCTGCTACATCAGAAAGGTCAATATACAAGATGCAGAATAGGCACAGAATGACAGGAAGTGGGAGCAGGATTGAAACAAGCTAAAATTGCAATCCTTCTCTGCTAGAAAATGAAAATCCATGTACAGAATTCATGGGAACAGCTAGGGAGTATTCAGGAAGCTTTGGAAAGCTTTGGCTTGCACAAACTTAAAAGTAGCCTAAATTTTTCTTTGTTTCTCCATACAAGGTGAAAAACACCCGGCTTGAATAAAGTACAAGACAATTGTAGTTTATTGTACTATTGATTGCAGAGTAGACATAGGAATTTATTGCTGTTCTGTTACTCTTCCCATATATCAGCCAAGATTTTCCTAACTGGCTACATTAACAGTGCTACCAAGCATTTTGCGGAAGTTTAAAGTGACTCAGGGATTCAGTCCTCAGTATAATTTCTGTCTAACTCTGTGCTCTCCAGTCTGGATGATGTGGGGATCATTTGTCTAGTACTCCAAAGATTACATTTCTTTATGTCAGATTGTAAACAAATAAGTTTTGTATAAGTAGTTAATTAAAGAGAAACTATTTGATCATTTAACACTTTTTTTTTTCTATAATAAAGTTTCCTCTTCTTATAAATCCTCTTCTTATAAGTCTTCTTATGCTGGGTCCTTCCTAAAGTTTGCATGGAGCACGGTGGTGAGACTTTCCATGTATTAGTTATTTGCTGGGTCCTTCCTTTCTTTCTCTTTAATAATTGATAGGCAAAATTGTTCCTCCTACTTCTTCACTGTAGTCAATAGCATGTCATCCTCTGCTGCCATCCCAGGTCACCTTCCTGAGCTGCTTAGGTTTAGGAGTCAAGTCTGGTATAGACAAGTTAAAACTTTTGAAAGTAGAAAGAGATATTCATTTAATATGCTGGTTGCTAATCATTATCAGCCCATTTTAAAATGAGAAAGTAGCTCGTATAGGGAATCGCTTAATTTCCCTAAGCACATTTGGGTCTCACTTGCTTTAAAGATGTGCTCTTAGCTTGATTTTTCTCTTTGGGTTTGGGGTCTTTAACATTTCCTCTTCTGTTGCTTGTGGTTTCATTGTAACATTATTCTTACTGCTTTTCCTCTTCCATCTATTTCACTTTCTACTCCACAAGGATATTGTAGGTTTTTTGGAAGTCAAATGGAACGACAAAGGGAAAAAATCCCCACAATTCTTTTTTTCAAACTATGAATAGTCTTCCTTTAAAAAAAAAAGTTCTGGTTCATCTGTAGCCAAGTTTATTGGAAATGACAGCTCAAAAGTTCAGTGAATGAGTGAAGTTTCTAGACATCAGAAGGCCTCTGCTGTTTCTACTGTTTCCAGGCCTCAATACAAGGGCACCTTTTGGAAGTTTCAAGGTCAGCTGTAGGTCTATTATTATGTTGAATGGAAAGGAAATAATTTTGCACTTGTATCCAACTTCTTGTCATCTTTCTCCTTACCCTACTTGGCTTCTTTGTAGTACTTAAAGGCCTCAGCTCCATCTCTTTTGGCCATTGTGAATAGTTTGATTGGTGTTGGCCATGTTCTCCCTTCTTTCCTCTTTCGAAAAAGCAAATGATCATGTTGCATTGAAGAAACCATTATTGCCATCAAACAATCTGCCTTAATTTTCACCTTCTCTGAAAGTTTTGACTCCTCATCAACATTTCAGAAGGAAGCAACTGTGTTGGTTTTCAGTAACTCTGAGGAATCATACCAGTTCTGATCCACACATTAGATAAGTCATAGCACAGAGACCACTTTGGACAAAGGATACACTGGTCTTTTCCTTTGATTTTTTTTCCTCTTTGCTGCTTTTTTTTTTTTTCTGAAGCATTTGTTCAAGTCCCCTGAAGCGAAAGCAGAGACATGAATCTGTAAAAAGTTCCATTTACCAACCATGTCTCTTAACTGGCAACATGGAACACTCTGGGACCAAAACTGTGTATGTTACGCCCAGAATTGTAGGTTTGTCTTCCTATGAAGGACTCAGGCTGGTGTGTTGGAATCAAGCATTTGCAGGAATCCCACCCACAGATATTTTTTCTCAAACATCTCTTGGCAGCTTTTCCTTCTTCTGTGCCCAAGAGTATATTGCTATAGTTGGTACATTAGTCTGGCTCAGCCCTGTCTGACTGAAACACAACACCAGTTCAGCAATGTGCTCCTTGCCCTCCCTCCCTTTTCCTGATTCACAGCAAAGATAAATGGGACACCAGGACATGTCCCTCTGAGTTACTATTTCTGCCAGGAACTGGTTTTAAACCAGGGCTGGTGATTTAAAATATAAGTGCTATTAGGCTCTAAACCATCTCCTGTGTTTTGTTTGGCACATGGAGCATTTTCTTAACCACTTGACATCGTATATGGTCACTGAGACCAAATGTGGGACCACAGAGCACCTTCAGCCCTTATCTCTGATTTTCTCCTTGGCTTTTATGGAATTACTCCTAATTGACACCAGCACAGCATGGATAAGGACTGGAGCCTTCTCTCATCCCCAAACCACTGGAATGATTCTCTCTTCAGAGCTCACATAGTGCTTTTCATTTGTTTTACCTAAAGTGCACTCTACATTTGTCCAACAAACAAAGGCCAAAGGCACACTTCAAGTGTGAGGGGTTTTATTTACAGGTCAAAGGGAGCAACAGAGAAAAGAATATATAAAGAGAGAAAGAACTGTATGAGGGGCTTGCCTGGCAATAGCAATTGTCTCAAGTGAAATGATGGGAAGTGCCTTCAGGCAGCTTTGGTTGTACATGCTTGTGACTCTCTGACACTTTTATTCTGCAAGAAGCAGTGGCAGCACCTGATCTCAGGCACTGCAGTGTCATATGGAGTTTACTATTTGGAAAGATATGAGAAAGCTCTATAATTTTCCTAGGAGAAAAAGGAATAATAGCACAAGCTCAGACTGGTGGGCAAGTTTACTGTCCACTTGTGACCTGCCCAGAGAGGTTTGGCAGGTGTGAGGAAGTTGCATTAGCTTCCAGCTATGTATCAAGTGGATTTTCAAAGAGCTTTTGATGACTTATAAAACAGAACATGTTTTGGGGGGTTGAGTATTTATCTGAGCAGCTGTCTCCCTCTGTATGGGCCTAAGCACTATTTGACATCATCTAAAGCTGTTTTATTGACCATTCCAAAACAAACACAGCACAAATAGGCTTAACACCTTTGGAAGGCAACTGCTTAGTTATTGTGTGGAATTCATTTTGGGCTGGGGATCTGTAAAGCTGAGTCAATAGGCTGATTTGGATCTAAGCCATGAGGTTACCTCTTAACCTGCACTTTTTCCTTCTGCTAATAGAGCTTTTTTTCCAAACCACATATTATTGTGCCTTTATTGTGAAGTGCCCGGCATACATTTGCATGAGAAATACTGTGCCTCTTGCTGTAAGTTGATATGACCTAAATAGAGTTGGAAATAAAACCTGTACTTTACCCACTCTTCTTGCTGTACAGAGGGATACTCTTGAGCTGCTGACTTAAAAATCTGGAGCCCTTTCACATCCTTAGAATCCACTGCCTTTGGTGGAAGAACTGACCATTAGGAAGCTAAATCATTTTCCCTTGAGGAATCCAGGAGGGTTGTACTGAGCAGTTTTTTTCTCTCCAAGTCCTCCTTGTCTCTTGTGGAACTGCTGCAGAAGTGCTGCTGGGTGCTGTGCTGATGATACCAGGGGCTCTGATGTCTTCAGCTTGTCAATAACCTGCATTAAGCTGCCACCACTTTTAGAACAGTCAGTGCAGTGACTGAGGGGATTGACTCAAGGGTGAAGGTTGTCTGGCTGAAGGTCAGCTCAGGTCAGACAGATACTTAGAGGAAGGAGGAAATGTTTGGTGAACTGGAAGCAAAAGGCATCAAGTGTAGCTGAATCCTTCCTTCCTGTTTGCTACTTCCATGATTTAAAATCTGGTGACATGAAGTATTCCAACTTCCTTTCCTGGTGTTGTCCTAGTTAGCGCTTTCTATTTCAGCTTACAGACAGTGTCAAGACATTAATTTCTTAAGAAGTATGGTCACTGCTTGTGTTTTGTGTTTAGGTGCTTGTGCACCTTGAAGGATTTAAACTTAGCCTAAAAAATTCCAGACTTTCCAGACATAAATCTTCATCTAGAAAGTCAGGTTCATATTTAGAAGGTGTTTTGCTCTTTTAATTTACTGGAGTTTCCTTGTGGTGTGCTCTGAGAGACTGCGTGTTACCATGCTTTGAGCTGGCAGCTGGGCAGGAGAGGCATTGTGAGAGAACCTCAGTGTGTTCATTCTCCTCTGTTTCCCTTGTAAGAGTCATAAATGCCCTTATATTTCTTTATCACTCTGGGAAAATAAGAGCAACATTCTGGTGTTATTTCCTCAGAAAAGAAGTGAAATGCCTGGGTTCCCTGGGACAAAATTCAAGGAAGAGAACGAAGATTTTGGGTACTTATCGTAAAATACCTTTAATAGCTGAAATACTGGGAAATAAACCTGTGCCAGAGCTGTGTGACTCTCCACAAAAGCCAAGCATCTGAAAGAACAGGCTCCGAAAACTGAGCGATCCATAAAAGGGAAATATCCCCAGACTTTCTGGAAGTCTCTGACAGAGTCACATAATAAAAACAGGGACCTGTCAGATATTCTGTTGGGTATGTATAGTCCCTGTGTGATGTCCATTCCTGGATCATCTCAGTACCTTAGGATCTTTTACATTTTCTATGTTCATGGGGCCAGATTTACACAACAGAATATGACTGATATAATCAAGAGAATTTAACTGATTCCCTAAAATGATCTCCACAAAGTCTTCACTTGAATTTCTTCTAAAGTCACTTTTGCTTGGATTTTGCAAAGTGTAACCAGAATCTCCTAAAATAGAGCACAAAAACATGCATCAGAATAGATATTTGACCCCTTCACCTTGTGTTCCCCCACATGGCAGCGCTTGCAGTTGCCACAATGCCATCGCATTGGCTCTTATAAATGATTCTGCCACCCCACACTGTGATTAAGTATTGCTGTTATAAACCAGGTACCTCTCATGTTAATAACAACATCTGTTAACTAACAAATTGCTCATTAACCAAGAGTAACAGTGGATTTCACCAGATTACAGCTCTGCAGGTCTTTTACAAAGAGCTATCAACAAACTATTGCGCCCTTTTTCTCTAAAGATTCTAAGTATTTATTTAGAATTAAGTTTCTTAAACCCATTATGCCATACACTTACTTCAGTATTTTGCAAAAGCACTGTAAGATGATATTTAAAAAGAACAGGTACTTTCCTTTACTATTTTACAGAATAAAATATTTCTGTATTCCATCTTTGAACAGATTCCTGAACAATGCACCAAAACTCAGTCATAAACACACTACTGTCATATAGTAGACCCTATACTTTAAAATACCTACAGGGAATCACTTTTTAAAGTCTATAACATACACTAGTCTTTTTTTATATGATAGAATCGTATAAAAATAAAAATTGATAAAAAATAGTAATAAATCTGGATTTTATATCATGCACCGAGCAAAGTCTAAATTAAACTACTGTATTAAACCTTCTATGAAGTAGACCTAATTAATTAAAAACACCAGGGTTAAGCAATTTAGCCATCAATCTCTTAGCTTAAGTGGGGGATGAGGTACATATGGTAGCTTACTGAGGAAGAAAAATGAAAGACCTGTTCTCTCCAGACTCACATTGACATGATCTAGGGGAGGTTAAATATGAGCTGCTATTCCCAGGGAGACTTCTCCTACAGTTCCTCCAGCAAGATGACTTTCCCAAAGCCCTCAGCAAGTTGGAGTGTGTCACTTATCTCCTGTTTCCAGCGCAGCCTGCTCCCAGCACCTCTGAAGGAGTCAGACATAGATTGAAATAGCAGTGGTGCCATGGCAGTGGGAATTCTCTGTGAGTTTGGACTAGCCAGTTACATTGCTGATGCAACAGAGTTTACTCCCAGGAAGGAAAAGGAGAGGCCAATATTTACTTCTCTCCAGAGATGAGTCCTGGCTGTAGGAGCATCGCTCTTGCATGGTGGGCACCAGGCCTGAGAGTGATACTCAAACTGAGAGAGAAGCAGTGGAGGAGGGTGGACAGCAGTGCCCTTTTTTGGATGGCACCCTCAGCAGAAAGGCTGCCCAGTGACATTTGATGAATACATCCATCAGGGAAGGGAGACATAGAGGCATGAGGGTGTGGATAGAGGCTGTGATGGGATCTCCATTTGGAAGGGGCTTTCTGTTTGACCAACTTGGCTGTAATGCTTAGATGCATCCTTGGAGTAGCAAACATCTTCCCATCAAGCCCAGAAGTTAAGTTTGTTTGCAAGGTCTTGAGACAGCAGGTTGTGTTTGGAGATGCACTTCAGAGTTCAACTGGCACTGGGAACACTTGGCATAATGTGCAGCACACTTGAGCTGAGCTAGTGGATATAGGCAGTGGTGGATTTTCATGGAGGAAAACACAAACTTTGAAGCTCTTGCCCATTATTTCTTATTCATCCTGTATCCAAGCAAATCCACTCTTCATTCTGTAGAGGAGAGTGAAACTAAAAAAGGACCTTGCTTGGCCTCCTATAAAAAAACAAGTTTAGAGGTACTTAGCTCTCAGAGCTCCATTAAAAGAGTAATAGGTGCTCTTACAGTCTTGGGCTTTTACCTCAGGATTGCTATGGATTTAGCATCCTAAAATCAATACTTCGTAAAGGGAATTCTAGGTACATCGCTAGGTCCGTAAGAGAAAGTAGGGAAAAAGTTCTGATCTCAATAAATAGAAATAGGCCTTCTTGAGTATCACTCAGTCCACCTAAAATCTTAATTGTCTCCTGGTCCTGTGTCTCTTTCTTTGCCTGCACAGGAAGCCAAGAATGACTGTTCCCAACTTTGGCAATGTTGCACAAAATGAAAGCTGGCAGACCTATGTGATAAGGACTTGAGTTGCCATTTTTGCAAATATCACAAACTTTTGAAGTGAATTCAGCACACAGAAAATGCATTTATCTGGAAATAGTGCATGTAAGTCTTCTTTTAGTGTTACATAACTTCATTGCTGGCAAATCCTGGTGAACAAAAAATAGAAGTGTAGCAGTACAACATTGGTCTTCTGCATTTATAAACAATGAAGCCAGAACAGAGAGATCAACAGAACAGGCTAAAAATGCATCTTAATGCGCCTGCAGGGACATTTACAAAAAGTCACTAAGATAAAGGAGTTTTGACATGACACAGAGAGCCATGAAGGAGCTACTTTAAAAAGCAACAATATGTTTGAATATTCAGACCAAGCACTGAGCAGTAAGTCAAAAAGAAACTACCACCCTCAAATCTTCTGCAGCTTAGAGCTAATTAGACCTATGCCTTCGAATGCCCAAGCCTGTGCAATGTGGCAATGGTTATGATAATTATATTTTCACTTCGTGTTGCTGCTGTGAGTTATATGTGTATATCCTATAAATGCTAATGGGAGCTGTGCATGTAAATCCCCTCCTCAATGAGGTGAGATTATGCCCTGATGTATCTTAAGGAGCACGTAAATGCAGCGATTGGGGTGGCAACTATTCAAGACTGGAAAATGCAGGACTTTGCAAACCTTAAAAGAGAAGTGATAGCTGTGTGGATGGGCCGTTTACTGGGAAAGGTGGGAAGGAGCAACCTGAAAACCTGGAATTCCCAGTGATACATTGATTTTCTTAGCATGTATTTCCCACCAAACATAACCAGTGGTCATGATACGAAACTAATATAAATTTCCTATATGTAGTAAGGACTTTATTTGCATCAATACATACCATTATACATTTCTGAGCTGTCTGACATGCATCAGAACTGCAGAAGGTTAGACCCATTGTATAGGATCTATCGATGGTAGTCATGTCGTCTGGATGGCAAAAAGTTAGCATTTTTAAGTGCATGCCCATTCCTCCCTCTCAGCAACTTTTTGCTACCTGAACACTAATTAAAGTGGTCTCTTAGTGCCTAACCAGCCAACTGTGCCCATAAGGATAAAATAATACATACAGATGAGATGATGATGTGCAAAGGGACATTGCCTCCTCTGTTCTGCAGTCTGGTGTTATTGTGTTATTTCTGTTATGCCCTGACTTTGTGCCTTGCTGTACAGTGTCTCCAGGTCCCTGCTGCTGGAGACTTGGGCATGCTCTGTCGCGGTCACTTTTCTGAGAAACATGCAGGAAATTAGCCATTCCACTTTCCCAGTGTACTGCCAGCTTTCCCCAGCATGTTACAGAACAGCCACAGATCTGACCTGCAGCAGAGCAGGTCCAAACCCAGACCATCTCTAGCTGTTTTTCAGTAGAAGCCTGTCCCAAAATGACTGACAAAGAGCAGTTCTCAGGGGAGGCAGGGGAATAATTCCCCTTGTTGGAGAAAGTCCTCACATCAAGGACCTAAATCAGAGCCATGTCAGTTTGTCACACCACCCTCTGCAATATTTGAGGGTTCATAAAGTTACCAAGCTTTTCCTTAGATCTGGACTCAAGTGGCAGAGCTGGAGCAGGGTGGGAAGGTCAGGGTCACACTGTCTTTGTCATCACCCCTCAGCTAATGCCAGGGGTCTTGGTCTCCTCTTCTGCTAAATGCTTCCCATTAGGATGAGTTCACTGACCTCAGCAAAGCAATTTTTAATGTGTTTATTATGAACTTGAGGGGTGTCAGGCTCAGAACCTGATTAACAATAAATAAGAGCAAACTATGGAAGGTTTCATAACCTGGATAAGGACTTTGCTGCAATGTGCTCTGAGACCTCCAGTTCTGTGAAATTTGGACTGAAGCAAGACAGGAGGGGAAAGGCTAGATTTTCTTTTGGAAAGTGTTCCTTCATACAAAGAAATTAGTATCAACTGAATGGAACAAATGAAGGCCAAGGAGAGTGGTCCTGAGCAACACTTGAATAGCAACGTCTCCCATTCTTGCCCCTTTTTTGGTATTACTCTGTTCTTATTCTAAGTATTTATTTACTGATTATGAGAAAAAAAACATGACCTCAGCAGGACCCCCAGCAGGTGCTCACAGCCTCTATGGGCTCCTCGAACAACCGTGGTATTCTCTCCCTGCCTTATTATGGTCCTTTCTTGAATGTGGGAATGTAGAGTTCAGACCTGTTGGAGTATTTGGGGGGATGGCAAGATATAAATAAGCCAGCTGGGGCTTCAACCCACCAGCTCAGCAACATTATATCGTGCTAGTCTTTGTTTTCACTGTATCACCTATTTTTCGGACCAGCGGTATAACCAAGTTGTAAACTGCACACCTTACAAATCAGTCTATCCTGACATTGCTGGAACGTTCATTACAAGCTGTAAAAAAACACTAGCAAGGAAGGTTTCGGTTGTGCAGCCCAATTTTCCATTGCAATAACCCAATTAACTGGTGTGTGTTTGTTTTACAAAGCTCTAAGCTACAATAAACCATGCCGATACACAGGCTGCAGAAAGCTTCGTAATTAGGACAAGGTGTACAAATTAAACCACTCTTTTTAAACTTCAAACCAGCTAACTTCTGACATACTGTACTGCTGGGGCTTCTGGGACTAAACCCAATTAACATCTTAGTATTTTATAAGCATCGTTTTAATTGCATTTGTATGCAATCTTCTCTCCAAGAGCCTTTCAAGGTGCTAGCCCTCGTTCAGATTTTATTACTTTAGTGATTTAAATCTCCTCTATCTGTGCTTCCCGTTAATAATGACTAGTGCTACTTCAAATGCCGGCCCAACATAAAACTGAGCTCTCCAAAGAATTATACTTTAAAACAGTTACATTTAACTTTATTATTACATTTTTAATTTTTTTCTCCCTCTGTTTGAACATTATGCCTTGAACCATTTTATCAAGTTGTCAGTGCAGTAAGTGCAGGAAGAGTGAATGTTTTAGTCCTCAGTGCTTTGCTCTGGCACAGCCTCTTGGCCTACACATGGCTCAGTCTGTGTGGCAAAATACTGTCTTAGAAAAAGAGCTTTTCTAGGAGCGGTCTAATGACTTGCATGTCCGTGGATTTTCAAGATGTGGGAGGTGGTGGGGAGATTTAGCTCTATGAGCAACAGTCAAGCCAACCCCTCAGGCTGAACTGCTTTTGTTTTTTTAAGGACAAGATATACCCTCCTTCCTTGCCCAGCAGAGGCGAATCCTGTGAAGTTTTACTCATGTGAGTAGTTTTACTGACTATAATGGGATTGCTCAAGTTTGGATGAACTGGGCCTCAATGGGAGCAGTGGAATATTCCATGGAAAATCTGATGCGCTCTAAGGAATGTCAATTCCCATCACTATAATTTCTCTCTTTATAAAATTCTCACAAGTGCTCTGTTTTGTTTTATGCATCTGCTTCTTTGGTAAATGACCTGCATTTCAAAGATCAGATAGGATTTGAAGATAGCTGTAGAGGCAATAAGTAGTATAATGGAACTCCCTCAACCCAATTAATAAAATAATATATAAAACGTATTCTGAAATTCTTTTTCCAGCACATTATTATCCTGTTTTGCATTTTTTTCCAAGGAAGGAAAAAAGAAACAGGAATGTGTTGGATCTTACTGAAATTATGAAATGAATAAAAGGTTTATTTTAAAACACTGGCAGTCAAGCTCAAAATATTTTCCTCTGAAAAATGCACCTTAGGGTGAATACAGGCTAATGTTGCTCTCATTTAGGATTTCTGTTATGTGGATACAAATACTGGGTCTTAAAAATGGAGACGGTACCTCCTGAAATATTTTGAACCTTTTCACTTGATTGAGAGTCTTGTCAAACAAAACTGGCAGCAGATCTCTTGGAACTGCCTGAATCTATGCAGATACGATTTCTATCATGCCCTTATTATGTGTAGTCCATAATAAGGATGAGCATGTATAAATCATTTCTGGCTGGCACTTAGGATGCAATACTCAAAGGAGAAAGACATTTCTGTCTTCAAATGTCTAGCAATTTCTGATATTATACAGTAAGTCTCCCCAGAACCATACAATCCTCAATTCCATGCAGCTCTCTTATGAAAGAATGAGACTTTCATATCTTCCTTGCAAGAGCCACCAGTGAGATAAGAATTGTGCAGCTCCGACGTGTGCTGTGCTCCAGCCAGGGTGGCTCTATTGAACTTCCATTTGCAAAGCCTTTGCTAACAAAATTGCACAGAGATGAAGGATTTTGCCTCTATCGTTCCTATATACAATTATCTATGAGTAAGCATTACTTTCTATATAGCAGATTATATAGTTATATGTTATAGGAACACATTTCCCATGGAATGTTCTTCTATGTGCACACCTATAATGTGCACTAAAATAAACACATATATTGTATAAATGGGTTTGTGTTTTCTCGGCAGCGATAATCCAGCCAAGCTCTGATGTTGTAAAATGTAATAGTGTATTAAAAGATAGATGATCCAAAAAGTTCTAACAAATCATGCCATCCCCAGAAATACAGGGAGCTGCTCAAAACTAAAGAAGCCATTTCAAGAAAACACTATAAAAAGATGTATGTTGTCTCTTTTCCAGTACTGAATTTATAGTTACTTTACAATCCAACTCTTTAAAAAAATATTTTTCTGCAGCATGTTCCAAAAAGCCCCCTTTTCCAGAATAATTCCTCAAGTTTCTCTTTCATTTTTAAATAGGACTTTCCAGGAAGAAATGATGGGATTTGGAAAACAAATTTTAAAATAATTTGAAACATCCTTCTGATCAAATCTTTATTAACAGTATCAGCAGAAACAGACACAGGGAATGCTAAGGCAAATGGATTATGTTAATTAAGTTAACAATTTTTAATGACAAATTTTTTTCAGGAAGAAAAAAATGATTTTTTTTTTTTACTAAGAGCATTTTGTGCAAAATATTTCAACCACTCTGTAAGAACATGAAATACTAGATGTTTTCTATAAAACAGTTCTTCACTGCAAGATGATGAATGATACCCTTAGTGTTATAGTTACACATAGTAATATGTTTGTGAGGCTTTATACATTTTATATAGATATATTCATTTATACACAAATACGTATGTTATAATGAAAAGAAGTCTATTTCAATATTTTATTTGACATATACTGATTGTTTTCTAATATGCAAACAACTAGAATTCCTCAATGAAGAGTTTATTTCTTGGGAATCTGAAAACGAGAGGTCATTTTAGACCAGGAGTTCAGTGTGTGGAGCTGTCAGACCTGATATCCCTGAATTTTAGGTGAATTGGAGAGCCTTGTTCCTATGGAGGTTGTTCTAAAGGAGACTAATGTCTTTTGGGAGCTGAGCTCTAGGGAATAAGGGGCAGAGAGCAGGAGAATATTTTATGCAAAAGAACCGTCTGTTGAGAATGGCATAGAAAATTACACTTCTTTAATGACAAACTTATTGTAAAATATGGGGAGCCACGGGGAAGAATATTATTCTGTTTTCTTTCTTTCTGTACAGTGGAAAATAAGAGGTGTCACAGTGAGTTATCATGTGCAGTGACCACTAATGCTCCTGTTTAGTGTACAATTGCCTGCCACATTACACACAATCACATGTGTTGTTACTATATTAACTGGGTTTATATACTGTTCACCTGACTTCACCTGGCAGGACTTGCTTAATTATAGTAAAAGGAAGAAGATCCTTTGACTATGGGAGGTTGCTTGTGATTCTGTTTTCTCCCTGTTCAAAATGATGGAACCACGGCATAAAAAATAAATCTTTATTAAAACTAACCCTTTCTTCAAAACCTCTCAGAAGTCAGGTCCAACACTTGTTCCTGCCAGTCTGGTGGATGCTGGATAAGGCCCTGACCTCCTTTGCCTCCCTTGCAGGATCAGCAGACAGAGTACTAGCTTGAGCAAACCAAAGGAAAGCTGCAAGGTTCCCACAGCAAATCTGTCTTTATTGGTGTGTTGCACAGCTCTGAATGCAATTTTGATAGCACTGCGATAAATAAATATGAGCAAATTAATTTGTAGTAATTGACAGAACAATTAGTAAAGCTGTGGTTGCAGAGCCTTTGTTCCTGGTGGCAATGGAATCCAAAGTAACTTCTAGATCCCAGGTTTAATTTCCAACTAAAGAGACAATCTTTTGTGTGCAAGGTAAGGCAATTTTCTGGGAAGTCACAGAAAATGTGGAGCCCAATAATACCATTTCTAGAGCTCCCTTTCAGAACAAAACTGCACTTTCACTGCAGTAAGAAATGCCAGTAGGGGCATTCTAGGATTTGAGCTACAGTTCAGGCTTTGTGGGACAACAGGAAAAGCAAAAATGAGCTCGGCGATGCAACGTTTTCTGAGAATCAATATTCAGCTCCTGCTGTGCACACTGTGAGTGTGTGTTGGTGGCAGCTCCCTGACCTGGCCACCACCCCCCTGTGCTGCTGTGTGATCCACAAAGCACCACACCAACCTGGGAGAGACGGAGCTTCCCCCGCTGCCCCTCACGAACAAGCACTCGCTGTGTGAAGCACAAAGGAATCTCTTCCCACTGAGCATATGACTTTGTCATACTTTTAAACACCAGGAACACAGCATGTGAAATATATTGGAAAATGGCAGGTAGCACAAATTCAGAGAAATTGATGTTTTCACTCCTGTTTCCCCCAGAATTAAATGTGGTTGGTAATTTCCACACTGCAAAGGAATCTGTCATGGCACGTTCAGTTCTATGGCAATGGTGCTTCAACCACAACTCAGATAAACTGAAGCTCAGTTTCATTTCTCCTGTGAGCAAGTACTGCACGTGAGGACACTCAGTTTCCAAGACCTTCTCCAGTTACACTCTCTCTGCTCAGCAACTGTCAGATGCAGCTCTGCCAGTGCTGTTTTTTGGAGCATTTTGAGCTTCTCTTCACAGGAAGACTGAGGAAAGGAACAGCAAAATGCTGGACAGGAATGAGAGATGCAGAGGAGGTGAAAAGCCTGACTACAGTGACCTGGAAGAAGCAGCAATGGCCAGTGTCACTGATCCATGGATTGTATTGCCTACCAAGAAGCCCTTACCTGCATTTTTCCCAAGTCTCTGTTGTCTGGTCGTCTGGTTCCTGTTGTGTAGCTCTGGTTTAGCAGCAGCAGTGCTGCTGGCTAAAGCAGCAGCTTTAGCCTCAGCCAAGTGCCCTGGCTCCCCAAGGTGTTGACTGGTTTGTGTTTCCAAGTGTTACTTTAAGAAACCCAGAGAAGTTGAAGTGTGAAAGTTTTATGTTACATGAGAGAAGAGGTCAGCAGGCATCTCAGTCAGAAAAGAAACAGTGAATGTGTTTTATTTCCAAAGCTGATAGTGAGAGCTTCAGAGCCACTCTTTTAGCAGGGAACTTTGACCTGGGGCTCTTCAAGAAGGGAAGGGGGGAGATGCAAATGTGAATTTTCAGTCTGCTACAAAAACTTGAGTTTCCAAGGGTTAAGATGGACTTTGGAAAGGTCTTTCCACCAGTGCTGCTGACTGTGTGCACACAAGGCTTAGCATAAGCTTCAGCTGTCTTCAGTGAGGTCTAAAAGGTAGATGTCTCTCTCATGTGACAAGCAATGAAGAAATGTCCTGTTTGGCTCTTCAGGCTGTGAAAGGTACCAGCTGGGTTATCTGGTTTGTAGTGGAGTCAGGCAGAGATACTCAGTGACAAGGTGGGTAACCCATCACTTTCACCTCAGTACTGTGTTAACACCCTTGGAAATGGATGTTGGCTACATCAGCTTTACCCAAACTCCTTCATTTAGGGTGAGGAATGTTGCAAGAAAGCAGGTTAGATTCAACTGTCTTTGGTGGCTAATACTTGGCCTGGAAACAGCATCTGTGCTAAATGTTCCCTGGAGCCAGGGGGGTCAGGCCAGTTAACTTGCTCTGATGCTATGTTAGGAACTTACAGTCATGACACAAGAACGACGGTGGGGAAACTTACACATCTGTCAAAGGTAATTCCCTGCACTACTTCGGTACCATCTCTGAGGTGCCACCCTCCACCTTGGCAGGAGTGACAGAGAGAAGAGCCAGAGTGTGCAAGGGATGGCACTGCCTGCACCATTGTTTCATGGTTGTTTTTTCTTCTAAAAGTGGCTCTAATTTCTGGAGCAAGTTTTCATGAAACAGCAATTCAATATTTGGAATACCTAACTCATCTTTTATGGCTCTTCTCCAAACTCGGCAGGCTCTGCAGCCTGGGGCAGGGGCTGAGCTTTCTTTCTGTGAAATTATCCCTCCCTCACATATGATTCTCAATATTTGTCTGAATTACAAAATACTCAGTTGAATTAACCCTGGGCCAAATCCAACACCCACCAACTCAAAAGAGAACCAACCACCTCTCCATCCTCACTGGGGATGGCTCGGGTCTCATTTGCAGTGCTCAGTGAGTCACTTTATCCCGTTCTCATGGAGGGCACAGTTCATCTGCTAGGTGTTGGCAGTGGAGAAAGAAGTTGTGCAAAGGCAAGGGTTGTGGGTTTTTTTTTCTTTTCTAATAAATGTCTCCTCTGACATTTCTTGCTCTCCCTCTTCTGCATCACACACTGGGCATTGGTCACAGCAAGCTCCTGAAGCAGATGGCCCCACAGCTCTGATCCGTCTGGTGGCTCCTGCGCGCCTTTAGCCGCTCGGGGAGGCAACAACAGCAAGAAAAGAAAAACAAACGTGAAAGATCTGCCCTGCAATGAAGCATCTCTGTCAGGGCCACGGGTGCTGGAGCCGATCTGGCACACGGACTGGGACACGGGCTGCGGGCAATACGCGGGAGCGGGGACAGCGCTCCGTGGCTGAGCCGGGTGATGCTCATGGCATCTCCAGCCTCCCGGAGACCCCCGGAGCGAGGGTTTCGCTGGCCGTGAGCGCAGGACGGTCAAAAAGCGCCCGGGTGTGAGGTTTTGGGGCGGCGGAGCCCGGCTATAGATGGCGCTGGCAGCCCAGGAACGGCCCCGCCGGCCCGGCCGCCGCCGNCACATCTGAAGTTATAGGGATTTGATATAAACCCACCATGCAGTAATTATGAGTGTAAAATACATTTGGGGGAAAACATTTTGCAGAGTTGCCAAGACTAACAGCTTACAAATAAAGCCCCATTCCTGCTCCGGCCCCCGAGCTGCGCCCTGGAGAATTTGCACATGTATTCGAAATGAAACAATCCTCGTATCTCTGTGTTTACTAGGGGTAAAAAAACCCAAACCCCTTCCTTCCATAGGTCCTTCTATAAATATGTTTCTGGCACTGGGCAATTTGCAGGCAAACGGAGGCTGCCGGTCTTTAATGTGAAATAATGTAAGGTTTTTAAGCAAAAGTTGGCTATTAGAATTAATTGGTGTCTTATTTTTTCCGGCTGGAGCTGCTGTCTGCATGCGAGGGCCACAGGAGAAGTCCCACCATCTGCATCGAAAATTGGGACTGTGAATGGCAGCTCCCACAGCATCACACTAGCAAAGAGGAGGGGAGGCAGGAAAGAGAGAGGCAGGAGAGTTGGAAGGTAGGAGGGAGAGAAACAGAGACAAGACCACTGAGAAGGATTTAAAATTAAAAGAAGGCGGATGGGAAGGGTGAGGAAAAGGCTGGAGGTGGGACAGAGAGGTGAGGAGAAGAGAACAGAACAGAGGGGATTAGAGAAGGAAAGAGTGAGATGAACAAACCCAAGGGAGGTGAGGCCGAGCTGGGAGCAGAGGCAGAGCCAGGGAGGCTGGGCAAGGTGAGCCTGGAGAAACTCAGAGGAGGGAAGAGCAGAGGTGGCTGTGAGCAGAGTGAGAAATGCAGCTGGAGAGAGACAGGCAAAGCAACAGCAGGAATTGGATGAGAGTAGATACAAATAGCAGGGAAACAGATGAATTCTCACCTAAGGACTGTAGATGGTTTCTAGCCCTTGCAACTGCCAGGAGGAAAAACATACTTTCAGAGGCTTATCAACAGACTGTTGGGAGCTGCTGTGCCCTGTGTGCAGCTGGGGACCGACCTCTTCCAGGGGAGTTCCTCTGTCTAGGAACTGTGGTTAGACACAGTAGTCCCAACAAAGAGGATGTGAGTGTTTTCACCAAAGGACAATGTTTATTGAAATATTTGGAGCTTTACAAAAGATACTCAGGGATCTTCCATCCAGAGTGGACTGTGACTAGGGTCCATCATTTTGAAAGTTTGATTTCCCCACTTTGTAGCCTATAAATAGGTAGTAGCCATGTCTGATGCAGAGGATAGATGCTCTAATGTGATGTTCAAACCATAGTCCATTGAATCCCATTGTATTCATAGGAACTTTCAAAGGGATTTGCAAAAGGAAATCAAGAAAAAAGGAAGTTTACAGTCACGCAGCTCATGTGCAGCCATATTTTTAGAGATGTGCAATTAGAAAAATGGTGAAAATCACAGGTAGAAAATATCCCACAGTGAGGAAGAACTGGGGTTTGGGATGGGACCACACTTTCGTTTTCTCTTCTCAGGGCTTCCCTCTCCAAACTTGGCAGTCTGGTTTCACAGTTACTCAGAGCTCAGGATCTGTTTTAGGGATGCTCATTCAGTGGACAGAAGTAACATGAGGACATGGAGTAGTCTGAAACCTGCCTGTGCCTTATTGTTGAAGTTCAAGCAGGACTTCAGTGGTGCTCAGGCATGAATTCTCACAAGACTCCTCTCATTCTCAGTGCTGCATGTACTGCTGCTGGGGTGTGGCCGTTTTAGGTAGAAATGTGAGGATGTGCATTAACATACTTCTAACAAAATAAATATATCTTTAAATAGAAAATGACCTGTTTGTTGCAACGTGCTCAATGGTCAGTTTCTGGAATATTAATACTTTGTTTTCTAATATATTAAACTGCCTTCCTTCCCAATAGGAAATGAAGGATTTCTACAAGCATGCAAAATCCTCCCTGCCACAGTTCCATTTCTTTCCATGGTCTTTGCTGTTGGAGGAGGAGGGGAGAAAAAAAAAAGAAAAAAGGAAAGAAAAAGAAGGAGAAGGGAGTCAGATGGACTAAGCATAGAGCAGGAGCTGAGATTGTTTTTTCTGGCCAACACACTTAGTGTTGCTGGTGCATTTGCTGCTTCCTTGAAAGGCCAGTGGGGGAAAAAAAAAGAGATTAAGGTCATCAAGATAATACAAAGAATATTCAAACTGGAAGCAGAGGGGAAATATAGAAGGTCTGTTTTTCCAATAGTAAGTAATCAGAGTACAGGAGGATGTAATTTGCAGATTAGGAAAATGAACAAAGACTATAAAATTAACTTTATGACAGAGAGGAGAACAGTCCATTTGAAGGGGGGAATAAACTAATCTCCATAAAGCTTTATGGCTGATACAGTCAGTATGTTGGTTTAAACTAAATAGGAAATATCAGCAAATAATCAACCATGGGGCTCTCTTCAAGCCCTGGTTGTATTGTAATCTGGATTTGTTGTGGCACACAAGCCAGGCCTGGGATTTTGGGGCAGTGAAACCTCCACAGGTTTCCAGTCCTGACTCTGTGGGTGTACTTGGGGTGGGGAGCAGGAGGCAGTGCTGAAATGCACCAAACCTGTCGCTGTCAGCTGTCAATCACCTGTCCTCTCTTCCTCTGGTGACTCTTTTCCAAGCAAACAAAGCCCAACTCTGTAAATGTGCTTCCTCCACAATGAAATCAAATTGTCTCTTGCACTCCTGCCATCCTGGGAGCAGCTCAGGGTGTAGACTGGAAACAAAAGGTTTTAATTAGCAATGAGACTACAGGTTAGTTACAGGGCAGGTTGTTATAACAGGGACCCACCATCTCAGAGTGATAGAAAGTGTGCTCAGCTCCTTGCAGAAGAAACCATAGACATCCCCAAGGAAAATGTCTCATTTGCCTCATAAGAGGAGATGTCCTCTTCCCTTGAATCAGTAAGTGCTGAGCTCCCGGTCTGGTCTGTCAAACGGGAGCAGAAAGAGATTTTTCTGACATAGTTTTATATTACATCTTAATTTGTATTCCCTTCACTGCCATTCTTCTTTCTCCTTCAAATCTTTTTTTTAAGGTGAAAAGAGGGGAAAGGAGGAGTTACTCACACTTGCTGTATTCTGTTGTTCATGTTATTCATGCCTGTAAATAAATTTTCCAGTAGCTTGTGAGCCTACATCAAGTTTTATAGGACTCCAATGCAAGCCCTCAGAGGAACTGTAACTCCAGAGCCACATTCTCCAAAGGACAATTCTCTTATGTCTCTTTGCTATTCTATTTTCTAGCAGAGAGGAAAAAATACAAGGCAAATAAACAAATATATCAAAAGCAAACAAGTGAGGGGCTGATCGTCCCCTCATGAAATTTGAGGTAAATAATTAGGAATAGCTCCAAAGGTTTTAATGAAGTTGCCTGGATGTAAAACTGCTGTAAGCTCAGGAGTAAATCTCCCAGGCTGCTTAAAAAGGAGGAAAAGCAAGTTTGCTTAGGAAGCAAGTTTGCTCAAGAACAGAATTCTCCTTGCTTGTGTGACACAGATCCCACAACAAGATGCTGAAATTTAAAGCATTTAAAGTTTTTTATTTTTATGTAAATTAAAGTGCTTGATTGTGAGTGTGATACTGCCATTCCTGGGACCTATATGCTCTCTTCAGAAATAAAAAGCAAAATTCTATAGGCTTGGGAAAGGTCAAGTGCCCTCAATAGAATACAAACAGACTCAAACAGTTGCTCAAATAATACCAGACAAAAGTATAAAAATCCTGAAGAGTTAAAGAGTTCTTTTGGTAAGAATTGGAAAGTTCTGCTACCAACAATATTTTTTTCAGTTTGCCTTATATTTTATTATCCACAGAGTTTTTCTTTGGATGTTAAAAATGTAAAGCTTTGTGTGAACTTTTATTTCCTTGAAATTTTGGGTTTGGTCTTTGCAAAGCACTTGTCTTCAGTTTTCTGAGTTGGATCGACTAAAATTCAGGAAAAATGTTTCCCTAACAAATTTTGAATTTCCCCATTAAAAAAGAAAACTTCAAACAAACATTCAGCAAGGTCTATGAAATCCTATTCAGTTTTCAGAAAAAAAAATGGTACAAAAAATAATGTGCCTTTGAAAACGTGCAGCCTGCTTTCTTCACACAAAACTTTCAGCATTTGTGGGACTATATTTAGCATTAAGAATGTGATTTTGCCTCATTGAAGTTTCAGTAAAAAATTCAGAGACACTTTTATGGTGGAGATTTTGAAGCTTTGCTAGTTGTGTTTCATTAAACGAGCGTGCTTGTCACATGGATGTACATCTTACTCCTTTAATGGCTTGTCCTGCCCCTTGTGATTAGCAGGCGGAAGCGGTTTGATATATTTGTCAAAAGGCTGTCCTTTGTGAGCCAAAATAAAATGAGTTCTCTGATATGCAAGAAGTTAAATACTTTGCAACTGGCTTGGCTTAGGATCTGACATCTTTTACTAATACTTATTTTTAGGTGGAATCAGTAGTCAGAGACCTTAGAGGCAAGGGCAAGATTTCAAACCAGATTTATGCTCTTGAACACTTTTAAAAGTGTGTGTGTGTATACACACATATATCACTGCAGTTATAGCCCCATGCTGGAACTAGCTGTGATACTCCAGCTGCAGCTCTTCTGAATGCCACACAATCTTCAGTGCTTTTCACCTCCACAGCTCCCCTGGGAATTAAGAAAGTGTTATTTTTCCCATTTTGCAGATGGGAACTGAGAGGTTCATGGGCAAGTAGGAAGATTGTGACAGTGTGAGGCATTAAGCACTTTTCCATGACAAAAACTGTGCATGTTGGAGTCCAGTGATCCCAACCACTGGGATTCCTCAGTTTGAGGCAGGAAGGGTAATTTAAGAGGCAAAAGAAGTCCCAGGAAATCTCAAAGTTTACTTGCAAGGGACAGATCTTGTCAAAATGAATAGCAGGGTCAGATGCCCTGGGTGGATTAGCACCAAACCTCCCCACTAATAACTGCAGTTGCCCTCCCCAGTGGCTTGGTGTTCAGTATGGACATTCCAAGTATGATGGAGCAGTCAGTGCCTGTCAGAGCTGGGTCAGCACAACTGTTTGCTTCCAGTCTATCCACATTTTCTGTAACTGGAGTGGCATTTCCACCCTTTGTGTCTAGTGGAGGTGACACGAAGAGTTTGGTCCTTTCGGACCCTGCCCATCTTGGGCTCCCTTCTGGCCACAGGTGCTGCTGTGGGTGGGGGCCCAGGGAGGGGAACACAGCCCCATTTTCTGTTTGGTGGTCCAAGCCCACGTGAGCTTCCTTCACAGCCCTGTGATACCTGAGTTAGGTGTCCTGGCAAGCTGAACTGTGACAGTCTAACCCCTTTGTTTGCTTGCATTATATTCACATTACTTCTGAACCTTAATGGTGATGAGTTTGCAGAGAAGCAGATGCTGCTGGTTCTGCTCTTTGCTACTTTTGGAGAACGCAGGCAGTGAAGGAAGAGGGCTGGGTTGTTGCTGCCTGCCTGAAGCCCAGGCAGGCAGAACTTACTGCAGTGTGCAATATGGCAATTCATAAAATGTGACATTCCTGTTGGCGGGACACTGCTGAGAGCCAATTTTACTCCATGATAAAGACTATGTCTGGCAGGGTTCATCCTCTTGGGGCCAGGTCCCTCAGACAATCATACAGGGCCAGCTTGTTATATGCAGGGGTAGAACTGGTTCCAAGCACATGTGTCCCAAGCCTCTGTTAGTGACTTGTCTCCTGGTGCAGGGACTCTGAGCAGCCCAGGTTACACAGAGCCTTATCCTGCAGGGTGCTGAGTGGGATATCATCATCTAAACCTTTTTGGGAACCACTCAGCACTGCACTTCCTCCAGGCTTGAAAGGAAAAACTCACTGACTCTTTCAAAGCCAAGATTTTAGGAACAAAACTGAGCCTCTTAATTGCATTTTTCACTTAGGAATGTGAAGGAATCACTGCGAACCTTGAAAGTTTGATATGTACCAGACCAGTAAATAGATTTGGCTTTGTTTTTTTAATGTTTTGCATACTTTGTTTTTCAAACTTTCACTAGCTCTGCTTTGTTTCAGTTAATGAAATTCTTCTATTGCAGCACTGGGACTTTTAAAGCATTTTCGTAACCTCCTGTCTCGGTCTCCAAGGTATAAACATTATTTTATAATTAGCCTTCACAACTATGTTATACATTTGAAAAGGAGGAAAAAAAATGTTTTTCCCCCATTTTTATATAGGGGAATTACAGTTTCTATCTGGGGACTGAAAGAATGTGTGTGTATGCGCGCGCAGAGGAGAGAGAGAGACATTCAATCTGTTGAAATTTCATCTCCTGCCAGTTACACATGAAATCATCGTTTAGGAGAGAGAGTGGGAAATTACTGAATGCATTAGAAAAATTCTCACTCTATCCTTAATGAAACTGCATTAAAATATGATGGAAGAGGAAAGACTTAGGGACATTTGTGTTCTACCAAAAAAACATGGAGAAAGAACATTGCCTTTTTGCCCCTTGTTATGTAACTTGGCATCAGGCTCTCAGTAGCTCATACTGGTGGGAACTAATTTGTCTCTTGCCCTTATTCCTGCCAATCCCCTATGGTGTTTTCTTATGGACACTTCATATCAGGATAAAGCTGTCACCAAGGTAACCACATGTGCATATGCACAATCATGTACACGCACTGTGTAATTAAGTCCAAGTGTAAACAATAATATTCACCACAGTGGGCAGTACTGGAGCAATGTGCTTCAGGAGCCCTCACGCTGTGCCTTTGGTGAAGGGTTGGCCTCACAGCTTCACTTGATGGGGAAACTGAGTCAGAGAGGAGGCTGGGAGCCTCCCAGATGCAGGGACAGGCAGGGCATCCGTCACTTTCCTGCAGTGTAGGGACAGCACCCAGCTTTTTCCAGAGGCACCACTTATTAATGCAGTCACTGATCTTTAAACTCAGATCCTTTGAAGTGTTTTTGTGAGGCTTATTCTCATCCAGGCAGAATATTTTGTGCAATTACTTGTAGAAAGAAAAGTTTCTCGTCCACCCAGCCCGGGATGGATGCACGTGGAATCATGTAAGGATTCTTGCCTTGACTTCAGTTAAATTTGGATCTGGTCCCAACAATTGCTCCAGCCTTTGTAGCAGGGAACAGCCCCACATGAAGGGAAGCTGCCCTGAACCATTTTTGAAGTGGTAGCTTTCCTTGCTGTAATAAATTTTCAGGATGTTTTCAACAGAGAGAATAAATCCATAGGAGAGATGGTTTAATGGATTTTGAATTTTCTAACAAGCAATGTGCCAAGTCTTTGGCAATAGAAATGCCCTCTTGAATCTTTAATTCAGGTATGTGACAAATGCTTGAATTACAGTGCATTTCTATTGATGTGGTTGGTGGGGTTTGTTTGTTTTGTTTGGGTCTTTTTTTGTGTTTTTTTTTTCCTTTTTGTTTTTTTTCCTATGGAGAAAGACTCTCAGCCAAAGCCCAACTTAGAGGGAAGCTTTTACAGATAAAAGAGTCAACCAAGGAAGGAGAGTAAGTGGGAATCAAGTGGTTAATTTCTGTTTTCAGCAGTTTCATAGGAAAAAAAATACATGTGAGCATGGAAAAATATTAGTCTATCTCTTTTGAAAGCCTCCAAAAAGATTTGTCTGAAGCGTGCATTTAAATGGGAAGGATACAGGTGTTTTCAGAGCTCTTCGAGCCCACGAGCAGGCCTGGGGCAAACCTGAGCACACAGTATAATGTAACGAGAAACATTTCTCCGTGCTTCAGTGGGAAAATGCAAATAGGCTCATTTCCTCTTTTGAGGAGGACTTTAGATAAGGTGCTCCTGCAGCCAAGTGTTTGGTGTCTTCCCTGCCTGGAATATTATGGTGACAGGAGAGTGAGCAGCACACACGGAGCAGACTGCACAAGGACAGGGATGCTGCAGCCAATTCCCCTGCTCCCTGCACCACTTGTCTGCAAGATTTGTTGGTGCCAGTTTTGCACTGCCCCCTCTGCCCCTCTGTCTGCCAACACCCCTGTGAGCACACGTTTGTCTGCTGTCATTTGGGAACTACTGAAACTTGAAAACAAGGTGCCCAAGTGAGAAGTGCAGCAGAGACCTGCAGTCCCAGAGAGTCCTGCCTGTCATGGAATAAAGCGTCTGTGCTTTGCTGAAGCCTGGCTGCCTCCTGCTCCCCCTCCTCCTCCCACCCCATCCCTTTCAAGGAAAGGCTCTGAAATATGTTTTGATTTCATTTTGCAAGTAGTCTGCTAAAAATATTTCTTTGCAGCCTTTTCTCTAAGTTTGTTTTCTTTGCTAGTTCAGCCTTTAGAAGAAACAACAACTTTCTTTTTTTTTTTTGTACCCATTAAGAATAATATTTTTTCAAAAGTTTAGGCAGAATCCAATAGCATGAACTACATTGCAAGAGCTGAAATGGGAAGGGAGCTCTTTTGAAAAATCTAGCCCTAGTTGTGACTGCTAAGCTATGCAGGTAACCCGCAAATAATTAAGGCTAACACAGAAATTCAGCACCAGTTGGGTGACAGAATTCCCTTTCCACAGAAGAAAATCCCAGAAGAAAAGAAGATTATTTTAATTATGATGGGTTTTTTTTCAGAAGGTTTACAAAGTATTCCCCCTTCACCTCTCACTGAGTAATTTTAATAACTCCTGGAAAATGCCAATTGCCATCAACTTGTCTTTGTTTTTTTATTTTTTTTTAATTAATTTTGTATAATCCATGACCATGGATGTCAATGTAGTTATTATGGTTCTTAAAACTCCAGCTCTAGGCATCATGTAAATACCTGCTTTTACGGCAAAGCAGAAAAAATACGCTGTCAGGGGGAAGAAGGCTAGTTAACCCTTGAGCAGCCTTAAATAAAAGCAGAAAAGGATTCTAAGTATTTTTAATTCCGTTTTTTAAGCAAAGCTGATCAGATGTGAGGTAATCTGATTCATGGTGTTTGAAGACTTAAGCTTGACAATGCTAGATTGATAGTGGTATAATTTTTGTCTAATAGAGCAGAGAAAGGAGTAGACTTAAATTCAGATTGCCTAACTAGATTTGGTGTATTTCATCGAAGAAAAATACCAACTTGCTATTCATGGTTCCTTAGTTCAGTGTACAAAACGGCCCATCTATTTTTAAAAGTTAAAATATTTTTCATATTTCTTTAAAAATAAACTGCCCAGTAACCAACCAATGATCCAGTAATGTAACTAATTTACACAGACATGTCAAAGAACTAAAAGAAATTGGTAAGATAAGTGTTCCCTTATATAAAATAAATCTTTTCAGTGGACGTTTTCATCCACTTCTGAAACAGGAAAATCAAAATTATAACTGGCATTCACAAGCCAATCATTGAACTCAACAGCCCAATTCTGAATTTTCACTGATTTAATTAAGAGCAACATTTGGTCTAGCTAGAAGCAATAATAAGTGCTTCTTCATTAGGTGTTTTCAGGGTAATTTCTTAAGGGAAAAGATAGATGCTTCTAAATCTGTCTTTTGGTGAACTGTTCTATGTAATATATTAGAGCCATTGATTAGTGTAATATGGCAAAAAGCAAAGCCTGATCGATCATCCATGCAGTCAATGGGTGTCTTTGATTAAGTCCAAAAAGAGCAATATAAAATCACACTAATTCCAGGCAATAGAGAGACACATTCTTGTTTGCATCTTTAATTCCACTTCAGGGTCTGTCAGTACCTAATCTGGACTTCCTGGGGAGCCGCAGTTCCATCTCATGGTGGCTTTCAAGGTTGCAACATTTTCCTTTTGTTCTAGAGAGGAATGAAAAACAGAGCAGTTAAAGTCACACGCACATATCCAAGTTTTGCTGAGGCGTTCATTGGCAGCTGTTAAAGTCAGGGGAGTTTGTTTCATGAGAACATAGAAAAGAAAGGCCCTCCCAGTTGCCTATTGTGGGCAACCAAGTCTTGAAGTCTTGGTTTCTACCCCTTTGAAGGTGCTCTGGAGCTCAGGAACCCCCAGTAATGTATCTACAGGAAACATTTTGGCTTCTGTGCTGGTGCTGACACCCATACACCTCATTTTGCAGTGTCAGTGTCATGATCAGCTCCCTCTTGACCCCTCTAGGCTGCAGGAGGCTGTGTGTGGTCACAGCAGGTGACAGGGGATGTGACTGCTGCGAGCTATTGCCCGTCCACTCCGACAGTGATGAGGCTCATTACTGTCACATAATTAGTTTATTCAACAAAACTTCAAAAATATTTAACCTGGCTGTTTGCTATGCTGTTTCTGGGTTTCAGACTGCTTTGTTTTACATTAGCACTTTTATTAACGTCCTTATCCCTTCCACCAGTGGACGTCATGTTTTTTCTTACATACCAATGGACCTATTTTCTCATAGAGAGCTTAGACTCTTACCAATAAGCACTTACAGGTATTTTCAAGGGTTAAGTGAATTAGGTGCCAGATTTCCTTTGCTGTTAGGATTAAGCACTTATTTGCCAAGCTGGTTTTTGTATATCCTGCTGCATCCTTGACTGCCTAAGACCTTTATAAACTGGCTTTTTAAGTTTTGATCTGGCCTCTGTGTTTCTCTCTAAAGTACAAAATGTTCCTTTCTCCTGAAGCGTTGGTATGTGCTATTTATCTGTCTGAAGATTGTGTGATGAGGAGGGGGGGGAAATGGCCAGTGACAATGATTTCTCTTGCTGATTGTTTTTTTTCTTCCCCACATAATTTAAATCAAAATATCGAAACCTCAGACCTGAAACCAACTTCACAGTCTTACTTTGTATGTAAAAATATTCCATTTAAATCAGCAGTAAAGCTAACATGAAAGTGCCAATAAATAATATATGCAAAGAGTTTTTTTTATCAATATATAAAGAAATCTGGAGTTGTGAAGCTGCTGAAAACAAGCATTAGGAAATGTAATGAAGCAAGAATTAGAACAGCATAGTTCCTCTGGCCATTATAAATGAGAACGCCAGGTACCTGGAGAACAGGAAAACTGATGAGTACAGTCTGTTCAGGAGAGAAGGAGGAAAATTTCCCCCAGGAACACATTTCAAATTACTTATTTATGAACTGATGAACTGGGAGACCACCTATAGAGAGACAGGAGCAAGCAGTCTGCTGCAGACAGCTACAGAACTCCAGCTAATTGTGCTGCTGTTTTCGGTTATAACTCCTGCTCTCCAGCTGGGCTTCGGAGGCAGGAAATTTAGGCATTGACTAGAAGTTGCACTTTCCCTCCTTCTTGTCGGCATAAATATATACATGTATATTTTAATCTGCTAGAATAATTCAGAAAAGGGCCTAGGAAAACAGCTGCTGCCTTTGTCATGACAGTGTTAGGGCCTTCAAGGGAAAAGTTTTTAAGCACGAGCCTATCCCTTGGCAAAGGTCACTCCAAAATTTGGAGGTATATGGCCTGAAATTGAAATGTGGAATTTGCTCTTTGTTTTTGTCTCTGAATGTCACTGTCAGGATATTTAACTACACAGTTGTTACATATGTAACAACTAAATGCATATATTAACCATGTCAATGCATGAGGTGTGCACACAGATATACTTTATACAAATTTCCTACATAAATCTCTGTTGGCAGATATCTTTTTCTCTGTCCATATTCATATATACACAAAGAAAATGTTATTTTATTTACACTGTTTTAAGTTTAGAATAGCTCCAGTTTGCTCCATAATACAGAAATCAGAACACAGCCCAAGTTATAAGAGCTGTTTAAGAAAAGAAAAACGAATAGCTTTATGTACTTGTTAACAAGATCTAATAAGATAGAAAAGAGATAGTTAAAATACTGTAAATATTAAGTGGTTGAAAATTAATTTCAGTAGACCTCATCATCTGAAGCACAAGAGTTCTTAACAGAGAATTCATTTTATTATCTTAGAAAACAGAATTTAGCTGTCTGGCTTGTAGGAAGTAAAGAGAGACAGAGGAACCTTTATCAGAGGACTGTGAGGCTCCAAGATAATTTGCATGGATGGACAGTCTCAGCCTGTGCTGTGATTTAGCACATGGGCTCTGCATGGCTATGTCGAGTGGTTTGACTCATGGCCCACTAAAACCCCCCAGATATTGGTTTACAAGACATGACATGTCTGACCAGCCTTGAGGTTAAATGTAGAGACAAAAAGACCTATGGACTGGGGAACCATGAGTAGACACCATACTTGCTTTCCAGGAGGAAAACAGACTTTGTTGCCCTTGATGAAAATGAGACTGAACATTGTGCTACTTTATCCCTGAGGGCCTGTGCTTCCTTGAGGGATCAGGGACCAGGTGACTGAAGGGTTGGCAGTTGTGTATTGTGGTCTTAGACTGTTCCTGGCATTCCTGTGATGGCCAGCACAGGTCCCAGAATAATGGTACAGTGTCCCACCTACAAGAATGGCATCCTAACACGTTGTCTGCTGAATTCAGCACTGGCTGCAAATTTCGAGTGCAGCTGATTCAGGGTGCACTGCATTTAGCCCTCTGCAAAATGTTGTAGGCAAAGAGTGAAGGGGTGAGAGACAAGTCTGAAAGAGGAAGATACAATCATTTGTGAGGTACTGGGTAATAAGTTGTGCTTGGTGAATACTGAAACCTGGTACCTTAAAGAGACTTAGAAGAAATGTCAAAGATTCAAACTTGCCAGGTACCGACTGTGGTTTCACTGGGAGCTGGGAATGCTCTGCTACAGCTCAGAAACTATATTCCTTTCTTCTTTCCTGTGGGTATCGTGGCACGTCAATATAGAGAAAATGTGGAATGCTGTTGCTTCATGTGTTCCATGAATAGAGAATATAGTTTCCAATGCTATAATTTATTATAAAATGCTAAGGATGAGACTGGAGTGACACAGTGGATCTATCCCTGCTCTTCATTAAGTTAGACATCAAGAACACTTAACAGTAGGACCTAGAAAAACTATTAACCCAAATAAAACCCCTGTAAGTATGTGCAGAGATAAAACAGAAATTCAACAAAATAGAAATTTTTATAGCAATGAGACAGAGAAAGAAGAGAGTATCAAGATATGTTGCAAATGACTCTAGTAACAAGAGGTTCAAGTATTAGCTAATTTTTATTTGCTTCTTTTATTGTAAAAATGGCTGAATTTTAAATAATCAAAGAGTCACTGATGATATTAGCACTGCTTCAATGAGGACACTTAAATACTTTCATTTTTACTTCTGTTCTTAAGAAAAAAATCCTTCTGCTAAAATGAATATGTAACAGCGTCACACCTCAGTGAAACTTTTTTCTTTAAGTATTCAGAACATTTTGTGAGGCTGATCAATTGGGATTTTTTTTTAATATCCAACTTGGTTACACTGGCAGGTATTCACAAGTGACAATTATTTCAACATTAATTTGATAGCTCCCGACAGCCTTGGAGATGGGGTAGAATCACCTGGAAGCTGGCATTTTGCATTGTACCATTCTGTCTATATGGGAACTGTCATCTTCCATTCAATATGGTAAATGCTATCTGCATACAGGCTTCTAAAAAGTTATAATTTCTTCTAAGTGATTGAAACTCATAGATCTCTCTCTTTCTCTCTCCCTTTTCAAGCTACACCTGAAAGGTAGCAATGATGACAGGCTGGTTTAACACAGCTCTTGCCAAGATTAAGTAGTTGTCAGACAGATATCATTGGAGACTAAGGGATTGCTTTTGGAAGTCATTCTGAATTGCTAACTAAGGGGAGCTTTTTCCTAGACGAGTGCCGATTCTTTTGTTTCCAGGGATTGACACATCTGCAGTAACAATGGAGCACACACTCCTCGCCTCATACCTGATTTGTGCTGGTCATCTTTCTGTCTGGAAAAGAGGATCTAATGAATGCCCTTTTCACCACTTATTTGCAAAATCAGAAAACACCCAGAGCTGCTATTTTTGGACCACTGGCTTAAGAAATTTGATTATTTATAGCTAGGTGAAAATGTTCGCAGCATCTGTTAGAACAGACATATATTGGATGAATCTGTGTGAAGGTTCAACAATAATCTCTCCACTGTCAGCTTTGCCAGTTTTTAAGCAGGCTGTTTGGGAGGAATGTGTGTATAACTGCCTGTTGTATTCTGCTCACCTCCCATTTCATATACATCCAGTGACAGACAGCCCCCAGTGAACAGGGAGTAGCAGAGGCTGACAGGTCAGCTGTAACACAACAAGTTGTCACTGTCATGGGAACATGGCAAGTGGAAAGTAGATGAAGTTGCCTAGAGGATGTTTTCATCAATTTAGTGTTATATACAAGCTAATAAATCTGCAGACACTCTCGTTTCACTATACACAATGTGTGTGAGAGAAAATGACTGAGCTTTGCCTGGGTTGGCATTTACTGGACCAGCTGCAGTAGCCACTTGAGCTAATAGTGTGAATGATTTAACTCCTTCCACTCCCCGCCTTTCCTAACGAAGTATTTCCCATGGGACTTCAGACTGAAAAGTTTATTTTTAAGCCTAGTAGAGAGATCAACTCTCTGGAGAGCTTTGAAGTTGCAGGGGGCTGCTTCCTCAGAAGTCGATGAATTTGGTGGGAGGTAAAGAGGATGCCTTCACCACTGGAAGAGGTAATTTGTGGGACAGGGAAGACTTCACTTGTCAGCGAACTGGAAAACACCCTAGATCCCCCAAACTGCCCTTGTTGGCTGGTTGGATACTCTTAAGTTGATCAAAATTTCCAGACCCTTGGCATGGGATATTAGTAGGGATAAGTAGATTTCATCCTTCTGTGGCCCATATATTAAAAAGATGAACCCCAGCACAGCAGAAAGTAGCATATTGGTGATACAGATATTATAATAATTACCTAAGGAGCCCTCCTGGATATTCTGTGATCATTCTGGGTTATCTGCTAGTTTATTGAAGTATGTTTTTTATGGAACAGTAGAATTTGTAAGAGGAGACTGAGGGGAGACATCATTGTAGTTTACAACTTCCTCACAAGGGGTAGGTACCGATCTCTGCTCTCTGTGACCAGTGACAGGACCTGAGGGAACGGCTGGAGCTGTGTCAGGGGAGGTTTGGGCTGGATGTCAGGAAATGATTCTTCCCCCAGAGAATGGTCAGCATTGAACAGGCTCCCCAGGGTTTGGTCACAGCCTCAAGGCTGCAAGAGCTCAAGGAGCATTTGGACAACGCACTCAGGGACAGGGTGGGATTGTTGGGGTGTCCTGTGCAGGACCAGGAGCTGGAGTGGATGATCCTTGTGGGTTCCTTCCAACTCAGGATATTCTATGATTCTTTGAAATTATATGGTGACGGGGTTTACCTTTATGAGTAGTTCATGGATAATTTATAGCAGATATTGTACAATATTTTTTTTGTTTAATAATTTGCATGCTATCATTTCTCTTTCCTGTGTGGCTGACTGTTTACTCAGCTGACATTGTGCAAAAATTGAGTGATACAATCAGACAATTTGCAATAGGCTTTCAGTGGCTTTTGTGTGTTTATGCTTTTAGATGAAGGCAGGAGAACATGCTGCTCCAGGTTAGATTTCTGTACTGTTGGATTCAGCCACCACCATCTGATTCATAGCAGGTATGCTGAGTGGTAGCTCTTTTTATCTGTTAGTACTTTTTATCTCCTGGAATCCCCTGATTATTTCACTGATACTAAAACATGCTCTCAGCTATAGAAGCGTCTTGACTGAACCGTGCACTGGTGTCATGCAAATGGTTCCATTGATTTCAAATAGAAATTGCTAATTTATTCACTGTGGTGTTATAACTTTGTTCAAAAGAAGCCCAAAATACCCCATAATTTAAAACTCTTTTATATCTGTAACTCTCACCTGGGTGTCTTCTTGGTACAAAACTTACTCAAGTCATTAACTCTCAGTTCAAAGTTATGCACATTGAAGAACTTTGTGAATAAGGCTGAGATTGCAGTTAAATATGTAAATTCAACCTCAGTATTCTCAAAATGCTCCAGTAAATCAATGTTAATGATAGTAGTTTCCCATATAGCGTATTTAATTCTTCCTCTTCAAAGCATTTTACAAAGAAACTCTATTTTACAGCAAATACACAGAAGTACAGAGAGTAAAGGAGATTGGTAGTCTGGAAAAAAAGGAAAAAGGCTTAGAAGTAAAAACTTTCTCATAAATGAAAAATTGGAATTTTGATATTTTAAGAAATGAGACTAATTCTTATTAAAAAATTGAAGACTACAAAACAATTAGGAAAATTTTCTCTATTTCTACCTTGATCTTGAAACATACTAAAGATGTAAGAGTACAGGTATTTCAGGCAGAACTATTGTTTCAAGTGAGCACCAGCAGGGTCAACTGGCCATTCCCATTGCCTGTAAACTACTGTTTGCTTTCTGTAATGTTACAATTTAAAAAAAAAAAAAAAAGAAAAAAAAGAGAGGAAATAACCACCCCATGCCTCAAAAATATCTTAAAATAAAAAAAAAAACACTCTGCCAGTATCACATTTTTAGATTTACTCACCCAGTGTTTCCTGTACCCACCCTGTGACAAGGAAGCCTCTGCAAGTTCAGAAAATTATGTGTAAATATGAAACTGAGCCACTACTCAGAGATTAGTGCTGCAGCCTGACACAGAGTGGCCATGCTAAAATATTACTGCTCTGTATAATACTGCACATTCTATACTAATTTGCCTCTGTCAGTTGACTTGGCAATAAATACAATTATTAATACAAACATGCAAATGTTGTATAGTCAAATGGTCTTAAACAAACCTACACTACCTGTGAATTTTGTGACACCGAAAATTGTTCAATACATCTACTTCCATTGGACATTTTTTCTTTAGATCTCCATTCTGAGGCAAGACATGGCATTATGGGGTAATTTAATCTATCATGTGATTATGTTCTCCTAACCATGCCTTTAACACACCAGACTGAATTGTCTCTGTAAGTCCAGTGCCACAAAACCGTTATGCCAGCAGAGACTTTGTCCCCCAAAATACATCAAATCAAGGGCACGCAAAACTCATGAGATTTCCATTATAGCATACACAAGGAAATGTATTTAAAGCTAGCTAAGCTTATGTATTTTAGGATTCCCTATCAGATAGTGCATGTCAGAAAAGATTTAAGGCCATGCTAACTTTTGCTTGGGTCACTTTTTCTCCCCACTGGCCTGCGGGCTGAATAGAAATGGTTATAGTACTGACACAAAGCCATTTATTCTGCTTGTCCCTGTTCCTGCATCAAGTAAAAAGCAACTCGTGAGCCCTATATTTAAACTTTCTCTTCTGATTTTTTTTTCACTGATCCTTCCAGAAAAATCATGTTATGGCAAATGAAGTTTCCTAGGGAATTTTTTTGGCAAGGAGAGGGTCTAAAATAGGTCAGTGACAGCTGAAAAATTGCATTCACTTCATATTCATTCACTGAAGGAGACTGAAATTTCTCCTGAGCACTGCTGCAATTTAATTTTCTTATTCTTGCCCCAACTTTTCCTCCATTATGTTTTCTTATGGCAAGAAATGACCCAAAACACAAATCAGTGTGGGACTTGTATAGTTAAAAACCAGTTTGCAACAACAACAAAAAATGGCTGTTGTTTTGCACTTCGCTGATAAATGAATGTCTATTGTTCTTCTACCCTGGAAATTAATAATAACTGGACCAGTTGCCTTAGAGACAGCCATGCAGCCATTAGCAATCAGTAAAAATTAATGTACTGCAGGGAATTTAGCAAGGAAATGTGTTTAAGTGTGTGGGGGCTCCTTAGCCAACCATCCAACACGGGTGAGTGCTGGGAGTCTCCCAGTCATTGCAGCTGCCTCACGGTGTGGATGCCCTTAGATACAACCAAGGTGTTCTTAACAAGCAAGGGAAGTCCCTACCAAAGGCTATAACTCAGTGAGGAGTGCGTGTTTTTGGGCTTCCCTTGCCTGGAAATCTGGAAATGCAGAGGAAATGCCCAACATGGCAGCAGCTCCTTGTTTCTCCACAGTGCTCAGTCTCTTCCTGCCTCACGGCTGCAGCTCCTGCCCCTTGAAAGGCTCTCAGAGCTGCGAGCTGTGCTTTAAAAAGTCCCCGAGAGCTTTTAAAACTGTCAGCACCATTATCATTCATGATGCAACTGGTTTCCAAGCCTGGCTTCTGTTTTTCCAGTGGGCAGCTCGAGTCCCCCTGGATAATTACCTTGGGTGTGCAGTAGCAGGGCTGGTCAGACTGAGCCCATTACTGCGGGATTCTTTGTGCCATGGATGCAGGGTGGCTGTGAGTGCTGCTGATGTGCCCAGCCCCAGGGTGGTGAAAAGGGGTGCCCTGGACCTTCCCAGCCTCACTTTCCAGAACAGGGCTGGATTTGCACTGCAAGGAGTCCCCTTCCTGCAAGGGCAGCAAGCTAAGCCTCCTGAGGGCTTTTGATTTTACTCTGCCTCCTTCTGTTTCTCCATCCCTGAGCATGAATCTGTGTGGGTACCCACTCTCTGGGGTGGGATAGCTGAACCTTGATCTTTGGTTGCCTGATGGTGGCTGCCCTCTCCTGTAGTAGGACAAGCTGTCATTAGATGATCAAAAAATGTAATTAAAAATCTGGCTTCTAGGAGTGCAGATGGACCCAGCAATGACACAGGTCACTGCATGTGCACAAGGCTTCCACTCCTGCCTTCCTCCTCTGTTCTTGTGTCTTTGAGGGGGGGTTGGCCTCCTCCTGCCTCTTCGCTTGCAGGCAAACTGCACCTCGATGTTGCCCACATGTGGTCCAGGAGGACAACAAATCTGCTGGCAAGTGCCCTCCCTGAGGAACTCACTGCAGCACAGGAATGATCACTTTTGTACAGACACTTGGGTCAGAGCTGGACTGATCCATTGGTAACACTCACATAACTTCTGTCAAAACCAGTGGGAATGGTGAATCAGTACATGAGAACTGAATTTGGCAGCTTGCTATCCAGAGGCATGGTTGCTTTCTGGAATGGATGGGGTAGGTGAGTAAGTAAGCAAAGCTCTGATAAACAAGGAAGATAAAAAACAAGTTTGCAAACACAAAATACTCAAGAGTTCTTGGCAATCAGTTCTTCCAGTGACATTTGGCAAGTGGAAAATATGGCAGAATCCAATTAGCTTCCGATTTTGGGAGGGGAGTTAAAATATTAACACTGGAGTGTTACTTACAGTTCCCCACCAGCACAGATAGAGAGAGCAGCATCCAGAAATCCCTGGCTTTGAAAGTTAAGGTGTTCTGAAAGGAAATCTCCAAAAGCGGGTGGGTTTCTGTCAGATACTGTCAATAGACAAGTCACTCAGGAGCAGCAGTAGGAGACACAAAATGGAACTACCACATCCTACTGGCAAATACACTGGTCTGAGTGGAGATATCTTCCCAACAACTGCATATTTTTTTAGAGTTTCTTGGAAAACGTCTTGTGTCATTGGTGTCAGACAAACCAGATGGGAATTCTGAATTGATGATCACATTTTGAGGCTGGAATGCAACATCTGGAGTTGATCAGCATTCCTCACAAACTGATCAATCATTAGGTGGAACTGATTACTACCATCTCCTCCTTTCCTTGGTTCACTTAGAACTGGTTTTTTTCTTCCTAGAAAAAAAAAAAAGACAGAAAGCATGAAACACAGCTCCTTTATAGGAATGGAGGTTATGTGAGTCACAGTGACTAACTCTTTACACATATCTCTTGTTGCAGTATCAAATGGAGAAGGGATGAGATAGACCTGCTCTAGTAAATATAAAATATCATGGGTCATATTACTCAGCAACAGCGATTTTGCAGCAGCAGCAGTTTTGAAGTAAGACCTTTTCAATAAGTCACTATATATAGAAAGATTAGGACTAATGCTGCTAACGTCAGTGACTGAGATCAGGGTTATTTAGGAGTGTGCTACGTTTGGTACAAACACACTCGATGGGCCCTGCTGTGCCAGCCTTGCCACAAGCTAAAACAGAATTACAAAACACCAAAATAATTTTCCAGCCTCTGGAAACTCTATCATCTTCCTTGCATTTGCCTTCCAGGAAAGAGAAAATGACAAGGCAATGTGCAAACCAGGCCACATGTGTACTCCACTGTCCTCACATGTGTTTTATATATCAGCACTATTGTCAGACACTGCAACCACTTCCCAAGTGGTGATAAAACCAGCTCCACCACTACTCCCCAGGAGAACCACTGGCTTCCCTCTCCCCATGTGTCCCAGAGATGTGCTTGAGGACCAACAAATACAATTTCAGACCTGTGGTATGTGTGTTTCCAGTGCCAACATATGGCTCTAGAAAGCCAAACACTGAAAGAACATACACGAGCCAAGCCCAATACCTGGGTCCCATATGCCACATCTCTACTTTGGAACGGAGTTTGGACCTGCATATCCCAGTGGATATTCCTGCACTCAGTATGGTTTATGGAGATGGAGATGCAGATAGATTGCTCAAGGGAAAATGGACTTTGACTGAAATAGTGTAAAATGCCCCTTGTAAAACCTGAAAGTGTCCCCATTATGGGACTATCTTGTTCTAACTCACTTACTTTCAAGTCTTGTTTTTATCAACAAGAAACCCAGGCCAGGTTCACTGCATAGTTCCTGGGCACTGTTCCTCTGAACCTTCTTTGCTTACTCTGGCATAAATCAGGAATTCCTTACTGAAATCAGGGGAAGGCTTGATTAGGATCTTTTCTTAAACCAGCTGATGATTTTTCATAGAAAGTGTGAGCATTTTGTGGATTTTCCTGGCTTTAAAACAAAGACCAAAGAAATGTCGTGGTTTCCAATGAGTTTCTCTTTGAGGTTCTGGGTCTGTTCATCATTTCATGCCCAAAATGAAACATGAGAAGCAAAAAAAACCAGAACTTGTGTCGTGGAACTGAACAAAATGTTCCCATGAACTTTATGTGAAAGAAACCACAGAGTAACCTGCAAACTTTAGAGAGACGTGACCATGCAACTCACTTCCTACTGCTGAGTCAGGGTTCCCACACGGTGCTGCAGCCCTGGAAATGGACTGTACCACTGAACCTCTGTGTCAAAATCTCTCCCATCTTTTCTTTGTTCTCTTGCCATTAAGAACGTGCATTTTGGGAGTTCTGCAAACTCTGAAGCCAGATCTGAGTTCTTGTGTACTAGTGGCTGGATGTAAAGAAAAGTGCTCCACAAACATTAAAGAACATATATTTTCCCATCAGTAAGCACTTATCTGAATAATTTTCCTGTTAAAAAACACAGGCGTTTGTTTTGAAAATAGCTGAATACTGATGGGAACAAGAGGTTATTTATTTGTTTCTAAAGAAACAAAGCAGAAGGAGAGAAAAATTAGCACAGACATATTCAATGACTCACTTAATGTAAGTCAGGGAACTTTTGGCAAAACCAAAAGCCAAACTCCATTCGTTGGAATCCCTGTCTTGTCAGAGGAACATCTATTCAGACACTTTAATTTTGAATCTAATGCTGTGCATTTTCAGTTTTAACACTTTTAACAGCTCAATTTTTCAAACTGTGTAGTATTATAGGAAAACAGTAACCCTGCAGCAGGGAAGGCAGCTGTAAGCAAGAAAATGCAGTGCTGTTCCTGTGAATTCCTTCAGCCCACTCTGTCAGGATCTCCATGTGCTAGCTCTCCAAGAGAGATGAATTAAAACATTTAAATTGAAGTTATGATTTTCCCAGGGAAAGGAAAAGGGTTATGCACAGTTTTCGCCCTTTTAAAGTGACTTTGTTTGTTTACTAGTCTAAAATTATTGCCAATGCTTTTTCAAAGGGGATAATGAAGTAGCAAGGAAGATGACAAACAGCTGATTATAGATAAAAGCTCCTTAACAGCAGTGTCAGCTAGAGCAAAGCAGAGAGAATTGTGTTCGGAGACATTAGTTGGTATTGGCAGCCTGCTCCTCTCCAGAGCTTTGATCCCATTCATGCCTGAGCTGGTGAGTTCCCCAAGAGAAGAGTCTGTCCCCATGGTGCCTGACACAAGCATCTGCCTTCTCTTTGAGCATCACTATACACCCCCAGATTTCCTGGCTGGGAGTGCACTTGGACAACTCACCCAGGACATCCCTAAGGGCTTTGTGTTTCTGGTAGCCTGGGAATTAAGTGATTTAATATTGACATGCAGGGCAGGGTCTCCTGTAAGGGCAGTAAGTTCTGCACTGCCCCATTGTGGGATGTAATGAAGGATCTTTTAGATATGGAATGAGAAATTATGGGTGCATTTACTAAAGAAGAAAAAATAAATGTGAAGTGCAAGCAGTAATGTGCATAAACAAGATACAGCCTCAAGAGTACAACACAGGGGATTCAAGCATTCCTAGTTGAATGGTTTTACACCCCAATGCTCCTCCAGTGCTTGTTGAATTCATAGTCATACTGTATGCAAAATTCATCTGAATCTTGTTTCTTTGGCCTATGGGGTATTTTCACGTACAAATTAGGCTGGCCAATGTTCCCTTTCTGCAAAAATTCCCAGGAGTGCAACTTAAATGTTATTAAAAAGCCTAATAAAAGCAGAGTGCACATTTAATAATGTTAGAATAACACAGCCATTGCAGCTCGGTGTGCCTGCGGTTCCAACCACGCAAGAATATGAGGCACTAATGCACTTCAGATAAAAACACCCATGATTATCAACATTAGGAAGGAGCACTGATACCATGCAGAATGCACAGAAACATTTTCAGTACCTCCAGTTTGGACCTTGCCCTTGACCTTCTGGTTTGACCAGGATCTGGCTGCAGTCCTGGCCAAATGGGAACTGTCTTCTTGTTGTGTGCAGCCCATGGAAGGCCACAGCCGCTGGGGCCACTGCAGTAACAGCTCCCCCAAAAGCATTAGCCCAGTTTCCCTTATCTAAAAGAGCTGGATACTCTCAGTAGATGGTGCAAACTCTGCACATTCATCAGCTACAATGCTGTGATGTGTCTCTGTGCAGTTTTCCTCCACCTTTGCCCTGTCACAGCGACATCTCTTCCTCTCATGTATCCTTCCTCTACATCATGACATGCTTCCCTCCCACTTACATATCCTAAGATGACTTTTCTCCAGGGCACAAGGTCTAACACAAGACCCACTCACTGGAAGGATTAAATACAGCATTTTCATGATATTGATTAGGAACCACTCCTTCAGTGGGAGTACTGAAATAATTCATGAATCCAGGAGGGTGGGTGGTTTTTTGAAGGGACAGGAAGAGAAGCTACAGGGCATGACCTGCTCCAAACCACAGTTCAGGTTTCCATAGTCTCTACCCAATGGCCCTATCCACCAGCCCACACTGTCTCCCCAGAGCAGGAAGCAATATCCTTGGAAAAGTAAAACCTCATGAAGCATGAATGAATCCACTGCAAATAAATACCCAATATAAGAAACAAACCTTTGAAAAACAAAACAAAACCTGGAACAGCAGGGCAGTATCTGAGTTTTGAATAGAAATGGATTTAGTTTGGCTGGGGCACAAGGACAGCAGGAGCATTCAAAGCACTGTGAGCTGCATGTGGGGGCTCTGGTGGGACACTTCCTTGGAGGCAGGAATTCCCCCGCACACAATGGCATTGTTATGCATTAAGCAATTTTTTTTGACTCTTGGGGTGCGGGGGTGTGATGGGAGAGGGGAAGGATCACTCAGTCCACGATGTGGTCGCATCAGCCACGCTGTGTTGCTTAGAAATAACTGCTCCCCAGTTTAGCACCACACTGGTGGCTTGTTTGGTTTTTTTCCCCCCCAGGTTAAGTAAAGAACAGAGAACGAAAACCCAACTGGCTCACTTTGCAGGAGGCAGTTCTGTATGCTGGTCTTTCAGACCCACAGAAAAATTGTCATTTTGGAGAAAGCAAAATGAAGTGATGGCAATTCAGTCCTGTAAAGGAGAGAGAGAAGAGGGGATAGGATGGAGAGGAGGAGCTTGCATTTTCTTACTGCTTTTCTAGTTCAAAGTGAACAAACTACAGAGCAGCGCAACAGGGCAAGGACCTCTTTTAGCAGATGCTTCTCTCTAACGATCCCACATGCTTTTTTGTCCTCACATGTGAATTGTGTGGCTCCATAGTTCATACTGCACTAAGCCCCTACAACCTGTTTTTCTTGTATAGCTTCATATAGCTTTTTTGTGTCTCGAACTGTTGTGCCCTATCCTCCTCCTGACCTGCTGGTTATCTTTTGCAGAAAGTTGAAGAGAATTTCTGAAAAAATTATAGGAAGTCGATCAAGCTGGGTTTGAGTTATAGGTCATTAAAGTTCACTGTAAGATGAAATTTTTGCTATATAAACACTGTTAAAACCTAGACTGCCAGCCAAGTGTGTCCATGAACCCTGGGAAACTTAGGAGCAGTGGAGGCAGGTAAACCCCAGCAGATCTATGCTAGATGCTTGTGCAGTGCTTTCCTTGCTTGTTAAAGAAAAGGAGCAGTCAAAGACACTTTAACGTTAAAATTTAATAGTATTGGGTTTGGTTGCTTTAGGTAGACAAGATGACACTTCTTCCTGTAGACTTTTTTTTCCTTGTAAAATCCAGTCACTGAGGGATTTTTTGCTGCTTTTACACTTCAGATGTAACATTAACAAATGCAAAGGTAATGAGATTTTCTGTCTTTTTTAAACACTAATTTTGCAAGTAAACTCTGCTGAATTCTTTGAATGTGTCACTCGAAGTTTTATGGTCATATCCCCTGGGATTATCTAAAACATTTTAGGTTTGAAGAATATGTTTTCTTTTCAAGTGTTATTTGTAGTGAGTATGGGAGGGAAAGGGTTAATTTTTTTTTCTGGGCCTTATATGTAAGTAAAATGACATTTTAACAATCTCTTTAGTATAGCCTTGCTGTGCTGGGACCTCTGTTGCCTGCTGTCTTACTTCTTGGCCTCTAAATAGAGAGTTATTTTCAATTTCTCCAGTTCCTAATGTTTTAAATGGAACTACTGTTCCCCTTAGAGCACCCAGTGGCTGGCTGAAGACCTTTATTGATATATATAAATTACTCCAGTCCACAGGGCTGGCTACAGATCCAATCATGTTGAGCTAATGCGCATATAAATAAAAACCTGGAAGTATAGTTTATGGCAATAAGTAGTGCAGTAGAAGTTTATACCATCCTGCAAAGACACCTTGATACATTGCTGATAATCTCTATAATGTATTTAAAGCATCAGTCTGTAGATTCAAGGCTGCAAATTTCACTCATCAAAGCCATAAATCTCGGTGAGGTTCTGTTAATTGGCCTGGAAAAGAAGGAATTTCCCCAATCCAGGGAATAGACAAAATTAAAGTATTCTGGCCTTTTGGCGGAAGGCAGCAGGCAGGGTAATGCCAGTGTGCAGGTCAAGTGCATCAGGCCCAGAAGCTCCCTGACATCTTGATATTTGTCTGGTTGTCAGCTTTTGCACTTCACAGATGATTCCCACTTTTTCGTGGAATGATTTGCTGCCCTCTAAACAAAACAATAATAACCTGATGTCCAGCTGATAATGCTGACAGCAACTGAATTATTTAGGCAAGCAATCATTTCACCAGGGAGGTGAAAACAAATTTCAAGGGTTAGGTTGAACCTTCAGGCTAAATCCTGAATGGAGACTGCAGCAGGTAACTGTTTTCCTCTTGGAACATCACTGGGACAGGTATGTGACCCAGTCACTCTCCTGGTCTCTTGGTGCATTGGGAAGGTGCAGCCTCGGAAAGATGCAGCTGCACATCAGTGTCTCCCACACCTTTGCTGCAATCTGGATCTCCTGGGTTTAAACATCTCAGCTGTTCAAGTAAACTCAAACACACCAATGTTTGTGTGGTGGGCCAATGCCATCCTGCCTGATCTAGTCCTCATGGACTCACCCGTGTCTCTTCTCTTTAGCACTGGGCTCTAGGGGAAGGGCTGTCTGATTTTCCTCTGCAGCATCCAGCAGAATGACCACAGTGCTTCGTCACTGTGGCTCTGCACTGAGAGCAGGGAGCAAACCTCAAACTGCTAATGACAATGACACTAATCCAGAAATCCCTATTAGTAACCAGGAGTGCCTGGAGCAGGAAGTGCAACAAACAGTCCCATTACTGGTTCTTGGGAAGCTCCTAAGAAGGCCTGGGGGTGACACAAAGGGAGCAGGACGGGTACCAGCGTGGCAGCCCAGGACATCATTCCACAATTCCTCCTTGTTTGCTGACTTGGAGCTGCCAGAAACAAAACAGTAACTTTATTAATATAAGCTGCTGTACCATGGCACAGCAATAGGGTCTTGAGGAGACTTTGGCAGGTGCAAGACAGGGCATTATAGATATAACTGATGCTCCACGAGTACTGTAAGATACTGCCAACTTTATACAAGTTTATTTCTTCATTTTCAGATCCTTCAGGCACCAATTTTACTGCTTCAGAAGAATGATTGTAACTTAAAGGAAAACTCCAGTATGACTTGTCAAAGCAGCCTTCAGAAACACTTGTCACTCTTTCACTATCATAGTCTGTGTAGCTGTCATTGCTGTCTCTGGGTGCTGCCATTTTATTGTCACCTCCTTGCTTTCTGTCTCAGAAAGTCATGGAGGAACCAAAAAAAAAAATTTGAAAGTTCTTGTGAAGTCTCCTGCAGTGTTGAACACAGTAGACTCCAATGAACGTGAGAGCTGAAGAGATTTACTCTAGAAAACCATTTATCAGTAGTCAGCCAACTACTTAAAAATTGTACAGAACAATTAAGAAAGCAAATATATCAGTTTTGGAAGTGGTTCTAACACTGAGTGTCAGCAGACAAGGTTCAGTGTGTTCAGTGTGTTTAGTCAGGTGCCGTGTCACCATCCTGTATTTAACGATCTTCCTGTATTTAAAGCTTTTTCCACACTTACATGTAAGATGGTTTGACTGAAATTGCATTCAAAACTTGGTTCAGTTTATCTTGTGCATATTGCTGTGTGGCTACTTGCAGAACAATTTAAAGTTAGCACAGTCTAATTTAGAAAGGAATCATGAAGCCAATTCAATTTAAAACCATTAAAACAATTTTAGAGTGTCTGCCCAAGGGTTTTGCATGTTTTCACTAAATGAGTTTTAAAAATACATTTAGTTAAACTGATGGAACTTTAAGTATCAATAAAGGCTTTATCTTACAAACACTAATGCTTGTCTTCGACGAGTCCTTTGCATCTGCTTAGATGTCTGTCTCCAGGATCAGGGCATTCTCAATTATTTTATTTAAGAAAAAGATTTATTTTTTATTGCTTCCAAATGAACTCCTTTAAAGGAGAATCTTTCCATTTCTGTCCTGTTTTTGGAGTGAGGCAATCTGATCATTGATTCCCGGGACTGAAAGTTAAGTGCTGAAACCTCAGTCTTGCTTCTAAATCATGTGAGCAAGCCTGGCATGAGTGGGCATGGTACCCATCAGCTTTTTATCTCACAGTCCCACAGACCACAGTGAAAGTAAATAGTTCAGGCTGTACTAGAGCAGTATCTACTCATCCGAATGGTAGTAAGATCCATATATCTATTTCTCATCAAGAAAACTTTCCTTTTCAGAGTGTTATTAAGCCCATTTAACCACATGGTTGGTTGGAAAAAGTTTTGCTACAGATTCCGCATTTTGTTTGTCCTTTGTCTAACCTGCTCTAGGCAATTCACTTTGGGAAACTTGTTTTCTATGAGATGTGTTTTAAGCCTGATCTAGATTAGGTGTGGGAAGATTGGCTCTTGCCAGTCTGGATCGCTGATGTTTTATTGCCTCCTGTCTTCTGCACTGCTCTGAGCTCTGCTGATCAGGCTTCATATGGTTAAGAAGGACAATATCAAGGAGGCAAAGCAAGATCTATTTATGTAAAATAGTGTTGCGAGTCTCTCTTTTATGGTCCCTGGTTTTTCTCTTCTGGAAAAACTAGGAAACTTGGACAAGCAAATATGAGTTAGAAATTCAAAAAGAGTTTTTCTGTCCCACAATCCTTGAGCTGCCAAAGAAACCTGCAAGATCTCCAAGGGATTTGTGTATGATAAATGTTGAGGACAGGGAACCAACAGCTTTTCTTTCAATTAGCAGCACAGCAGCAAAAGACTGGAAGGCACCTCCAGAGTCACTGAGTCCAGTGTTTTGTGGTTGCAAACAAACAATGGCACATAATCCCTTTAGTAAAATGATCACGTTCCACTTTGAAAGCCACTAGGTTTTGAGGACAGGACTGATCCCTACTGCTAACCCTGTGAAGCCCAGAACAAACATCTGAGCTCAAGATAATGCTACTTACAACAGGATTAAATCCCTGCTGGTGCCCTATAGTTGTAACCACAGGGGAACTCTGCCAGTAGCAGCATGGCTTTGGTACTTCGTGTCCATGTAAGGGTAAAATTTGCTCTATTCTTCCTCATAATTAGGTGCAGGGACTAGACCAGGCTTTGTATTGCGTCATGCAATATTGTATTGCTTCTATGCAGGGGCAGATGCAGCATTAAATGGAGGGCTGAGCAGCCACGTGACATGGGGATATGTGTGGTACAGACAGCACCAGAGGGATGCTCCATTTCCTTTAGTGTCCTTTGATTCTCTGTGCTCACTCTGGGTGACAGCCATCCCTTGGGAACTTGTGCCTCACTCTTCTATGAGCAAGGATAGTTTGGGGTCATGGCAGAGACCTGCATGGTGAATGGGACGCAGCAAAAGAAAACACTTGTGTTCTGATAGAGCCGTTACTTTTTGTCCTTCTCTTGAAGGACCTGATCCAAAAGACACTGAAATCCTCCCAAATCAGCTCACTTGAGGCAGATTTTGATCAGTGGCTGGAGCTCTTCTGCTGCAGGAATTCCTGCCATGCCTTCTGAGACAAAGGGGGTGACCACATCCTTATATCATGCGAGTTGTTTAGTTTTGACTGAGGGAACCAATCTGTCAAACAGGCAAACAAGTGGGCAGGAGTCAAAGAAGTGGTGGGAGAGGTGGGATGATCCAGTGGTTGAGCTATAATGGCCCCTATAAGACTATAAGGAAAACTCATGTTCTCTTACATTGTGGGATCAGTAGCAGTCATGTACCTTCTCCAGCTCTGTGTGGGGAGGGATAGAAAGGGCCTGCCCAGCCACACCTCCACCACAAATTCAGAGCAGGAGCATCACATCTGTGGGATGTAAATGGGATGCTGCAGCCCTATAGCTCTATGCTAAATGCCCTCCTGCCTTGTGTCCTGGGTGGTGCACACGTCTGAGGAGATGCCACCCCACAACAGGATTGCGTAAGGAGGAGAGCACAGCCTGGGTGGCTCCTGGATACAGCCCTGCACAGGCCTGGCTCGTGTGGCTGCAGTTAAGCCCACTCAATAAGAGTTTAAAGGTGCAGAGTGCAGCAAAGGCAGCAGCAAGGCCAGAATGTCACCTCACATGGGAGCCTGCACAGTTTCCTTGGCTGCTGTCTCTCTTCTGCTGTTTTTGATGCCCTAACCTGCTGACCTAAGCTGTGCCCCGGTCTCCTCATATGCCTTTCTGAGCTGCCACCTGCTTAGTTGCCCTGTTTTCAAAAGAAATGGTTTTTGGATAAACAGAAGTGCTGTTACTTCTCTCCCTCCCTGAAAACCTCAGTTCTGTGGTGTCGGTGGGAAGTGTGCATGGACCTGCACACCTGCTCCTGCCTGTTGATGGAGCTGTTTGGGGAGCTTTGGGGCAGCCCTTTGCAGTGTGGGGGGATACAGCAGGGCTGGGCAAACTGCAGACACTAGTGGTTTGCTGAGTTTAAGAGTAAAAGTGAGAGAGAGCAAGGGGTAGGAGACATTGCCATAACCACACACTTGAAGATGAGCAATTTAATGCAAACATGGCTCAGATAGAGAGAAGCACAAAACGTCACTGACTTCCCAACAGTCTTCCCTGTCTCGGTTTTTATACGACCCCATCCTGCTCATAGTGGAAGGTCTCCTTCAGTTGTTTACATCCTACACAAGCATTAAATTCATGCAAAAGGAGGTAAGAGGGAAAGGAAATGAATATTATACACTGTCTGGATTTCAGAGATCCACACTATCTATCTGTATCCTTCAAACCATCACAAGCAATCTAAGAGCAGTCTCCACAAGCACACACAGACCCAACCATTAACATAATTCTTTTATTCCTCATCATTGTGGTACCGTATGCTACAGTCTTAAACATTATTTGTTTTATCCACTTTTCAGCAGTTTAAGCTCATTCTATGCTGGCTAAAAAAAAATCCCATTATTATCTCACCTGATTTGATATTCATCTGTCCCTCACTGATTTTTTTTCTCCCCCCTTACCGTAATTTTGGTTGGTATTTTTTACCTCAGAGAACATTGAGAACTCTGTCTCAAGGCTTCCAGATTAGACAGAAGACTGATAGGATAATGATGATAGTATGTTAAATGCTATCTATGTAAATCAGCTCTCTCCATCAATGGATACAAGATGCAGCTACATTAGATCCCTTTTTGACATACATTTTCATTTTTTAAGGAAGAGAATATTGGATTGTTATTAAGCTACTTTAGAAAAATCTTTGCATTACCAGGCACATTACTATTGTGCATAAAGTCATATTAAATTTTGGGATGATGTACAACATCATTTTCTTTTAAAGGCTGCTTTTAACCTCAAAGTATGTTCTTTTTAGCTTCTGCTGAGGGATTTGTTTATGATAACCAGTGACTGGGGGAGGGGGAAAAGAGTATTTTTTATTAAGCTTCTTGTAGTGGATAAATCTGAATTTGCACCTCTGATAGGAAACTGGCCTTGGCTAAAGGAAAAAACTGCTGTTACATCTCATATGTTTCAAATGCCTGGGAAAATAGCTCAGCAGATAGACTTAAAGTCAAATTCAGACTGCCTTGGACTCAGTTGGAAGCCAGTTACAAAATCAAGACCTATTCACTAGAAAAATCTTGCCAACTAACCCCTCCCACTTTGACTTTTTTAAAGAAAAAGGCTATTTTTGTTTTCCTCTTTGAACTCAGAGATGCAGGAATGAATATATTCTAAACAATAATGGGTAAAGTGGTGGAAATCAGCTTTGCTTTATTCACGCCTCTGGACTCATGCTGATTTTCAGTGGCAGAGGAACTGACCAGCTAAAAATGTGTCTCTAAAATTCATCTTCAGCCTGTCATTAACGTGGGGAACTTCACCTCAAATGTAGAGTGGGCTTTGTTTACTAATTTGGAAGAGAATGTACAGGCAACTCTTATTTTTTTTTAGAATCATGTTTGGCTGCAGTGGTTCAGAGCAAACTCAATCTAGATTAGACAATTTTTTCCAGGAAATCAGAACTGATGAGCTGGGATTCCAGCCTTTCTTTTCTACACTGACTCTCTAATGTCTAATACTGAGTTTATTAACATTTTCTCTGTGGAAGGTATTAATGAGAGAAATCTATTTCCATAAAACCTCCTTGAACTTCCTATTTCTGATGCCTGGGCTGCTCTGTCAAATTTTCTTTGGAACTAGCCACTACATCTTAAAATTAAGTGGGGACCTACAGATGTAAACACACACAGCTACATAAGCATGATAAATCTCATTCCTCCATAGAAAAACAATGAGAGTAGAGCAGAAAAGAGAAAAGCTGGTGGCACTGGTGGTCAGAGGCACCACAGCCAGGGTGGTGGTGCTCAGTGCAGAGCCACAACCTACTGAAAATACAGTGTAGAGATGTGCCATTTCCAATTCTGGTTCACATAAACCAGCTCAAGTCTGCAGGGAAGTGACTTGTACACTCAGCTTTCTAAATCCACCTGCTCTCCAGCAGGACTTGTCTGCTGAGCAGCCCCATAAGTCCCTCCCTGGGGAGCATGGTAAGGACTTTTGTTTATGTGGGATTTTGTTGTTGGTTTTTTTTGTGGGATAGGGTTGTGGCTCAACGTAACGTGGACAACCCATGAATGAACAATGAAGAGTTAACTAAAAATATAAGGCAGCTAAGCAGTCACGTGGAGCATGTGTGTATGCACATTTGTGTGCATCCTTTGGCATGGGGCTGTGTTTCCACTGTGATTGTACAGTTTCAAGGCTAAGTTTTAAGTTTTTATGCATGCACAATCTGCAGTATACCTCAGAAACACTGCACTGAATGCTGAGATTATCAGAGGAGGAGACATTAATTTGTAGCTTGATGGGGGGTGGTAGGGATGTGGGGTTTTTGGGCTAAGCAGTCACTTCTGAGATCCAGTCCTGCAGCCCTGCCCATTGCAGCTGTGCATCCAGCTGTGTACCTGGGCTGCTACTGTGAGCAGGCATGGCTGCATTTAAACCATGGCCCACTGGTGCCATTATGTCAGAAGGGATCAGAGCTGGAGTCACTCTGAAGGCATAAGTATTTTTCTTAACACATCCTAAATGGCAAAATTCACATTGAATAATTTTGGTAATAAATGGCAACCTAAATATGTCAGGAATGATTTAGTACCTGTGAACCATGTAGCTGAAATGTAGATGAGGCTAATTAACTGATTCCTTATCCCAGTTCCCCCTTTCCTCTCCTTCTTTCCCCACCAAAAAAATGTTCTTATTTCCCTGCAGTTTTCAGAACACAGGGTTGGGTTACAGCTTTGGCATCATTCTGGTTATTTTGTCCATATGTCCTATACTTAACACAAATAAGTTTAGACAAGAGGCTTGAGAGCAAGGTACACAGCCAAATTCAGAGTGAGTAATGCAGGCATTGAGGCAAAATGAGGTCAAAAAGAGCATTTGCAGGCAATGCTATGCAGAAAGGATGCTTCCCTGCTGGCTCTGTGCAAAACACCCGTCATTAGCCACATGATGCTCTCACACCCTGTCCAGTTATTACATGCAGAGGTGAAGCAGGATCAAAAATCAATTACTGACTAGGGGGGATTTCTAAGGTACCTCTGCTTGGGCCCAGGCAGCACCTTGAAGTTTATGCTTTGGAGATGAGTGTGTAATTAATTTTTCAGCTTGTTCACCATTTTAAGAGAACACAAAGCAAGTTTTCTTCTGAAATAGCTCTCACCACTGTCATCTCTTCTGAAAACTATCACTTTGAATTACGCAAAACATATTGTTTTGTTCTGTTTTAAAAAAGGGTATACATCTATATATAAAAAGCTTGAGTTTGACCAAATTCGATCTCAAAACCTTCCCACTGAAATATGGACCTGCAACAATTCATTTTCAAAATGTCAAACAACATGATTGAACTTTTTCCTAAAAAATACAGGGTTTGAGTTTTTTTTAATGTGAAGTTGTCTGGGTAACCCTTACCTGCATTTTCTGAATGAATAAAGTAGTTACCTGAGAATTTGTCATTACCCACAGAGCTCTCACCTGGCTTAGCTGGACATGTGGAGAGCCTCAAAAAAAAAAAAAAAAAAACTTGCAGAGTCATGACCTCTGCATTTTCAGTATGCACATCATACGAAAAGAGTAATTTGCAGTGTCAAGGTGAAGGAGGCTTCAGCTAGAGCCTCTCAGCCAAAATACACAGGACTTGGAAACATCAGTGTATCCACATCCCTCCCATCTCCTCTTCTAGGGAAAGGAGGTAGAATCAGCACCCTAAAAAATATTAGGGGGAAAAAAAACCCACAAGGAAGAAAAATGGTTTCCCTGGTACAAGATGTATTTCCTTCCTCCATAACTTCCCTTTCAGGTCTGACTCTTGCTCACCTGTGTGTGACCAGTGGCACAGGTACAGCTGTGATACAGATGTGTGATGATCACTGCTCACAGCCAGCAGCCACTGGATTTACATTGTAGTGATGCAGTAGCACACCAAAAAAAGAGCATTTTGTATGAACTGGAGTCTCCTCCTCATGAACTAAGGGTGCACCTTGAGCCAGGGTAGCATGTCCTGTTCCTCTTCTTCGGGTTTTAGCTGCTTTCAGGCCTGTTCTTCAGCTTTCTGGAAGAAGAGTGGAATAAAATAGCCATCACATGAGGCACAAGAACTGGCCTGGATAAGGCATTGCTATGAATAAGAGCAGGAAACAACTCTTGCCAAACAGCTGGCTGGCATAAGGAGGAGCTCTTGCTGGTAGGAGAATTTGGGAACAAATATTTGTCTTCTGCCAACTCTGCTGAGCTACACAGCTGATCCCATGACAGCCCCAGTGCTTCCAGTGCAACAGGCTGGAGCAGTGCTGCAGGCTCAAAACTGAATCCTGCACATGTCATGGCATGGAGGTGGCACACATCAACATTTCCCCTCTACAGGGAAACTAGATGAGGGAGTGATGATAATCCTGTTGGTATCAGCTCACTGTGACTGTGTAACGGGGGTGTAGAGCAGGCTGTGGTTTTCCCTGGATTCTGTCCTAGTCCCTGTCACCAGGAACTGCAGGCAGGGCCCACTGCTGGGATGCTGCAGCTGGTACTCCCTGGGGCTCAGCAGGAAACAGTTTCCTCTGCAACTGGAAGGACTGGGGCACCTTGTGATGCTTCCAGCTTTTCCCACTTCTGTGCAAATCTGCTCTGTCTGGGGTGTCAGAAGTCCCCTGCATCCCTGTTGGGTTAGAGACAACCACCAGGATCCATCCTGACCCAAGTCTCTCTGATGGCTTTAGCTCCCAAATCCCATGCTTTGGAGTGACTGTTCTGAACAGAGCAAGCCGAGGCAGAGTGAGGGGTCTGACTATGAGATTTTAGCAACTTGCTGCTGCTTCCGTCTCCTGTGATCTGTGCTTCTAGGAACTGAGAGTCTCGAATGTAAACACACAACTGTATCATCTGATCCTTCTCAGGGCATTGTTTGTTTGGGGTCAACTTATCTCCTTTTCAAGAACAGGATGTTTAAGAAAAAAATATATAAAGCCTATCTGTAATAGTCTTAATTGTAAACCAGCCTCTATACTTTCAGACTGGAACCTAATTAATCATTGGCTGTAAGGGAATTGATTAATTGCTTTGCTGCTCTTTACTCATATAAATCTTTGATTTAGTGATTACTGCATTTTGATTTATCACTTTCTACGCATGTAATCAATATTTATGATGAATGGATAAATTCAACTACCACCCATTTTGCAATGTTATATATATAATGTGATATATAAAACATACATTGTTTTCAATGTCTATTTCTAATTATCCAAACTGGAAATATGTATCTTTTCCCCACAGTGATGTCTGTTGTCTGAAAGTGACTTACCATGGTGTGAAGTAGGAGTAACCCTACTATGACTAACACTGAAGTACTGATGAAGAAGAATCTGTATTTGAGACAGAGAAAACATATAAAGGGGAAAAGAACTTGTGCAAATAAAAAACTGAAGAAAAGGCCTTGCATTTTTGTTAATATCCCTTACAGGGACAGAGCTTTTATTAGTGTAAACTGGTATAGAACCCGGCCTAATTTTTGTTGCCTATCTTTCTTCAAAGTCCTTCAATTCAATGTGAATCTGATCTCGGGGATTATTACACAGGAGTCTGACTGTCTGCAGTCCTACAGAATTACAAACTAATTGTGGGATAAGAGCTATATATAATTTACTAGCTATGGATTTGTTTTCCTGCTTTCAGAGGACCCTTTACCTTCCCCCTCTCTCCCACTAGCCAGACATGGTTTGAGTGAGAATGGGACCACAGTGGTGGCAACTCATCCAAAGCCCAGTGAACATGGTCACCCTAGAGAAGGGAGAGGAGGTCACCCCAGGGAAGAGCCCCATTCTGGAGCCTGACAAGTTAAGAAACTCTCTGGCAATAAGACACCATTGATAATGCTTTCTGTCTGATTCCATGAGTGCTGAGTAGCTCTTAGAGAAATAGACTCTGTCTGGCCCACGGCTTCTTGAAAATAATGTAAAGGGGTCTGACCAGCATGAATGCCAACCTGCTCCGAGAGCAGCACCTTCTTTCATCTTTGCTGTGGAGAAAAAATCCTCACCAGTGACTCATTTGTCTGTGAGCCTTGGGCTGGATCCCAGGTCATCTGAAGATGATGGAAGGACTTTTGCTGTCTTCAAAGATTTGCAGTTGGGTTTTTGTGCTTGTAAGTGTTCTCAGGAAGAGATGATTCCCTCTGCTCCTTGGATTGCCACATGGATGCTCATGCAGTGGAGAGTGCAGCTGAAAGCTAAAGCAAGGATATAGTCTGTGTGCTTTTTTAGGGCTGATGTTAAGGCTTTGATCCGTCTGTGGACTCCCACTTATCAATTTGACAAAGGTCAAATTGACTCATCCTGAAGGTTTTGATAGAGCTGGACATCTCCCTCTTGCTGCTGCACACCAGTTTCATTCCTGTGTCACCAACCACTGTCCTCTCCTGCAGTAGGGAACCATCCCAGATCTTGTGGCTGCCAGTGTTTTCCAGGAGGGCTCAGGCTGCAGGAAGTGTTTTGAAGTGTGATGTATAGAAAAGGGATGTTGTCCCCCAGGGCTTTTGTGCTAAGACCAGAAGATTTACTATAATCTTCACTCACAAATGGGGGCAGGATATTTTGGAGAGGTGCAAGCTGTGATAAGGCTGAATTGGGTGCTGAGTGCAACTTGAAGACTTTAGTCTCTACAGGGCCCTGTCTGTTTCTCACAATTCTGATTCTGGCTTGTCTGTCTAGATCATAAGGTCTTCATGGGACCCTCTTAACAGCTCAGTGAGTTCCTGGTTTTATTTGGAATTAAAAGGGGTAGCATAAAACACACTGAGAATTGAAAACTGCTCCCACAGTACCCCATGTTAGTTTTAAACTATTTTATAAAAAAAAAAAAAAAAAACAGTAGAAGAAGGACCTTTGGCATTTTATATAGGTCTATTTATCAACTGGAACATCTCAATATAGTTTCTGTGATGTTCACAACTTTAAGTAAAATCAACCTGATACTCATTAGGAAAGAGATGTTTTTCTAGAGAGTTGTGTTAAAAAAGCGAGGCAGTTGTTTTTACATTGTTTCTTTTTCCCCCTCATCTCCCATAGCTATTAATATAAAACCAGATGCCTACTATGAGCAGAAGGGAGAGAAAAGCTCCCTGTTTGCAGTCTGTTCAGGCTCAGCTCTCCTGCTCCAAACAAGCCGTGAGGGAAGCCCAGCACTCCTCATTATTTATTTTGTTCTGTGGCACTGTCCAAGAGTTATGACCAATGTTCTTCAGACACTGATATATATTACATGTGCTTAGAGGAAACTCATTCATCTGTCCCTTGTCTCTCTCCCCCAGAGCCCGGATTTCCTTGATTGTAAAGCAAGATAAAGCTGCTATCTTGACTTTAAAGACTCTGGGAAGAAATGTGTTCACGATCTCCCTCTCTCTCCAGCATGCTATGCAATCCTGCTGTGATGGACACAATTTTTTTCTCCCTCCAGCTTCCTCCATTCTTGTCTAAACAGCTGAGAGATTTCTAGCTGAAGAATTAAGAACCTCTTTACTCCACAGAGGAATATATTCCCACCCTGTTGCTTTTGGATGAGGAAGGGAGAAGAAGGTCAGTGTCCTGCTGGGTTTGTCTGCTCTCTCCTGAAGTGAAACTGATGCCTCTCTGAAGAGTATTAGTCCAGCATGTGCAATGGTCACGTTATGGCTCTTGCAAAACAGTTGGACATATCCAGGTTTCAGCTGTATTTATGGTATCCCAAAAGCTGGAAGACAAAAGGGCCGTTTTCCATTGTGTTATTGCACAAAGTGTAACAGCCACTGCTGTTGTAGCCAGGATGGGGAGCCACAGAAATCTACATCACTGGAATTAAAGGAGGGAAGGGGAAAAAAAAGGAAACAGACCTACAGAAGCTTTTGCAACTGGAAAAAAACATAATAAATCCATGAGCTATGCATAGCCCTAGGGCTTTATGAGCACGAGCAGGCATGAGGGAATGACTTGAACTTAACCAAAGCCGTTAATTACCTGTCTAAGATCAAAAGCCTAAGTAAGGGAGTATATTTACGATGCACCTTACAGGATATGTTTCAACTTTCTAGATTTTTTTTATTAATTGGTTTGATTAAATAGATTTAAAGAGCCTGGGCAGAGGCTCCTAAATCATACTCCATATTGATCTAATGAAATACTCAATAAATTTACTAATATGGCTCCTTTGCTTTGTGCAGTCTGAAAGGAAATGCCACTCTAAATGGCGATAACTCAATGTGGAGCCTCAGCAGTGACTCATGGTGTGCCAGGAGGAGGCTGAGAAGAGGCTCTCCTGCGATTTGCAAGGGAGCTTGGAGTTTAACAGCAGTTCCAGGCTCCTGCCCACTCTGCCCCACACGCAGCTTTCCTACCCATTTTCCATCCTATTGACCAGCTTCTTCTGTGACTTCTAGATTTTTACTTTACCAGCTTGGTAAAGTGTGTGGTTGTTCAATATATGGCTCAGCTGAGACCTCCCCAGGCAGAACTGTATTTCAGAGGACTCTGCTTTATAAATACACCACGCAATGTGTGGTCTAAATAAAATAAATTCCACACAGCTCAGGGTAGATCTAATGTAGAAAATGTATGATGTTTATTCCCTCCTGATGCAATAAATTGAGAATGACTGGATGGAAAGTTTACAGTTTTTCAGCATTCACTTATATTGATGGAAATCAAGAGTCTGGGCAAGGACAAGCCCTCCCTGCCCCAGGGCTGAAGGCTGTGATCATACAGTCTCTTTTGGCTGCAGTTTTCTTGGCTGAACATGTTGCCATCTACTGCTGCTTCTCTGCTTCCAGATCTGGGTGCTTCCCTAAGCAGAGTTCAACTATTTGAATGGGGAATCCTTAGACCTGTTTCTGCCTAAACAAGCTAACTTAGTAAAGGCTACTTTATTAAGTAAATGCATTAAATAATAAATACACTAAAGTCCATTTACTTAGTAAATGGCTTCATCAGGACATGGTCATGCAAGTGATCCAGCTGTCAGACCTGCAAGAGGGCAAAGATGGAGCCTGATGGAGAGGCACCAACACAACCGTGTCTCCCTGATCCAGCCTCCAGCCTCTGTCACATACAGCACCTCAGCTGGTTTACCTGAATTGTTTAACTATTTAAACTCCCTTGAGCTTAGTAAGTTAGTGCCCATTTTGTGTGTGCCTGGAAAATGCTAATGCAAACTTATCTGCTAGAAGCCAAGTTTAAACACATGCCAGTCTATCTGCACAGATCTCTAACAATTTGGAGTTGAATTTCACCAGACAATTACAGGATGTCCCAGCAGTTTTTGTGAGCAACCATTGCTTCTGGCAAACATCAACAATTTCATTCACATACAATTCTTGTGTCATGCTGGAATATAGTTTTAGTAGTCAGTCTAATACTGGTCTTCATTTTTTAATCTTCTCTATATTTCAGTTAATAAATTGAGAACAATATGTTTTTGAACACTGTGACTCAAAGCCAGTGTTTGCCATCAGGGCTCTCCCAATAAATTGAGGAGACTGTTCATTCTCATCCAAACATCTCTGTGATTTCTCTCTTTCTTACTTATTTTTTATTATCTTTTTCTCCTTTTCATGCACTTTTTCCCTTCATCCGCTTTTCTGCAATGAAATTGATTTTTAACTCTAAACATAAATCCTAGAGAAGAGATCCCACTGGTGATGCATTTACTAATGGCTGTGAAAATCAGAACCAGAGAGACAGAGAAAGAGGAAGATGGTAAAGACAAATATATTTGGAAACAACCAACTGAGGAACAAATTAAAAATGCCCTTTGAGTGAAAACAAACCAACCAAACAAAAGAGGCTCCCCTCTGAAGAACATAACCTCAAATCTTTTGTCTGCCTTTATTGAATCTGCATCCCCGGATCTTGGGAACAACTTACAACTTTTGCCTGCTAGAAAATAACCCCTGACATTAAACAAAAAGTCAAAGCTTTCTTGGGCTCACAAACCCCATGGTTCTCTCCTTGTAAGGGGTGCAGATTTGTGATATGTTGTGATGCATCTCAGATTCTGAGAGTGAAAATTAGGAAGTAAACGGATGAAACTGAACTTACTGAACTGAACTGACAAGACAAGGTCACTGCTTGGTGGGAGTCAGTGTTGGTTTAAAAGCCCATCAAAGCCTCCCTCTGCTGGCACTGCTCAGGCAGCCAGTTGCCTTTTGCCCAACATCTTCTAACATCCATAAGTTCCAGAAAGTTGTGCCCTGGTTCTCAAGGTAAGGAATGGCCATATGGACTCTGGTGTCCTTTAATGTGGGGATCTTCTACCTTGTGCATCCATCTGCTGATGGACTTATTTTTTTTGCACCATCCTCCGAAGTGGGCAAGAGCTGACAGTGTTTGCAGTGAAAAGCTATAGCAGTGGCCCAGGTTCTCTTTTACAATCCAAGGATGTTGCAGATCTGGTTGGGGTCTTGCCAATGTTTGCCTAGACAGCACTAGGATGTCAAGAGGAGGCACTGAGTGTTGGTCACTAATCATAAGCAAGCAGGCCCAGGAGAGAGCCAGAGGCTCTTGCATGACTTGGTCTGACTCCCAATCTTTTTGTTTTTACTGCACACCTCAGGTGTGCAACACTGGGGGCTGATGCACCTCCCACATTGATATAAAACTATTTCTCCAGTGACTCTTTATAGCAGATGTTTCTGTGTTTATGTTTCTTCCTTCTACTTGCAATTTTTTCGCCTCCATGAACACCAAACTACCACATTGTCATTCCTTTTCAGACAGCTTAATCATATGTGTGCTACTGATGCCCCTTGTTTGCCACCTATGCTCCTGTCCTACAGAAACATCTATTGCCCTTCTACATTTTGACTCTGTAAGGGAACTGTGGCTCTTTGAAAATGTACTAAAGGCAAAAGGAAAATACAAACTTGCTAACCCTGATGCATTCAGCAATGTCTGCAGGTGGTGGGAGCAGGATCACTGACATTCCCTTCTTCCTTTGGTAAATGTGCCCTCATCTGTCTGACGTGCTGTGGTACAGCCACTCAATTCCTTTTGACACTACTGGCTCACTCCCATCAATATGAGCAAGAGCAGAAGGCACTTTTGTGTTTCCAAGAAACAAAATGAGAAGGACTCCATAAATGCCTATATCTAGATATTTGCTACAGAGGCCTCTTAAGCTTCTGGGAGAAAAAATGCCCACAGAATACACCTGGAAATAATTTCTGAGTTTACAAGGCAACATGCAGCTTCTCAACACGTGATCAAATGTTGCTGTTTCTGAAGGTGGACACAATAAAACGCATCCTGGAAAGAGCTGGCGAAGTTACCAAGTTTCTGCATGAAAAAAAAACAAAACAAAACAAACCACACCCCAAAACAGAAAGATGCTCTGGCCATGATCTGGGGGTGTGTGACTGCTGTGTGGGACACCGGGGATATAACATCTAGGTGGAATGTGGTCCTGAGGAATTCACCACTTGCCTGTGAAAGAAGCCAAGAGCTATAATCAACTTACCCACTGTATTTGCTCCTGCTGTTCACTAATGAGTGAAGGCAAAGCAAAAAGCACACTTTCAACTCAATCAGACTGAGATATTTACCTGTAGCCAGTGAGTCCCTAATCAAAATAGAAGCAAAGCAGGCAAAATTAGCTTGTTAGCATTTTTCTCTGTTAGCATTGGAGAAATGTCACTTTTTGCCTGGGGCAGTTTTGGTAGCTTTACCACTAAAGAAAAAGCTATTGTACCAGCTATGTCCCTAAACATTTAGTCCCGGGCATTCAAATGTAGCAAGAATGATAATATGACACTTCTCTATCAATTTATGCAGAAAAGGAAGGAGGCTGGGGACAGGGCAGACCAGTTCTCAGCTCAAAGCATCATGTAACTGGCAACTAATGAGTGCTTCTTAGTCTTCTTTGATGTATGGATTTCTAACTTCTTTTTTTCAACAGAAAGATGACCCTTTGTAGAATAATTTTAAGCCGACTGGAAATAGATTTCCTTTGCTCCTTTGCTTAGTCAAAATTTCTATGCCCTTTGAGAACAGACCTCACAGGCTAACATCTGATTCTTTTTCTTGTGACAAGCAGCAAGTCAGGGCTGTTTTGTGTGCTGCTTTCTTCAAGCCCCCTCTACAGCCAAAAGCAGAAAAAAATAGTCCTTATGAAGAGGCCCTAACTCAAGGAATAATGGCCAATTGTTCAGAGCCCAAGATCTTGTGTTCAGTTCCCACCTCTGCCACCGATTCCCCTACCACCTCAGGCAAGTCCCATATCCTCCTGTAACACGAGAACACCAGGTCCTGTCTTAAAGATGGATCCTCAGTAGATGAGTAAGTGAGAAGTGATCCATGGCTGGAGGCTGGTTAAGGATGTGCTGATGTTGGGGCTCACATTTTTAATGAATAGGCTGAAATTGCTCCTAAAGCTACAAGAGCTTTTGAGTTTGCAGGTCAGTGCATAGAGAAACAGAGAGATTATAAGTCAGCCTGAATGAGGTGAAGTTATAGAAAGCAACATGGACTTTGGAAACCCAGGAAATACTCTTTGTGCACAACGGCACTGGCATTCAGAGTTAAGGTAGTGTCCCTGCCAGTCTTTGACTCACCAGAAAGGGCTTTAACACTACCCTCAGTCATCTACGACCAGAATGGTGAAGACAACAACTTCCATAGACAACAGCCAGTTCAATTGTCAGCTATATCATCAGGGGGTTCTGAAAAGGTGGTGCCAAGTCCCAGTGCCTCTGTTAATAATGTCAGTGCCACAAGCACAGGAACTTTGTGTGTGCAATTCAGACAACATCCACAGACTATAAACTTCCAACAAGTAACCCTGTCTCTGTAAGCAGATACTGCAGAAGTGGTAGTGAGCTCTTTGCTGTAGCTGTAACTGCATGATGCTACCAGGGCACTTCCAATACCAGCAAAAACATCTGGAGAATGGAGAATGTATACTTAAGGCAACTCTTTAAAGTGTTATTGCCTGTCTGCCTAGCTAAGTTTGAGCAGCCAATTCTTCACCACACAGGGTAATGAGGGTAGGGGACAGTGGAAAATCCAAATGAGGGCTTTGCTTTTGTGGGGCAGAGCTCCTTGGACAGAAGAACACTGAGAAACCATTTCTCCTGATGAGTGAAAGTGTGCTTCTGAGTTCATAAATCAGTACATCTGAGGTAATATCAGCTCTGCTGTGACCCGAAACCAGCCTGGACAGGGCAGCTGGGTTCCTGGTCCCCATTCCTGGCTGATCCAGCCCAGAGGAGCCCACTTTGGACAGCTGAGAACTGATTCTTGCTGTCTCTTGCTGGTGAGCTGCTCATAGAGGCACAAGGTCTATTCCAAATTGCTTTCTTCAAAAACTAAGTCCTGTCTTTATAGTTGTCTAAAATACAGCCCTGGAAATGGCACATCCCTATATGTTCCTTGTTTAATACGTTTTAAATAACACCACTGATATAAGGCACTTTTGGAATAACATTAACATCTGGGCTGACCCCACCTCCCTACCAAGTTTGAGCCTGATGTTAATTAAAACAGGCAAGTTATAAACCCCAGGAAATGGCAGCTGACCCTTGACTATGAATGTAATGCTGTAATAATATGCAGTAAAAAAGAAGCATAGTCAAACTGCTGCCCAGGTCATTCCTAGAACGATGCCCTTTCTTTCTCACCTCTGTGCTTCCTTGTTCTGATAAGTGAGAGCATTATCTCACTCATCAGAATGCCCTGGTTTTGGGGTGGAGGGTGGCAGGGAGGCAGCCCACACACTCTGAGTCACCCACACAAAACTTATCCTGGCCTGACAGGAGAAGTTGCCTCTCAGAAATGTGAAAACTGCTTCCTGACCACGTGTGGTTTCTGAGGATCCCATGATACTCTTTGTCAGGACAGAGTTAACCTGAGCAAGCCTGATATCTGGAAAAATATGGAGGAGTATATTTTTCTTTCTGCTCAGTATTCCCAGCTGGACATGAATAGGGAGGGTGCAGGAGGATGGCCCCAGGAAAGAGGGAGATGTAAACCCCAGAGCTGAGGGCAGAGTGGAGGTGTGCTGTGAGCCACCTCAGAGATGGCAGCGAGAGGCTGCAGTTTTCCCTATGTGTGTCTGGCCTTTCTTTGGTGGTCCATAAGTGAAGGGAAGTAGGTGGCTCTGACAGTGAGCCAGCTGAAAGCAGGGGGGTGAGATGGGGCCAGGGAAGAACTGGAGAAACCCCTTAGACTCATCTAAGCCACATCTCTCACTGACTAAATATTAGATGTGATTTGGAAGTAATTAGAAGAACGTTTCTGTTGTTGTTGGAAAATGCAATACTGTTGAAATTGGAGTGTTTCCTCTCAAGACGTTGTTTTTTGTCAAGCTATGAATGAAAAAAAAACAAAACAGAAAAACTCCTTCAAAACAAAACAAAACAAACAAAACCCCAAATCCAAAGGGTACCTTGTCCTGCAAACTCCTCTGAATAGACCTTACAGGTTTCAGTTCCTGTGGCACATCAGAATCCAGCCCAGCAGTGTTCACAGGGTCCCAGAGAATATGTCCCACTGTTTGTAAACAAATTGAACAAGCTTTTGAGCAGATACATTTTATCTTCTGTGTGAGCTGAAGGAACCAGGATATGAGCCTACGAAAGGCTCGGTTGTAATGGATACACCCTGCCCCTTCTCTCTTTGAGGCATGGGAAAGGTCAACTTTTGTCCTCTAAAATGTGTCACTGCTATAAATATGGCTGCATAATTTATTGCAAATTGTTTAGCAAATTTATTGCAAACTATTAATAAACCTCCTTGAAACAGCACAATGAGTGTGTGCAATAAACAAGGAAAATATTTGCTTGATTCAAACCACATTGGATGATGCTAAATTAATGTTGAATAGATACATTTGAAGGCCTAGAGGGATGAGTGCAGCCAGCGACCGGATGCTGCATCGCTCGCCCAGAGCACACATGTCAGAAGATGTCGGGGAAGTGACCAAACCTTTTTGTCAATGGCTTAAAGCTGAGATAAGCCCCGAGTGTTTAAATTGGCAATTCTAATAGCTACCTGAATCCAATCCAATTCACAGCAGCTTGGCTTGTAAGGCAATAGGTGATACAGTGTTAATGCCAACTAATCTGATAAAAATTGACACAATGACAACGTTGGGCCATTAGTTACCAGCAGTTTTTATGTCTGTGTAAATCCATCGTGTTTTACAAGGTACAGAGGGATTCTGGGAGCGAGGAATCTTTTTTTCCTTTTTCCCCCCCTAGAACTGTGGAAATAAAGTGGTTTTGCTGCTGAAGCAAACTCATCCCCTTGCTGTGTGTGCTGCTGCTGAGAGTGTTAAATGGCAAAATTCATCACAACTAATTTCTATTTGCCGTCTATTAGGCTACATTGTTTTGTCCTCAACGTCAGGTTAAATAATGAACCTCTTGGAATAGAGTAAATTAACCTCCACTTTATGTTCATGTCATTGTCAAATGGAAACATCACTTGTACAAATGAAAAAGATTCATTAGTAAAGCTAATGCATAGGCTCCACTCCAGTAAAAGATAAGAGCGATTGAGGCCTTGTCATAATGCAGTGTCGAACCGCTGGCTTGTTATTTATGATGCCTGCCATAATCTTTGGAGATTATTTTCAGCAATGGTAATTAGCACACAATGCATCAGGAACAATTATGGAACAATGTCTTAGCTTGACAGGTATGCCACCCTGCTGCAGGCGAGCTATGATCCATGAGAAATTCAATCAAATCTTCGTGCTGCAGGGAGTTTATTAATATTTCTCCTTCTGAGGCAGTTTGAAAGGCAGCTATGCTTGACCAGCCACCCAAAGACATTTAGCAGTGTGATATGAGTGTGTTCCTTGTTAATACACACCTATCTGCACAGAGCCTTCCTATGCACTTATAGCTGATTAAAATAATTTCTGTGAGTTTGCTATTTACCACAGTGAAGAGAAAATTGCTACCTCTCCTCACTGGCCATGGGGCCTCTTTCAGGGTAGGTTCTTACTAAAGGAGCTCTGTAACAAAGTGGCAAATTCCTGTACTGTAAGTCTGCTAGAAGCAGTGGGACTATGCTGATTTACACCTCCCCACATCCCAGTTTAGGAATCAAAGTCTCCCTGACGAAGGCAATTTGCCATTGAATAGCACAAATGCAGCAGCATGGCAGTTTCTTTTTTCAGGCATCCCAACAATCTTGTGTGAAGCCTCTCCTGAGAGATTTGGGGCATCGACAGTGCACAGAGGAGAGATGTGGTTTAGGAGCACTGCACGTGGATGGCAGGTGTGGGGCAGTTTAAAGGCTGTGCATTAAAGTAAGGGATCTTCCTTGGAGCAATGGTGGTTGTTGGGCTTCCCAGGCAGGATCAGGGTGGAGCAAGGGAAGTCTCTCATTTCTGCTACCCTATTTGAGCTGGAAAGTGATCTCTTGCCAAAAAAAAAACCCAAACAAAACCCCCCAAATCCCCCAATAGCCATTGGGTGAATGCAGATCCCATCAAAGGATGGAGGGACTCAGGACTCCAGGAGGGGTGAATTTGCTGGCTCCTGCAGAGAGTTACAGGAGAGGGTGGGAACAGGGATGTGCCCTTGGCAGAGCTGGCTTTGCAAACTTGAAGGCTCAGGACAGTCTTCCTTCCCACCAGCAACTCACATGGTTCATAGCAGCATCTCATTTCACTGGGCAGTGGAAGGATTGTCTCTTTTCCCAGACTGGGCTAGCTTAGGGGTCCGCAAAAACCAGGCAGGAGCAGTGAAGTCAGGCAGAGCCTAATTTCTTTTGGGGCTGGAGATGGTAGACCCCCAAATGCATTTAGAAATGTTGGTGTGAGTACCAGAAACAACATATGGGACAGAAAGTCTTGCACAAGAGACTCGAACATTGCTCTCTAACACCTTTTTGCTGCATTTAGCTATTTGCTCAGACTTTCGATCAAAGTCTGTGACTTCTCTTTGCCCTGCTCATGGTGGGAAGCAGAGCTTGGAATCATCACAAGTGACTTGCCAGAGGATTTTAGTACCTGCTGAATAATACTTCTGGTGTTTTAGAGACAACCCCACAGACACCATTTTTTTTCCCAGCACCAACGTGAGGGCCTTCAGCCAACTTCTAACTTCTAGCCCAGGAGTGCATGGCAAAACTATACAAGATGGGGCCAAGTTGAGGTAAGAAGATACACAAGTCATGTACCAGTCTTTGCAAAGACAGTTGTTTTCAAACTTTATTAAAAAATAACACTACAGAGCCAGAGAACACCTTGGCTTTAGGCTTCAAAATTTTAGGTATACATATTGAGATAACTTCCTGATAAATAGTGTTAACATCTTGTTTGGTTACTAATAGAGTGGGGGATACTCCTTTAATGAAAATACATCAGTTTGCTTATTTCTACATGAAGAACTGGAAGTGCTAACTGCACATTTCTGCCCATTGTGAATCATTATTAATGATTTATCATTGTCATCCTTTAATAGGCTTATATCATTATTAGGATTGCTTTTGTTCTTAATAATGCTTAAAGATCATTAAGAAAGAGAATTCATGTACACATGTCAGCAGGTGAAGAGACACCCTTAAACAAGGGGGACAGTTCTGAGTGGATAGCAGGAGTGTGGGAGGGATGGCTGGTTGCATTTAGAGGCACCAGCCATATTATAAAATCATCAGTCAGAAAGGAATTGTTGCTTTTTGTTTATTTTAACATTATTTTCCAGGGGGACTGATGCTAGGGGCTGAAAGGCATGCCTAAGTTTTTTTTTTTTTTTCTAATGCAAACATTGTTTGGTATTTCTGTTGCACACAAGCTTTTTCCTTCCTCTTGTTTGGTATTTAAATGTATGGATGGCTTGTGATTAGGAGCAGGTGGAGGGGGAGAACAAGACAAAGTGATTTTAAGTCACTCCTCTTTTGTGCCACCATCTGTTCCTGGGCTGGAGTGGAACTGAATGCACAAAAAACTGATCGACACCATAACTTTTCCAAAGAAAATGAGGATGATCAGGAGAATCCCAAGGGACATAGGCCTGATGGGAGAGGTCACACCCTCCTCCTCTATACCCTGACAGATTGCTGTGCTGCTTTTCTGCTTAGAACAGACAAGCCGCCATTTATTAATTATGGGTTGTTCTGCTGCTGAACCTAAAAATCAGGCCCCCCCTGTGCTCGGTGCTGTATTAACACAGGGCTCAGTGGCAGCCATTGGCCCCAAAGACCTTACAGTTTGCATGGAAGAATAAAGAAAACAGATGGATACAACAAACTGACTGCGGGAGCATGAAGTAACCATGAGACAATTATGATCCGTTAAACTATTCAGGTCAGGAAATGCACTGCAATACCATCCTCAATTGAAACACTAGAAGGATGCTAAATGGGCAGAGGGCAGAGTGTAATGATTAGATTTGGGACAATGGATCGAACGTTCTGTTGCAGAGATTGCCACAGGATTTTTAATGACCAGTTCTGATCATGGCTTGCATTTTACAGACTATCCAAGGAAATTGTATCTCCAGTTGTTTTACACCTTCTTGATGTGGACCTTGTGAAGGCGTGGAGAGCTGGTGTTTAACACTCACACTAATTTTGATGAGATAGTCTGTAATAACAAAGCAGCAATCAGCACTAACAGATCACTGCAGCCAGAAGTGAAGTATCTCCCCTCAGCAAACAGCTTTTGGTTGCTGTAATCATCCCTCCAAAAACACCCACTGTTCCACATACCTTAGAGCACCGAAAGTTGTTTGGGAACAGGCTTGGATGTTCCAAAGGTGTTTATTCATCATGTCTTGTGAGTCAGCTCAAGGACAGGGGCCTTTAGAGAGCACTGAATGCCTGCTGAGCTTCCTGCTTCTGCAGTGAAGGTGTTAGGGATTTGGCACCTGGCAGAGGGAAGTCTAGTGCTTATTCCTACGCCAAATTTAGCACAGTGGTTTTGTTTGACTGGGATAGGGCCTAAAAGTTGTGCAGTGTACAAGCATCTAGCCCAGAAGCTGGAGATAAGTGGGCATTGAGGGACTGAGACAGTACCAGCCCATCAAGCTCATGAGTGCTTCTTGCCTCTGTCCACCTGGAGGGAGGCTGAGGTCCTTCAGTCCCTGACTGTTAGTTCCTAAGTGGGCTCCTTTGAAGCTGATGCTGACCTGAGACCCTCAGTGATGCCTGATGATGTCCAGTGAATAAGGACAGAACAATTATGTCCCTTAGAGACTTTGAATAGTTCACTGGCCAGATCAAAGTTCCTGTCTGTTGCTGGAGGAGCCCATCCAGACTGGGATTCACTGTACTTGTACTCCCTTTCTGTGAGTGTTTGGCTTGACTCCAACCTATTGTAGCTCTCCAGAGTTTTACATCTTTAAACTAGATACTCAGTGCTCTTTAGACTCCAAGTTGGTCCATACAGCCAAACCCTGACAGAAACTGCTTAATGCTTTATACAAGTATTTTCTTTTTAATGATTCCGGCCAGAGATCCTGAGTTGAAGAACCAAACTAATTTCATGTGCTTCTCCAACACCCCATTATGACATTTATGACATATTTTTCTATTTAGAGGGATGATTTTTTCCAGATGCCAGTACATCTAAAACTACCTAATGAGATTTCCACAGATGTAGAGCTTAAAACCATCTACGGTATTTTTATTTTTCTCTCTGACTAATGATGCTTTCCAACTAAAACATTTCCCATACAAAGCACTAGAAACAATTGAATGTTTATCAGATTCATAAACAGAAAATCTTGTTCATTGGAAGGCAGGTATTGTGATTGAATCTCAGCTTTTCTGCCACTTGATTTGAAATGGGTTTTATTTTCTTTGGAGTTGGTCAAGGTTAAAGACCGAACTTAAGATCTAGAGTTTGAGGTGGACAGGGAGTACTTCAAAGGTCTTGTAGTTCCTCTCTGAAGTAACATCACTTTTTTTACCTGCATTGTCTTTCTCTGCACATTGCAAAGCAGGTATTATTGGCTGGGAAAACACAGGAACGGAAACACGAAATGACCAAGGGGTAAATCTCCCTCTTTTCTCCATCAGTGGGCGAAACCTCTGTTTTCTTGAGGAGAGTTGATGCTTTCCCTGTCTTGTATTTTCATCCTTTGGGGGATGGTGATGATGAGAGGTTTGTACTCACTCCTCCCTGCTTTTCTTGCCTACCCTAATCTGCCCATTTAGGAGGGAGGAAACCAGGATGGTAAGTGTTACCCCACCAGATGAGATACTGTACAGGGTCATTTAGGGTCCTCAGAAGAAAACTGGGAAGATGCATGTGGTGGTTATTTGATCTGAGCCTCAGCAAGGCAGGGTGCTGGATGGTCATTTTCATCTCTACTGTTCTTCACACTTTTCTTTCCTAATACAGCTTGGTATTAGGAAATACAGCTGATGAGACCCACAGTTTGTTCAGGATCAGAGAAAGCATCTGACTCCCGGATAGTCTTTCCTGTAGTGAATATGGAATAACACAAGGAAAGGATCCTGTGTTATTTAGTGGTTGGTGCTGGGATTACTGACTTGGGTGTGATACCCAGGATGTGGAGACAGGAGAAAGCTGTTTAACCATGATTTGGGCGGGTGTAAGTCTTGTTATCTACTGCTTCCCCACATTTCTTCTGCTTTCTCACAGAAAAATTATTATATTCTTTCAGTGAAGAATGACCCCTATTACACTTAAAATAAATTGCAGCATTGTCTGGAAATGTTTAAGCTGAATCTCTCTCACTCTTGTAAGAGCAGAACACCCACAACCAAGGAAGAGAGGCTGGGCTGTTCCAGCACTGAACTCAGCCTTGCAGATGTCTGTCACCTGTTTCTAAGGAAATGTGCAAGTGTTTGGGAAAGAGCTGGGCTTCGTTGTTATTGTGGGAATCTGAAACCACTATGAACTTTGCCCTTCTATCCCCTTTCCAAATTTCTTCTTTTTTTTCTTTTTTTTTTTTTTTTGCAGAAGAGAAATTGCTAGGCTCATACTTCACTAACTGGTTTGCATTAAGAGCTCTATTTTACAAAATGCCAAGTGCTCTCAACTCTTGCTCAAGCCAAAGCTGCTCATCACCTTGCCAGAACTGAACCATAGGGTTCAGATCTGGGCCATAAGCTAGAAAGTCAATCTCCAGTTCATGTTAACTGATCTCTTCAGCCAACACCCCCACTCCTGGCTGGGGAAGGGCAGCATTTGGCATGACACATGGTATTTTTAACTAATAAGTTAAAAACAGACTGTACCTGCAGCAGCTTTTCCATTCTTGGGGCCCACACCTCTTGCACTACTATGCAGAGTGCTGGGCAGGAAAGCAATGAATAGTCTGCCTTCTACCTGCTAAACTAAAAGCTGTTGGGCCCTCAGATAAAGGCAGAAACTGGAGAAGAGGAGAGAAACCTTAAGGTCTGGATCTGGCCCTCATTTTCTTTCTGAATAGCCCACAGCCAGGTTATTCCCTTCCACCTACTGCATATAACTCTTTACCATACTCCATCACTGAAATCCCCTGCCTTCACCCCACCAGCTTGCCAGCTCACTGTGCTTCTCAGGAATGTGAATAAGAGAAAGCCTTAGCAAGTGGAAAGCTTGGAATGATGCTTGTCATGAGGAATCTTCCCAAACTTGTGCCATTGCTATGCAGGAGTCTGTCCTCCACCCCAGCACAATTATGTCTTGAATAAGCTTCTTTCCAGGCTCCAGATTGTGTGAGCAGAGCTCAACTGACTCCACTTCTCCATGGGAAAAAACCACACTCCAGAGCTGGATGCTGTTTCACTGGAGAGGTGCGCCACATCTGGTACAACCTCATGGACACCAAATTTAATAAATTAAGATCAGAATCAAGACAATCATCCAACTGCTGTATTGGGTGGGACTGCCAGCTGAGATCATTTTGGATCCAGAAGCAGGTTCGTGTTCCAGCTAACAAAAGAGGTATGCGTTTATTTGGAGTTAAAGCCAGCTTGAATTTCTGCCTACCACTCACTCAGTGAAATGTTTTGGTGTAAGAAACCATCTTGAAGAGGGTGTAAATAGCGTACACCTTTGTATTTCATGTAATAAAATGGTTCCTGGTCAGCTACCCTGTCAGTTAAGAATTATGCACTCACGGCTTTGCATGATTAATCAGATGTCAGGATGTATGTGCTCTCCCAGCACATCATCCCATGGCAGGCAGCAGTGCTTTTACAAATGTAGAAATTAAAAAAAAACAATAATAGGAAAAAGAATTATTTTTATGTGTACTTGTCTTAAGACATATTTTTCCATTCAGTAATTTGAAAAAAATAACCATCTGGAAAAAATCATATTATGGGCAAGGCGTGTCATGACATTTACAGCAAATATTTTTGCTGTTAGTATCAAACCCAGCTCTTTGCTCTATCAAGGGTTGAATATTTGTATACACATAAATGTTCAGTAAATAAAAGGGCCTCTGCAGAAACTCAGCACTGGGCGATCTTGTGCTCCCCGCATTCACATTCTCATTTGTTTATACTTTTTTCAAACCCATATTTTTTACATCTCAGATGTAAGTGCCTGTAGTTCCTTTCCCTTTGCCCTTGGGAGAATGACAACAAACGGCACTACTGTGGAAGAAGTCCTGATGCAAGTAAAGGTATCAGGAGGTTACAAGGTTGTGAGGATAAATGAGGCAAAGTTTCCAAAGAAATCACCCAGATGATTTATAATCATGGGCAACCTTGTCCAGCCAGAAGAAAAAATGAAACATGCACATTGTGTACCAGGTTTTGAGAGGGAGCAGAGAAAGAAACCAAACAGCTCCTGTTGTCTTCTAGATGAGTTGGAGCCTCCTAATGATTCTGCTGGCCTTTTGGCAGCAGTGCTTGGGGTTGGACACCAGATCCCCTCTCTTTGGGACTCCTGCTGAGGTAAAAAAGCCTTCATTAAGGCTCAGCACTCTGTTGAAGTCTGGAGGTTCATGTATGGTGTACATGAGGTGTAAGCCTTGCACAAGGTCTCCTTACATAGGCAGGTTGCGTGTCCTGCACCCACTTTGGGTTGTCTGCAGCCTGGGCATCCCATGGGCTGTTTTCTCTTTTGAGGCACCTGGAGCACATTCCAATGACACTGCAATGTTCAGTATCACTCCAAGAGTTATCTGCAGCCCTCTCCAAAGTGGCCAATCTGAGGATAATGTTTCCATAAGGAACATGCCTTGGAAAGGTGAGTGGAAGCGGGATATCAGCATCTGTGTGGGGGTGGCAGAAGGCAGGAAATGAAAGCGTTGGTTTGCAGAATAGGGACAGGAGCAAGGTGACACTGACAGCCAAATGTTCCCAGGGTGTGGGTGCTTGGATGCACAGGTTTCCCTGGGGGTAACCTCTGCCTGTTGAGATGTTCTGGGCTGTAATGTCCACTATCACTTGTAAAGTCCAATTACCATATCTACTGTAAACTCAGATATATCATAGGCTTGACATGTCGCTCTAAAAACACAATTTAAAATAATAAATAAAGCTATAGAAACTCTCACGTAGTACTGATATTTATTTATTTCCTTATCACATTTATTATGCAATAATTAAAATATAGAAGAAGAAAAAGAAATTCACCCTTCATTTCACACAGATTTTGAACATAACCTACTATTTAACATAAATCAGGCACCTAGCAAATAATAAGATTAATTTTAAATATATTTGCCTTTTAGGAAGAGTGCTTCCACAAAGCAAGGAGGTAGCAGACAAGTTGTTCTGTTTAGTCCAGGCTTAGAAACCCTGAGTGTACCAAAATCTCCTTGAAATTGTAACATGGTAATTCTTAATCCCAGCATGATACTACTTTGACATAAAGGAACAATGATTCTTTCTCTGGGAGGAGGGTCAGTGGGAATGAATCTTCTTAACAAAAATCAATACCCCAAAATTTGAAATCAGTTGATGCAACTATCTGCAATTCAACTTGCTTATTAACAGACCCAACCAATCAGTTCCATGTGCTCCCTGTTGCTAAGTTGCCTCCATAAACAAATTGATTAATTGATTTTTTCTCCCCCCCAAGGCCTTTTAGTGTATAAGCAGGTCAGGCAGCTATGATTTCATTTTACTCATCTACTCAGTCCTGGCTTTGTAAATCAGTTTGGAATCCCAGTTCTTCATCTCAAAGATCAGCAATGTCGCCTGCAAGCTCAGATGGAGAAGTGGATCTATGAAGAAACTTCATCTCTCTAGGAAGATGGGGAAGAGAGTGAGACTGGGTTTCAATGGGTCAGTGAAAACCATCCACCCTGTCCCTGAATTTGGTGCAGTTGAGTCAGAATCTGTACTTGCAGCTTCAGGCTTAGGCTGACATGGGAAAAAAACCCAAAGAAACAAAATTATGCTTTTAATTTGGCTTTTTCTTCCAGCTGTTTCTGAGTGAGATCTTAACTAAAAATCTGTGTGAACAGGCTGATATTAACCTACTTCCATGATTTGAGGCCAGATTGTAGTGAGAACAATGTCTCAGGTTCTAGAGATGTCACGTATGGCCCTAGGCTTCCATTTGCTATTAAATTTATGTTTCACCTCACCTCTATAGAAAGGCTGCCTTTGCAGCTGATCCTGGAAGCTCTATTGCTGGGTCAGCCTCGAAGCTGGGGCTGTTCTGCTTGAAAATTCACCACTATATTTTTGAAACTCACACTAGAGAAAATAAAAACTTTTAAAAAGTGAAGTAAAAGACCATGGGCAGGAGAGGAAACCTAGAGTCTTCACTGGGTCAGCAGTATCAAAGGAGATACAAAGGGCCAGGTCTGGAGCTGGCATAGCCCCAAGGGAAGGAAGAGCCACAGCTGCCTGTTATTGCTGACGATGCAGAGTGATGCAGGCTGGTTGCAGGCAACTCCTTTTATAACTTCCTTAAACCCCACTTCTCGTCCTGCTATTCCAGCCTAAATGATGGACTGTTTTGAGAGGTAAGAAAAACATCTTGCTGCATGGCTTTGTAGGTTTGTTACCTGCAGCACAATGTTTAACTCCTTAACAAAGGTTTGCTGGACTGCTTTTATTTGTTTACTTAATTAGTTGTAATTGTATTGAACGAATCCCTGGTCTTAAAGCTGAATGGGAAGCATCCATGTTCAAGGACTGCAGGACTAGTGCAAATGGTATGTGCTACTCTGGAAGTATGTGAATATTAGTGGGAGAATAGGTTAACAGAAATGGATGGTATTTTAGGAGGTTGGCAAGATGGGCTTGTGTCTACTGGATGTCCTAGGAAAGATATGGTCTAGCCAGAATTTGGAATACTTTTGTTTGTAAAAAAGTGTCTATCCTGAATCCGGCAACACACAATAAACTGTGTATCCAGCAGGTATTTGAGTAGACAGAGAAGTCAGAAAATGTAACAATATACATAACTTTCTGGAATTGGCCCCCCTGCACCTCCCTCATTTTTATTTGTCCTTAAAAGTTAAAGTTGTGGAGTTGGTGTTTTATTTTTGTTTTTTATTTTTTTTCCCTTTCACAACTGATCAACTGGACACAAACTAAAAAACTGCAGAAAGAAAACTGGCAAAAAGACAGTAAAAACAAAGGGGGACGTATCAGTGATTCCACCACATGCAGTGACAAAATCTAGTGAAAAAGAAAAACTAAAGGGAAAACAAAAAAAAGGGCCCAAATATTTCAAAGTTTTGGAATGAAAAAATATGGTATTTTTAAACAGTTTTTCTATTTGTTCAAATCAGTTCCAGTGATATCAAGTTAGCTTAGGAACCTAAGTGTTAGAGTCAATAGCTTCAAAATGTAGCCTTTTAAACAGAAGCCTTTTCCAGAAGTAATTTATGGTCTTTGGTAAAGAAAAATTGATGCTTTTGGGGAGACAAGTTTTGAACTGGGCTTGCAGTTTAAGGCAAACTTTGTTTCTGTAGGTTTTATTTACAAAAGCATCATAAAAGTAGTTCCTCTAATCAATGGTTGGTCCTTTTCCCACTTTGGGTTAGATGCAAAACCAGAACACTGGTGGCTAATTCAGACCTTGGGAATTGTGCGTGAAGTTATCCCAAAATTTAGAAGCATTAATCTTCAAGATTTTGGCTTTTAACTACCTCCAGGCAAAATATGTTTCGCATGACTTCATCACTTTGCTAAGTGGATTGAAAGCAATTAATTGTTTGTGTGTTTCTTTATTTTCAAAGTAATTAAATATTAATTCTCTCCATAGCTGAAACAATATTCTGAAGCAGAAAAAAATAAGTTTTTTATTACTGTCAAGGGTTTTGTTATAGATCCTAACAATGTCTTCAAAGTGATTCAAGGTAACAATGCGTCTTCTCCATAGATTTCAGGTCTCACCAAACACTAATTGAATACCTGTGCTGGTTTTGGTTGAGGTGCAGTCAATTTTATAGTAGCTTGTATGAAGCTGTGATTTGGATTTATGCTGGAAACAGAATAGTGTTGATAATACAGAGATGNGTGTTGATAATTCAGGGTGATTTCCATGGCTGCTGAGCAGGGCTTACACAGAGGAAGGAATTGGTGGACACACAGCTGGGACAGCTGACCCAAACTGACCCCAGGGATATCTCAGACCACATGATGTCATGCACAGCATAGAAAGCTGAGGCGAGAAGGAAAAGGGAGATGGTTGGAGTCATGTTTCTCTTTCCAAGTCCCTGTTGCATGTGATGGAGCCCGGCCTTCCTAGGTAGGGTTGAATACCTGCCTGCCCGTGGGAAGAGGGGAATGTACTCTTTGTCTTGGTTTGCTTGTGTATTTGGATTTTGCTTTGCTTAGTAATAAATTTTTATCTCAACCCATGACTTTTCTCACCTTCTGACTCTTCTGACTGTCCCCCATTCCATCAGGGGACAGTGAGTGAGTAACTGCCCAGTGCTTTGTTGCCATCTGGGGTTAAACCACGACAATACCTCACCTAAGAAACAAAACGGGCTAAAGCTTATGTTCTGTAGTGGATATTAGTATCACATCAGCTTTAAATGTAGAGAGCCTAAGTCATAACATTGCCAAGGGACAACTAAAAGCATTGGACTCTGCCCCCTTACAGCCATCAGGGTGAGAAAGGTGTGCAACAGTCCTGGGACTGGTGCTGGGGCTTCTGCCTTCAGCCAGGACTGTGCTGGGACCTCAGAGATAGTCTGGATCTCACCAGCTGGTAGAGCCCTGGATGTGCCCTGCTTCATAGAGCAAATAGGATCCCAGAGCAGAATGAAAAGAGGAGTGATAGGCCCATGTATATTTAAGAGTAGAAAAAGAAGGTCTTCCTATTTCCTTCTCTGGTACTTGCTAATTTTTTGTTTTGTTTCTCTCCTCTTGCCACTTTGACCCCTGTATACATTTCTTTACAGTGTTAAAAAATTCTTTTTTATATCAAAGAAAAGAGTCTTAAAAGATCTGTTCAAATGCCAGAACCTCGGTAACAGTGAAGAAATGTACTGTGACATTCAAGTTTAGGCATGTTTTTCCTTTGACTGCCTCTTTTAATCTCTAGAGGAAAGAGGAACCTTTTAATATGGGTCTTGTTGAGTGTTCATTTTCTTTTCAGAGGTAGGGCACTAACTCTGCCATCCCCAGGAGTGTGTGACCTCTATCCTTCAAAAAATATGACAGACAAAAACACCCATCATCATTAATCTTAAACTTTATCTCTGATTAGCGCATCAACAAAACAACCTTTTCTTATGCCACCATTTGATATGCTGGACATATGTCAGAAAGACATGGGCCATCCATATCTTATCTTGCATTAAGAAGAGTTATCCAGAAATGTACCTTCATTACTACGACAGCCATGTCAAAAAGAATCGATTTATTGTCAACGCATCTAACCTAACAATGTTAATGGACTCTTCAAACATCTTCCCCTTCTCATTTGTTTCCTACATGCCTATCAAAGAGACAAAGCAAGATAGTTACCAAGCTCTGGGGAGTGGTGTGTGTATGTATTAAAAGAGTCCATGACCACTCCTTGGGCTGCCTATAATGAAGCAGGATGAGGGTGCAGGAGGAGGAATTGGGAATCTCTCCAAGTCTAGGAGAGACCTAAAGTAGCTTTCTCTGCTCCTGTATTTTCTTAAACTTTTAACAGTTCTTTTGGGGGTTAGTTAACAATGAGGTTGGTTACTCCATTAGTTTACAATATCTGGAAAGGATTATACCTGCATTTCACCTCTGCATGTTTACCTGTGGCTCTGATGCAGCCAGAGGCTTGCAGCACTGCTGTGAAGGATAGATGTCCTCTGGAGCTGTCAGAAGGTGAATGTTTGATATTGGGCAGAAGTGTTTTCTCTGTTGTGTCTTTGCCAAGTCAGTCACTGGGAAACCTATTCTGAGAGGGACTCTGCATTCCTGTTATGAATGAACTTGCCTTTTGCCAAAGTATGACTGGCTGTCTGGTGCTAATCAGTGGTAACAGGATGACCTTTGTGAGTGAATAGAGCAAAAGGCAATTTGTCTTATAGAACTTGTACAACTGTTTTGTTTAATGAAACAACATGATTATAATCTTCCCACAAAGGCACATAAACAATTAGAGTAAATCTCCCTCACATGTTGCTAGGTGTTTACATAACTCATCCTTCTCTCTTATCAAATGATGTGTACAATGCACTCCTGACTCTGGCAGAACTTGGATCGTGTAAGCTTAATCAAACCTGATAAACAAATGTGTTTCCTATAATGTTGGAACAGCATGAGCACAAGTCAGAGCTCATCTATTTATGCACCCAGGTTGTTTTAAAAAAGATTCCCAATCACTAGTATATAGTATTTAAACAACCAGAGGGAATGTAGAAATGTATGCTATTACCAAGGGCATTGATATTACTCTCTTGGGGCTGCCATATTCTTCACTTACTCCAAACTGCCAATTTTGAGTTTGAGTTCATTATTTAAAAGATTATTGAGAGGGCCAAGTTGCTGGTACTAGTATTCTGTATTTCAAGTTAAAGCTATCACAGAATTATACGTTGACAAGCATTTACTAAGAACACACCAAAGAAGGCACGTGAAGATTTCTGCTGCCTACTTTGACACTGTTCTGCTTGTCTGTTCTTGGTTCATTCAAATGTCATTTCACCAGGATTGAACTGAATGATTAAATTGCTCATAGAACCCTAAGGTCTGAGCCTTAAAAGTTTTCTTTTTCTCTTTTGATTTTTTTTTTCCTTCCCACTTTATGTGGGAAAACTACAGAACCTACTTTCAGTGCACAGGAAAAAGTGTGTTAATGTGCCAACATCAAGTGAATTCCATGAGTCTTCTATTCATTAAATTCCTGGTTCCTCCGCATGTAATTTATGTCAGTTCAGTTATGCTCCTCCAGGGCATGCTACTAAAAGAAAAAAAGAAACAGGTATTTAGCCAAAAAGAGGTGTTTTGGGCTCCGGAAATCAACTTGCACCTACTGACAAAGGAAAAATAGACATGTTTTGCCAAAAAACAAATAACCAGACCTATTTTTTTTGTAAGCGGTATAACATTTACAGTTGGAAGCTATAACATTTACATTATTCTTTAGTGATTTCCTTTTCCTAACACATATGCAAAACAAACAAAATCCTCCTATTTCTCTCTGTGATTGACCTTGTACCTGGATGACTGTGCTCCTAATACCTGGTGGTGACTTTATGCCTGTAGAGGACTGTTTGGTGATGGATCTGACCCAGGCCTTGGGCCCCAATACAGCACTGCAGCTGGGAGTGATTAACTCTGCGCCCAGGTTTTGACTTGGGCTCCTGGGTAGAGAGGCTGACTATTGGATAGTGTGAGACAGACTGAGTCCAGAACTCGTAGCCAAACACAGTAATGTTACAAACAAAGGGCTAAATTACTTCTGTTCATGGAAAAGTACTTTCATGGTGAGCAAAACTCAGATTTCTGCTCCCCCTCTCCCCTGGTTCTGGCCCCCTCCCCAAAACCAGGCTTGAAGCCTGAGACTTGGGGGCTGGGGAGAGCCTGTGAGGCTGGTTTGCTGGGAGGGATCAGGTTGCACAGTGCCTTTTGTTAGACTCTCTAAGTTAATTATGCTAATTGGAGCCCTGAGATTCCTCAAACCTGCCATGTTAAATATGTTTGCTTCCTCTCTGTCAGAGCTGAGACTCTGCACTCTACAAGACCTTCTGTGGCCATAGGGATACAGAAGCAGATGAAGGCTTAGAGAGGGATCAGCTGCTAGTCCATCTTGTGATGGGGGGTAAAGAGAAGATGTGCCATGAGAGTGTCTCAACCTGATATCTGAGGTCCTGGCTGAATCCATGTTACTTCCCTCCATAAATTCTGGCAGGCTCTAAAGCCACCTTTATAAAAGAAAGTGAGAGAGAGAGAAACTCTGAAGACAGGCTCTGAGTGGGTACAATTGATTAATTGCAATGTCAGACAAAAAGAGGAGGACATATTTTAAAGTAGCAGCAAGATCTTCCCACTGAAATAAAGTAATTCTTAAATCCACTTTGCTACATGGGCATTAATCTTGAGTCCTTTCTAGAAAGTCAATGGAGGTGATGAGGACTGGCATGGGGCAGGTGAAAACAGGGTCTGCCCTCTAAGTATTGAGAGAAACAGGATGAAGAAAAGAAATTATCTTCCTTTCTCAGGGACATTTAATTGACTGGCATTTGGATAAACTCCTCCTGCTGAAGCAACATGCCCTACCCCATCCTCTATGGACTCTGCTATTTGTGTCTTGGGTGCATGTTCTTCTCCTGCCACTGGACCAGATAACAATTTAAAACTAAATCTGTAAGTCTGGGAACTCCTTGTTTTAGTATTCGGAAGAATAATGTAAAAACAATAATGGGGAGTGTTAATTGTTCAAAATTGTCTTCTCAATTAATTTCTTCCAGGGGAACTCTGGTATAGATTGTAAGAGAAACTATACAGTAATGAATTCAAATATTGAGGTCAGAGTGCCCCTCCCTTCCCATGTATCTGTTCAATAAACAACTACTCAAAGGACGAGGAAGAAAAATCCTTTCTTTCTTTTACTAGTTGTGTCCACAAAACTCCCATCTCTAATCTCTCATGGGAGGAACTAAGGAGTAGCTCTTTGTAATATTTAGTGATTTATAGAGCTGGAGACAGTGAAAGCATTTACTGTTAATGGGTAGCATCATTTGCAACAATTGTCTGTACTTTGAGAAGTTGTATGGGTAAAGCTCGCTTGTCACTAAATCCCATTCCAGTGGAAACAGTGGTACAGACTGTTGAAGAGAAAAAATGTACTGTGGGAGAGAGAAATATGTTTAATTTCTAAAAGCCTTACCCAGACATGTACAGTTTAAAGGGTTAGAGTCCATACAGTTGAAATGCCATTTACCTAAGGGTAGGGCTAAGGTACCCCATTTTTGATTTAATTTCCTTCTGATGCTTTTAAGATCAAGCTGGAGATAAACAAGCGTGGTTCAGCGATCATTGGTGTCAATGGGAATTGCTTAATTGACTAGAGTAGACTTTGGTGTCAAATTGAAATGAAGAGATCTCCTGAACTGGGATGAAATATATAGCCCACTGAAGCCAGTGGAAACACAGGCACTGATTTTTATGATTTTTGAACCAGACCCTGAACAGCAGATGAAGCCAGACTGTATGGGTTGGTAGAATTAAATGTATATGTTCAGTCTTGGGGATCAAACCTGAAAAACATACTGAGAACGAAAACATGTGTTCAATGAAAATCCAGTAATCATCAGAAAAAAAAACCTCATTAGATCTCAATTGAACTAATCCCAAACTGATGGAGAGTCAATTTGGCCAAATATCTGAACAGCAATTTCTCCTTCAATAACAATCTATTGAAATACAGTCTGCGGATTGACTTTCTGGTTATTAAGATACAGGTACAGGATGGGCTTCCCCCTATTCATGCTGACAATATGGTATGTACTATACATGCTAAAGGAAGTGCACAAGAGTGCTCTCCTTTAGCTGTTAATCAGCTTACCAGTTCTTGCACAGAAAATGCTATATTCTGGACTATGATCCCGGCAAATAACCAAAGGGGAAGTGGATTTTCAAATGCTTATTTTATTAATCTTTAAATATCGCCTCACCAGGGCTCCAGGTGCTGAGTGGTTTATAACACTCTAAATTGTAATCATGGATAATTTTTAATCCTGTGCATACATTCCCCTACTGCAGCTGAATGGGGATCTCACAGACTGTAAAATGAAGAGCTGCCTACCAGATCTGCTCCTCATCTCTGGCACAGCAGCACAAAGGAAATTTCCTGCTAACCCATCAAGTCCTTGAATGATTTGTAAAATACTTTAAGAGCCTGAGAGCATTTAAAAGGAGGAGAAAGATACAGAATTGCACGTTCCTGCCCCCGGCACATCAGCCAAGTGGGACCTAATCCAACCACCCCCTGTAGTTAAATGAAGAACTTGACTAATTTTTGGATCAAACCCAGGTAGTGCACTGCCTCACATTAACAGCAGTTACACTTATCTTTGAGTTGAATTTTCCTGACTTTGTTCCTGTACAGACAGTTATTTGCTCGAGGTCTGGAGGATTTGCAGACCAACAATATTTGAGTTTTTCACTGCTATCTTCATGTTTCAGGCACAATTTTACAAGGAACTTAGAGGTGCTGCATTATGACATTGAGTTTATTCAGGTGGCACAAGAGATATTTACGGAGGGCTTTGGTTCACCCTCTTTTCAACATTTATTAACTCAGGGGTACAAGGTGCAGACCTGATTCACCTATTGACTGTGGCTTCCTTCCAGCAGAGAGAAATGGTATAAGTGATGATTTTTTTACATTATGGAAAGGATTGGTTATAGGTCTATCTGACTGAAGAATAAGTGTTGGTGGTAGAGGAATGGGGCTGGCAGCTGGCAGGGTTTGGGGAGATGGGGAGAATTTCATTGCAAATTGAATTATAAGAGGATCTATGTGATAAAAGGAAGCCTCCTAATGGAGGTTAGTGCTCGTTCCCTGTGAAAAGCCATCAAGGTTTGGATGGCTGGCATTTCTAATTCTGTTAAGTGTCAAAATCGATGCCTGATGGGTCTGTGGGAGCCAGTCAATGGGCACGCCTGTGCTGACATACCAATCTGGCACAAGAAAGGGACGAGGAAGGGACTTCCCAGAATAAGAGTGAGATGTCTCTTGAAATTTAATTTGCTTAAGGTTTTAAAAGCATTTAAAAAAATAATTAAATAACAGGGCCATTTCTACCCTCCTTCTAAAATAAACCTTGAGCTTTGTTTGCAGTTTTCTACTTGTAAGCGACACATGTAAGCAAAGGGCCTGTTGTTGCAAATCTGGAATGCTCCCAAGCAAATGATGCTTCTTTATTGAAAGCAAATGAAGAAAAAAGAGAATCTGTCAAGGGGAGAGAACAGTTTAATTGGATTAAAACCTATGAGCATGTACAGTAGGGGAGGAGAGCGCTCCTCTATTCCCGATTCCTGTGGAGAAGGCAAGGAGATTACCGGGGGGTAAAGTGAGATCTGTGCAACACAGCACAAGCAGCCATCCAAAGGCTGGAGTTAGCCAGTGTCAGAGTCCCAGAGGAATTGCTAGTTTCTTTGGGGTGGCTGGGGAGTTCTGAAAAGGGTGGCTGGCAGTGCTCGTTAGAGGGAGTGCAGGTTCCTCTGGCACTGAGTGCAAATTAAGGAGCAATGTTTGTGTTTGTGGTTCATAAGCAGTCAAATGGTTTGTCCAAAATACATTTTGCTTTTTCTCTAAAGGGGCAGCCTGTAGATTCAAGCCTCAGATTTTTTACGCATTTTAAATGACTCACTCCAGCCCTAGTCTTTCATCCCCACAATGTTATTGAAAAGAATCCTGAATTTTGGGTTCTTTTTCATGGACTCTTGTGGAAGCAGGGACTTTGCAGGGAAAGACACAGTTATGCTCTACAGGCAAACTGGGAGGATGTAGAAAGCCACTTGGTGCAATGTGTAAGGGATAAAACTTGGACACAGAGGATCTTTGCCAACTCAGTCTTATTGCAAAGCCACAGCTAATGATAGTCCAGTATCAACGCAAAATATTCCTGAGCTCTCAGACTGATACCTCAATTTTAGACCCAAAATTTCTGGAGGGCTCAGGATTTTACAAGCTCTTCTCAGCACTGAGCCCAGAGCCATGGAAATGTGAGTCCACAGCTATTTTTGGAATAATTCTTGGGACACAAGGTAGACCACTCCAACGTTACACTTCTGAAGCCAGAATCTCAATGTAAGCTGAAATTTTGACATCTGGGATGTGGTGCTGAGTTGATCCCAAAATGTTGCTGCCCTTCACCTCCCCACTGCCACTCGAAGGGATGGAAAGTAAAACCGGGATGGGTAAATTGCACAGTGAGGAAGGGACAGGGAAGCGAGGAAGTTTTGCAGGTTGGGTTGGGGGAAGGGGCTTTGATTTGAATACGAAGAAGCATTTGGAGCCAAACCAGCAGCAGATTGTGGTACCTTCTTAATTTTGTGAGCCACACATGAATGACCTTTTTGTCTGCCTCCGCCTGCCTGCAGTGGGGGGCTCCCCCCCTGCCCTTCCCCACCACACACACTCATTGATAATATACATGTGCTAAATAGGATTAACTCTCCCTCATCTGCATGAGTTGTTTCTCTCCCTTGGCCACTCTGCCCGGCTTCCCCCTCTCCCCTCCCGCACCCTGCAGCCCCCCAGCTCCTTCTGGAGCTCCATGTGGGCCTTGTGTGGAGTTTAGCTCCCTCATTGTAGGGCAGCTGGTAATGGGAGCGGGGCTGAAAAGCCGGCTGTCAGGCTCAGTGCTCAGGAAGAATAGGCGGGCGTCTGCTCCGCAGCTTTCCCTTTGATAGAGGAGGATAATCCCTGCTATGAGAAGGCTGAGTCAAATGGAAAGGGAGAGTGAGCCCAGCGCCCTCCCACAGCCCGGAGCAGCACGAATTGCAAATCCTGGGATTTGAGTGGAGACGGCTCATCCCGCTAAGCACCTTGTGATGAATCCATTTCATCTTGGAGATGGAGGGAGGCGACGAAGCCTCTCTAGAGGAGAGGTGCCCTTTTTGCAGCCTGAGCAGAGAGCTGGGAATAGCTCGCTTCCTCTCAGGAGCTGGGAAAAGGTCTAGGGGGAGGACAGGACTGTGCCTCCTCCATCCGTGCTTTCATCTGGGAGCATTCCCAGTTGACACGTGCAATGAGACAACGAGAGGAGACTGGGAAATGAACTCAGCACAGCCAGGATCAGACCTCTAAGGTTTCTTCTCCAGCAGCAGCCATCCCGTGCTTTGAACTAGGAAACCAGTGAGGGGACATGTCTCAGGGTGGGATACTGGGATGTGGGGCAGCAGCCAGGGGGAGCGAGTCTTAAGGAAGATGCACTGGTGTCTGAGGCTCGTGCAGCTGGTTTAGGAAGAGGGTGTGGGACAGCCCCAGTGGGAGAAGGCTGAATGTCAGTTTCAGTGTGCAAAATGTGATGGTTTATTGGTATCCCATCAGTTAGAGACTCACCTTAAGAGGCAAACACTCTGGTTCAGTCCCCTCTCCAGCTTAAGCAGTCTGGAAACTGGGATTCCCACACATCAAGTGGATGCCTCACCCTCAGTCAGGCACTGCTTGAGTGTCTCTGACTATTTCTCACTTTCTGCAAAATAGTTTTGGAAAGTCTTGATTTTGAGATGTTCTTCTGTCAAGAAATGGTGACTTAAAATTCACTCAGAAGCCTTTTATCTTTTTTGCATGTAAGTTTTATGGGGCTGTTATTCCCTTGCATGTATCCAGAGGTTTAAAACAATGTTCAGGCAGGATGTTAAATAATTTTATTCACTGATGTTTGCAAAAATCCATGTTTTAGGACTTGGGCCAAGTATTACCATGCTGCTTGGTAACACCCATGGCCCACTAAGAGAAGATGAGGCAGAGCCGGGACAAGAAACAAGAAATATAAACCAGTGAGAGTGAGCAGTGTTTTTGAGCTGAAGTTCGCATTTCTTTTGTATATTATGTTGAATTGATTTCTGGTCAATCCAACACTGGCTTATCCATTCTTGGTGTATCCAGTCCTTCAGATGTGCTGAGTTTAGCTCTAGGTTTAACACCTTGTTCCCTCACATTCTCCAATGCTGAATATTTGTGCTCACTGAACTTTTCTGATGCAAAACCTTTGGTTTAATATTTCCACAAAGCAGGTTTCTTGCAAACTCCCTCTGCTTCCAGCCAGCCTGGGAGGGCGCTGGGAGAGAAGCTGTGTTTCAGGGCCTGCTCTCCCATATGGGATCCAAAAATGGAGCAGCATAATAAGCAAATGGGTGGCACTAACCAAGCATTTGAGAACCTGGAAGGAACTTTTGTTTCCAATTCAGCTTTCAAAAGAGGCAAAAGGCCAAGGGCTTTCACATTATTTATTCCAACCCATTTTCCCATCCTTGAGGCTCAAACAAAAGTGGCCCACGCCGAGTCTTGCAGATGGATTAGCAATCAAGCACACAGCTGCACATACCTGGCACTCAGGTGTTCGTGCTAGCCAGCCTCTGAAGAGCAGATCTCATTTTTACTTTTTGGGTGCTGGAATGTGGGAGTGGGTGGAAGGGCCAGGATGTGAGCAGCTTCCACAGATGTTTCACAAGAAGGAAGTGAATCTATAGTTTGGGCAATCTGATTTACTTGGATCTCCAGATTGTTTTGCTGGAATTTCTGATGGAGGTTTGGGCTGCAGCTTTTTTTCTTTTTACCATTGATTTTCCTATATCTCTTTATGTAGTCTGCCTCTCCTCCTCTTGGGACTTTCCTGATCATCTGGAAGTGGGGACCTGACCCTTCTGCATAAGTAATGAGAAATATGGGAGTTTACCTCCAATGTAAAATTCTTCAACATGCCATTAACAGCTTTATCTTTATTGTTCTAGATATATCTTGGAAGCCTTTCTGTAATTAATTTCAAAATGTTGATCATCATTCTTAAGGACTGACCCACTGGATACCAGCTAACTGTGACAACTCAGTATGTCACCTTGCACTAGTGATCCAAGGGAATAGTCTGCTGGACAACCAACTCCCCACCAAAGCAACAGAGAGTTCAAAATACTCACATCAGGTAAGGCGAAATCCATAGGCCTCTTACAACTGCAAGCTTAACTTTGCTGAAAGGCTTGCACTTGAAATCTGGCTGATGGTGGGCTTGGAACCTTATATACCACATATGGCTCCACCTAGACAAGGAGCACAGCAGAGGCTGCCAGACTGGAGTTAGATTTCAGTTGAGATTTGGTGTTTTTTTCACATCCAGAAATTCAGGGAACTAGTTGGAAACAAAAGGCAAGGGGCTGAATTTGCCCAGAGGAACACAATGTTGAGAGGGGCAATGAGGCTTCATGGCAAGGGGCCTTCTGCTGGCTTTAGAAACACCCAGCCCAGCAGAAACGCTTTGCCTCCATCTGTGCTGAGCAAAGACCCCCCTCCACAGGAAATACAAGGATTGTATCAGGGTGTACAAGGTGCCCTCTGTGCAGCCAAATCCCTTTGTCCATATGCTTTGAGTGGAGGTCAGCAAAATGTTGCAGGGAAGATGCTGCACGCCTGTTTGCACACACAGGTTGTGAAAATCTGTGAAACTCTTTCACGGAAAACCAACGGGCAGAACTCCCTGTAATGCAAAGCAGCCTGTGGTCTGTTTGCACTTGGAAAGCCTGGAAATAGGAGTGAGGTCTGTGTTGGCACAGGGGAAATCTTGAATCCTCACAGCCAGCAGTGCTGGCAGCCGGAGATGATCATTGTCAATAATACGCAGGAAGATTGTGCTCCATTGTTGCGGTTCATTATTAAATTACATAATTTTCATTTTTTCCATCCTTAAGCTTTACCACTTAAAATGGTTTGTCCTATGCAATCAAATGTGATCCCTGAGCCTCAGCTCAAAAACCCAATAACAATGAGCATTCTTTGGAATGGAAAAATAGAAAGAAAATAAAGGGACTATATAGTAACTCACTTTAATATGTGTGCAGAATCTAACCAAGAGCCTGATACAAAATACAGAGTGATCTGCATCCAGACCACTGCTTTGAAGGCACAGATATAATATCCTGGTGCTAGGTCAGCCTGATCTCCTGACCCCAGGGAGAAATACCTCTGGCATGGAGGCAGGCATCAGGCAGAATAATTTTCTCAAGGACTTTACTAGTTCCCTGATGAGAAATTTCATCATAGTTTCAGCTCCTTGGTATAGCATTTGCAATGGACTTCAAGTTTTGACATGGTGGTCCCTGTGGCTCAGCTGAACAGAGAACTTTCAAAGTTAAGTTCAAAGTTAAGTTAAGTTAAGTTTCAAAGTAAAGTTAAGCCAGGATGTGGATACTCAAACATGAGTTTGAAACTGATAAAATTGCTTAATTGGTATGATTGCTTTTCATAACGCACCAGGCAGCCATGGAGGAACTGAGCTGAGTACTAGACAGTAGGAAGGAATCTGGACTGCTTTGTCTAAACCCAGTAACCCTACTCCACCAAGAATGAATAGCTAATGGGTCCAATTAAGTGCCCAAACACAATTTTTTATTTTCCCTATGCCAGCAGCTCTCTGTAGTGCACATTTAAGTGTGCTGCAAAATGTTGCTGCAGCTCATTGCCCTGAGATTCCACCTAACCACCAGACTCTGCTGTAGTGAATCCCTTTGGATGTTCTTCTCCTTTTCAGATCTAGTTTGTGCTTGGTTTGATTTGGGGATTTAAATCCAACATCATGCCCTTCTCCCTCACTTCTAATAATAGGTCTTATACTTGTGCCCCTCTGGAAGAATTGCCTTTTGGTTTCTTGGTCTTGCTGTCCTTGTCCCTGTGCCAAGGCCTGGGCTGCAACCTGCCTTTTCCTGGTACTTTCACTTGCCAGTGCCTTGTCTGTTCTGGCCATCAGGAATTGCATGGACTGCCTCCTTCCAGGCCAAATCAGAACTGGTGAAAACCAGCAATGTTGCCTTAAAAACCAAACTGAAACAAAGTGATCTTTTTTTTGAGGTGCCCTGGGCCAATCTCCTTTTGTCAGGTAGAGACGACAGGAAACTTGTGAGTTTTCCTGAAAGCCACATCAGGGATTTTATGAGCTTGGGGGTTTTGTTTTTCCTTTTCTGAGCAGGGGGACTGCACCAAACTCAAATACCCAAAATGGAGAAAGGAAGCCATGGTGTGAGCCCACACACACTGAGAGAAGGAAGCAGGGACAGGATTTCAGCAGACCAAGCTGCTCTGTCGGAAGGATCTACTTAAGAACTAGTGATTCACGCTGGAAAAGTTGTTCCACTTTTTCTGTCTTTCTTCCCCCTCCTGCCTCTTTGTTTGGTTATGTTGCATTGCTCCTGGGACGTTCAGAGTGACAATAAGGCAATTGTTCCTTCAGGAACAGGCCTCAATGAAACAGTGCAGAAAAAGTGACACGGCAAGAAAATATGACAAATATTCTGTACTTCTGTGTGGAATACTGCTATTTCCTAGTATGTATTCCTGAGAAGAAAAATATCCATCAAGATACTTATTTTAAACAGGGAATTTCCAATTGTGTTTCTCCTCTTTCCGAAAATCTAACGCTCAGATCTCTCCCTTGCCTGCCCTATAAGGAGCAAATGCACACAATATCAATTATGTTTTTAATCTCTAAGACCCAGTCTCCAAATGCATTTGTGTCTGTGTATACACACGAACTGTTTTCCCTTTGTCTTTCTATCCAAAATGCAAAAGCATCTCAGATGTTGTGATTCCTCCAGGTTTTTCCCCTGTGGGAGGATGGAAACATGTAACATTATCTTCTAGCTGCCTACTGCCTGTCTCTGAAATTAGCATTTCAGTGACTGAAAGGTAGTTAGTTTCCACACACACACAAAAAAAAAAAAGAAAAAAAAAAGAAATTGAGGGTTAGTACAAGGCTGACACTAATAGTAATAGGAGATGAGGGAGAGGGTACGGGACATGTTGGATTATTAAATGAAAACTGTGATTTTACCAGACATGCTAACCGAACAATGAAAGAGGCTTTTACAGAATAAATTAACTCTTTGAGTTTCTGTAATTAGTTACCTCTAGAAGGAAAAGCCTCATAGAACATGTTCACACAGAGTTAAAGGAAAGCTCTTTCATTATCCTAAATCTGGGTTTTCTAAAGTATTTTAGTTTTTATTTCTGGGATATTCTCCAGATGAGCAAGGGCAGAGTAGGTGCTATTGGATGCAAAACTGAGGAACAACACAGACACTCTGATCTCATGGTAATTAATGGAGTCTCTTGTTTATGGCTGTCATGCCAACAAATCACTCCTTGTCCAAAAATTAATCATGTCTCCTGTGTGGGGCTGCAGCCCAGGTGGCTTGGCTTCACTCTTCTGAGAGGGATAGCAAGGGCTGGAGCTATGTTTTGGCAGCTGGCTTTGCTAAGCTCATCTCAGCTCGGAGAGGCAGGATTTGAAGGGGCACTAAGGCAAAAAGTCTAAACAAAACTTTTGTCCTTTCTCTTTCTCCTTCTGTCCCAAAAGACTCCATATTTTTCCTGCGGCTGAAGATGCTCCTGTCCCAAATCAGTAAGATGAGGCTTCCAGTCTTCTCTTGCTATTAGGAAGTTCATATCTATTGCCACCAGCTATTGGAGAAGGAATATGGTGGAAACCTTTGTTTTGGCTTCTTCCTATCTGGCCTCTGAGCCCATATCTGGGGTAAAAGATTTGCTTTGTGCTGCACTTGTGAGCAGAAATGTCAGGGAGTTGTCAGCTGCCCATGGAGATCAGAGGGACATCTCCAGAGTGTGCCAATGTCCCTCAAGAAGCTTCTCAGATTTGCACCATGGGGCACCAGCGGTGACACATCAGACATGGAGCAGTTACCGAGTGTGAACATCCAAGTAATGCATCAAGAGTGGACTTAAGTAGCCGTATCTTGAAGGCACTTAATCACTGGAATAAAGGCAGATGCAGAGGTGGGAAATCCCTGGGATTTTTCTTTTATTTGTTTCCAGCTTTTTATTTTAAAAAGTCTGAAAGACCTCTAAAAAAACCCCTGACATTCCATAGGGGAATGAGAGTTGAGGGGGCAGAGACCATATTTCTGAAATCCCACAAAAGATGTTCATGATGAGGGAGGGGGGAAACACCCCACAAATCTATTCTCCAAAACCATCATTAATTAGGTGCCTTTAAGATCAGGCCTTGCACAATCCACTCAGCTCCAGCAGATTTCAGACACTCCAAAAGATAGAATTTCATGGCAGGTATAGGTGAATGGAAGAATGTTCCTACTCTTGGATGCTCCAGTTCCATCTGGGTTTGGATATGGGTAGCAACACTGGGCCATGGTGGCTCCCCCCATACTCTGTAGGTGGCTAGTTCAGTCAGATTGAGCTTGTTCTGCAGGGTATGGAGTACAAGTTTTTATGTATTTTAGGAAATGAATTGGAACAATAATAAACTGTCTTGAACTTCGAAATATTCAGAAGCTAGGTCTGTGTGCAAATTTCTTAGTTAGACTTACTGCTTTACTCAGCAAGCTCCTGTGCAGCTGAGGCTGATCTGTGATTTTTTGGAGTTTCCCCAGCTCTGTCCCTGGCCCAGGAGATGGGCTGGGGATGGAGGACACAGACAATGCAGTCTGTGTCTGAAAAAAGTAGCCCTGTCTGAGAACTGAAGAGGGTCATGGGAGATGGAGCAGGGGGGAATCTCTCCTATTTTTTATAGGGTTATAATAGTTTTTATCACATGACAGAGAAACAATGAGTGTGGCAAACCCCCTTTTGGAGAGGGGTCCTTTCATTTGGTTTCAGCACCATATGATCACAACTCACTGTGAAGTCTAAAACAGATGTTGGCCCCTATTCTGGCATCTAACATCAGGCTAGATAACAGCCTGGTGTTATCCAGTGAGGGACTGCAAAACACAGCATGTTTTACCCCTGCTGGGACAGTGGCTTCCCAGATGGCCAACAGGGACATCACTTCAGACTGTCTAAGCTCCAGTTGTAGAGGGAGCTGATGTCTGGTAGTGCTAGAGGATGGATGAACCGAATTCCTCAGTGTTCCCTTAGCCTTGGATGCTGCATGGTAGCTGTCAACATCTGTTGGCACCCTTATCTGTGCTCTGAATCAGGAGTGCTAAACTTATGGTTACTATTTCTCTTTTTTACTATTATTTCAAGGAGGTCCTGCAACTTCTCCACCTTTGCTGGAGGATTCCCATCCTCAGTCAGAGAGGTTACTTTTTTGGGGAATACCTTCCCAGGAGGGAAGAGTAGAAAGAATATTTATGTGTTTGAAGCTTTTTCCTAGCTGATTTTTCAACTTGATTTCTGTAGCATTCAGGAGGAGAAGTTAACAGTCTCTGGTGATGAGTTGCCTATATTAAATGAGGGGTCTCTGTCAGCTGTGGACATTTGGCCTCCGTTGGCAGCTGGAGGCTCAGGTAGGTGCCAGAGAAGTTCATTGTATCCTGCACAAGGCAAACCTTGGCCCCAGAGATGGGACAACCCCAGGGAGAGGGCAGAACCCCTGGAGGTGGTTCAGAGCTTTCCTGCAAACAGCGTCCCCTGGGTTAGGAAATGTGGCTGCTGGACACCTGACATGGGTCATAGTATCCACTGTGCTGGGCTCCTGCAGGCAGTTTAAAGCTGTGGGAGTGTGGTGCAGGCACTGAGCTCTGGTCAGGAGAGATAAACAGTGTTTTCCTTGAAGGACCATGAATCAGATGCCTGATTTTAAGCACCCGTCTTGAAAGTGGGTGGGTCAGCTGCAAGATTTGCAGCTTCCACCAGAGTCCCAGACCCAGTATGAAACTGAAACTCTGGAGGATGGGTTTTAGCCTTTCTTGCCACAATTAAAAATGTTGTGTTTAATATTAAACACGCATTCATTTTTAATCCAGAAGCCTGGCTTTCTGTTCTCAAATAACCCATTTGTAATGGGCTCTTCATCCAAACGGGAAAGAAATACTTGGTCCTGGAAGCCAGCTCCATAAAGAAACACAAAGAGCATCTTTCTGAATAGCACACAAGTGTGAAAGGAAACATGCAACTGCTGGAGAAATAGAATCATTTGTACTCAGCGAGGGGAAAAAGAAGAGGGGAAAAAAAAATAAAAGCAAAAGCTTTTCAAAAGGAGATCTGTGACTGAAGCTCTCCAGAACTGTTTAACCTGTTGGGGATATTTAGCAGATGAATTCTGACCCACGTTCTCCACTTTGCTATACCCTGTGACAGAGCGACGCAGCATCTGCCGCTTGTGTTCCTCTCCAGACATGCTCACAATGCCGGGGGAAACGGGGGAGAAAATTATGCAAATTGCTCTGAGCAGATTACTTTGACCAGCTGCTCTTCTTCCTCCTCAATCAAAGGTCTGCCTGGGAGAGCCAATCTAGATTATATATGTCAGTCGCACACTCCGAGGCTGAGCTGCTGCCTCTTGGTTCCTTTCTCTCCTAACAGGGACTTTTCTTACGGCGAGTAAAATGCAAAGCACTGGGGATATCAATTGCTCAAAAGAGGACACAAGGAATTCCTTACACTTTCTGTGCAGTAGCACCTCTCCAGGTTGCTTGCTGGTTTATCAGGGCTACTCCCAGAGAAAGTGGTTCAACTCAACACTAACAATTATTGAATTTTATTATTAAGCATGATGAAATGTGGCAGAGAGGAAAAAAAATGAGCAAAAAGGCTCCCTAGACAGCGTGTTCACGGCATGGCCTGAGGTGATGTTATTAAGCACATGGGCTGAAAGCTGAGTAGCTTTCCCCTGTGCAGCCAGGGGTGTTGCTGGCTTTTTATTTATTTTTTTGTCTTTGTTGCTTTTGCAAAGTGGAATTTATTCATGAACGCAAACAGGAGGCCAACCTGCTGACGTGTGTTTCCAAACCTACCAGACGTGGCCGTGACGTTGCTCTCAGACAGATCGAGAGCTCCAGCCACATCCCACTGCTCCGGGCTGGAGCTCCTCTCCCTCCCTGCCCTCTCCTGCCACACGCTGCCTACTCTGCACCTTTAACAGTGCTCAGAGTCCAGAAAAGACTCCACAGCTTTATAAATGTTTAATATATTCTCCATTTTTTTAAAAAAATAGAGAATGCTGCTGTACCAGAGAGCACCTAACCCTGGCAGAAAAAAAAATACAGAAAAAAAAATGTCATAGTCTGGTGGCACACTGGATTTCACTGCCTTAAATCACCATTAAGGTTTTCCCTAAGTTTGATGGAAACTTCAGGTTTTTAAATCCCATATACAAATCAAAGAAAGTCCCATGTTAGCATGTGATAAAACACATAGATATAAATATGCGAGCTGAATACGGCTGTGGATCAGTGGGGATCCATCCTCTGGAGGGTGCAGTGCCAATAAGGAAGCCCTGACTGCACTTTAGAGAGATTAATAATTCTCTTGCCCTAGTTTACTTTTTATTGGTCATATCACCTAGATTTTTTCCAGTGGATGTTAGAATTGTTGAAGATTTTAGCATTTTGATATACATCCCTTTCACTCTAATCTGCTTCAGCAGGTACTGAGGACCCCCAACAAGCAGACATGTACCCAGACTTGGAGATGCCTTGATGAGCTGGACTCTTGGAGTGTGTGATGTAGCAGTCTGGATCACCTTTTGCTGTTTTTACCTATTTTGTGTTCACCCAGTTAATATGGGAGTGGGTAAGGTTAGTGTAAACAAAAACTTAGTCAGGCCAGCAAATTTTAGTGAGTGGGCCACAGATTTCTGACAAAAGCTGTGTGTGTTGAGATGTTCAAAGGTGCAGACCTCTCCCTGCTTCCCACCATCACATGCTAGTGATGGAGATGAAAGTTTTAAAATTTGAATCAGCACAAGTCACTTTAAATTTTTAATCATGTGGTGTGAAAACTAGACAAAATAAATTAATGCAACTGATTACAGCATTCTTTTTTTCTTCTCCTGATCTTAACGTGCTTTCTAAAAGGTGTATCCTCTTATTTTTCCTGTGTTTAAAACCATGATTTGATTTTAGTAGAAGTGCACTGGCATCATTCAACAATATTATCATTTACTACGTTGCTTTGTGCACCATGCTCTACTGTCTTTACAGAAAATGTTTATAAAGAGGAGACAGTGACAAATAAAACCCACTGTTGGTTTGCCCTGTTGTTTCTGGATTGCCTGTAGAGCTTGACTTGGTGTGTGCTGATGACTGAGGAGTCTGTGGGACTTGCTGCTTCGTCTAATTTCTGTTTGCTGCCAGGTAAGTCTGAGCAGCCCCTGTTCAGGGAAAAGCTGCAATTATAGCTGTGATCTTGACACCAGAGTTCACCTACATTTCGGGAGAAGTTTGTGGAGGTTTGGAAGCTAATGAGCTGCAGCTAAAGCAGGGGGAGCTCTGCAGCTACTTCTTTAGGGGGGTTTCTGTGCCTCGACACTGTTATTTAGCTTTTCTGTCTTGCTCTGGGCTCACAGAGTGCACGTTCTCACTTTATTTCTTCAAGCCTTGTCTCTATTCTGCTTTATCAGGGCTGTCTTGTATGAAGAATTGCTGCAGTGTATTGATGGAATGAAAGTTACCAGTGAAGAAAAAATCCAGCCCTTGAGATATGATGAATTAGCTGCAATTTCAGTGGTAAAAATGGTCTCTCATAGCTGGCTATTAACTACACTCTGGTGAATATATTTTCATGCAAGAGATGGCTTGCTGTTTCAAAGGAGTTTCATTGAGACTTGATCAAGTTATTTGCAAAAGTTTAAAGTATTATTAGCTGGTAAATCCTACTGCTCAATTTTACAGTCATGTTTTTCATTTGCTGTTGCTTTTCTGTGTATATTTGGTGCAACTGTCTGGGTGGGCACTGAAGGAAAAGTGAAGCTAACTACCCTGGAGAAACTGGAGAAAATAGAAATACTTCCCTGTTACCCTGGCTTTAAGGAATTGTGACCTTGTATTCCTTGGTACTGTGGAGTAGCTGGAAATCACTCCCTCACCAGCATGCTTGCATTTCTAAGCTGCAGCCAGGATTCTCCTTATCTTCTACAGAGCACTGTCACTGATGTGCCATTACGGGTCATCTGTTAAAAACTCTGCTTGCTATTTTTGACAAGCAGTGAAGAGGAGGGCTTTTTTGTTGTTTTATTTTGGTTTTAGGTTAATAATGAAAGGAAAAATCTAGTCAGCAGGGTTGCTCAAAAATGGATTAAGTAAAATGGATGCTGTCAGATCTACAAGAGCAGCAGAAGTTGCTGCCTGAGAGCCCATCAGTGGCAACTGGGAAGGAATGACTGGTCCTGAGCAAGCCCAGGAGATGGATGTTACTCAAGAGCCACCGATCAAAACAATTAGTAATTGGCAATTGAGCAGAGTGGCTAATGAGTTCTGTGTGAAACAGCTATCCCCTCACCTCAGGAAAGAAGTTTCTTTCCAGATCTGGACTAGACTGGACTGTTTCTGCAAATGATCTGAGGGCATCGTGGATGCACTAATGCCATCGGAAATTTGAAATCTGTGAGGTATTGGATCATCCTGCATTTACTGTGGCTCTGCAGGGAACCTTAATTACAGAGAGGAAATGACTAGCCGACATTTGCACTTTCCTGCTTTGCCATTGAATTCATCATGGTCAGTGTTTTCCTTGTCTACCTTCAGTTTACTCAGACTGTAGCCTCAGTGGATCCTTCACTCAATCCCAGTTAGCTCAGGCCAGTGCATGGTTAGGAGATGTCCAAAGGAAAACTCATGTGGTGAATAATTTCTGTTGAACCAAAATTTTTAGGGACATGTTCTTATTCAAAATGCAGCAGATCCATGGTGAAATTCTTGTCCACATTCAGTGAGTAAAGGAAGGATGTTAACTTCTGTGCCCTACCCAAGTTCTATCTCCTGCCATCCCTGAAATGTGTAATTTCAGGCGCATAAACTGTACTTCAGTGATCTATGGCAATTTTTTCCTGATGACAGTTCTTCTGGGTCTTCCATCCCAGAATTTACTGCATTTCACTATGGAATAATTGCTGAACAAATCATACACATACAGACAACTGGATGATGACACGAGCTTGTTGATTCCCAGTAAACACAAGTCTTAAAAAGTTGAATCTTGCTTCCATATCTGATCTTGGGGAAGACACTGACAACATAAAACTGCCCTGTTGAAAAGCAGTTTTGATCATGCCCAGCACTGCTGTAAGAGACTGTGGGGCAGCAGCTGGGCGGGAAATGGAGGCTCATTCTGCTGCAGCGAGGCTGACCTGCTGCATCTTCTCCTTTTTTTCGTTCCTCTGAGACATCCCTTGGATCTAAAAGTAATTCTATCACAGTGGTTCTTTCTCTCAGGATGCCTTGTGAGTTGGTCCTATGTAGGATATGAGTTTTTTTGAAAATTCACATTGCTGTCCATGGCACTGCCAGGGGCACAGAGCAAACAGCAAGGGAAGAACAGGCTCTCTGCTCTGCCTGTCTCACTGAGATGCACCTTGGTTTACCTGTGAAGTGCCTTGTGACCTTAGCTCTGGAGAGTGATGTGGACTTATCCCATTTAATTTTCAGGTCCACAAGCTGAAGTTCAAGCAGAAATTGGTGGATGCAGGTTTTCCTGGACTGCAGAGAGAGCTGGTTTGACAGGAGCATCAGCAAGGGAGAACAAGCACAGAGAGAACCTGTGTGATCATAATCACTCCTAAAGCCCACCTTGATGCTTCTGAGCAAGTTGTCAACCAAAGCAAGTAAGCAAGGGCTTCTCTCTCAACTCAGTCTTGTGCTGCTTTCCCTCTTCTTTCTCTGCCCCCTTCCCAAAATCCCCAGGAAGGCAGCGAAATCTGACAGGCAATGAGATCAAAGCTCTGTCCTGTTACCAGGTTACCTACCACTAAATCTTTGAGGGACTTGGGGACATTCTCTATGACTGAACAAGTGACTGCTCTGTCCTGTGAGTATAAATCTAACACAAGCTTGTCAGCATAAGCCTTGTATATTTATGGGAAGCTTTCAGATGCACTGCATGGGATCAGAGTTTCTCTTCAGCTCCAAGATACAGCATCCCCTGGCATGCCTGTGAATGGAGGGGCATGTCCCAGGCACACACTGCTGCCTCACTGCTGAGCCCTGCAGAGCAGTGATGCATTTGTACTGATTTGTCGCTTCTGGAAATGGTGTGAGAGACCTGGAGTGGGAGCATGAAGGATGGAAGTGACACCAGGGTAAGGGTAAGGAACATTCACACTATATTTAGGGCAGAAGCAGATAGTGGTAACAATTGCAAGGATCATATATAATGCAGTAAAACTGTCTGCCTGAAATACAAACAAAAGCCCTTTCCTGAGGCAGTGAGGGGTGATCAGTCATGTTGACAGTCTCCTCAGCTAAGCAGCCAGGACATCTCATTCAGAAAGCATGGACAACGTGTAGGGCACTGCTTATTCCTTTAATAGCATCCTGGAAACAGCATCTTTGCTCTGGTGCAGAAGAATGACTCCTCTTCAGACATTTTACATGGGCTTCATGAGTGTGTCCTGGCACTCTTGGTGTTTCCGACACCCTGAGCAGCACAAGAGTGGTACATACATGTCAGGATGCAGCAGCAAATTGGAGGACTTGACTTAGTACAGAGTATGCTCTGAATCTGAGTAACTTGTTAAAGGATATATGTTGATCAGCTGTATTGGATTCCAGAGTGAAACATATTAATTTAACTTCTGGATACATTCATTCTGCTCCTAGGGTATTTCCTTTAGCAAGCAAACTAGCACAAACCCCAGCAGAATTCAATCTTTCATAAATATGCCTCATAACTGAGGAATGGGCTCTGCTTTGATCTGCCTTTTCACATACTTTTTTCAGCTGACATGGAGCAAACAGAAAAATTTCAATATCCTTCATATATTGTTTTTTACCCTTCCCCAAGACATTCCTTGTTGGCCACTCTGAGAAGGTGCTTGCTGGATCTGAGCTACTACATCTATACCTGTGTTGTGTTAAGATGGAAGACTGCCCTTGTTCTTCAAGGAGGAGAAAGTAGGCAGATGCCTTTCATTGTTTTCCAGGGTAATTCCCACGTTCTGAAGAGCATCATCTTTTCCAGGCAGCACCCACAGCACCAACAATAGTGACGGAAAACTCTGTGAGCTGGAGGCTGCTCGGAGTGGTCTCTGTCTCATGCTAATTCTTTACCCAGTCTACTTTTAAAAGTCTCAGAAGAATGAAATTCCACTCTGAGATATCCAGATACAATTCAAGAACAAACACTTCAAAGTGGGAGATGGAAAGTAAGAGATACAGGGGGAACCTGATCCCCAGCCTCTGCACACAGGAGGAAGGCATTTGATTGCAGTTTTATTGTTCCTTGTGACAAAACTGATGGACTGTCAGGAAAAGAGGGTATCCCTTGGGAAAAGTGACCTGTGGCTGGGCTGGCAGTGACTTCTCTGGGTCCAAGAGCAAGTGGCAGGGAGAAGCTGGGCTGGAACTGGTGGCAGCTGTGATGCTGAGCTGCTGTGCATTACAGTATCTCTAACCAGCAAAGTTCCCCCTTCCTGTCTGTTCCCAGTCTTGGCTATCAGCCCTTCATTTACACTCATAATAAGTTGACTTGCTAATTGGAAGAAGTAAATATGATGAGCTTTTGATACAGTTCAAAGAGCAATAGCCAGTTTCTTGATTCCCAGGCTGGCAGCCATCCTTCCTGTGTGCCCCAGAATCAAAGTGCAGCTCTTGTTCCAGCAACTGTCAGGCTTTTTACATCTTTTGATCAAGAGCCTAGCTTCAGAAAGAGGAAAAACCAACACCCAACTGTTTGGATCTTTTCCCCTACGATTATTATCACATCCATTACTCAGCAGAAGCCTGGGATGCCCTTTCATTCTTACACAAATACTTCCTTTTGGGATTCATTTAAAGTTTCCCTTTGCATGAAGTGGTCACTTGTCAGCTATCCACCTGAAGGGGTGAGGCAGAGAAAGCACCGTCAGCTAAAAAGGAACCCTGACTTCAAGCATTTATAATGAATATTGACAAAAAGAGGGGGTGGAGAGGAGTGGGAATCAAAAGCCCTAAAATTGCTGATTAGGCGAAACCCGACTGCCTCCTGCATCTGGAGAAAATGGCATCATTAGGAGGGATGCAACAGGGCTGGCATTATGCAATGCCTGGTCAGGAGCAGTGAACAGCACAGCAGTAACTCTCACTCGGACCAGAAAATAGGAGATTGCCCTTTTGTCTGGCTTGTGAAACTTCAGCTTTGGAAAATCCCAGGTTATGGTGGTCCCCAAACTGGATCACACCTGTGGTCTGTGCAGCCCAAGTGCTCCCTACCAGAGGTGCCACACAGACCAACACCAGGAGCCCTGCAGCAGGCATGGGTCAGGTATTTGTCTCCTTTTCACAGAAATCCCTCTGTTATTTAAGCCATGGGGTCTGGTTTTTTATTCCTTCTCATATTTTACCTCTAATCTAAGGGTACAAGTGCTGGCATCACCATGAGACCAGGTGACTCCAGCAGGGACCAGGATGGAGCAGCACCTTGGGCTGCTGGAGACCTGCGAAGGAAGAGACAGAGATTAGAGATACAGAGAGCTGAGCATCCTGCACAGAGCCTTCCCTCTTCACATATTTAATGGTACGTGGGGCTGGGGATGCAAAGGATGGCCATTCATTACCTGCTTTTAGATACCTCACAGCTAATGAATGGTGCTCTCAGCCTGGTTGTGTGCACAGTATACAGGGAAAGCATCAGGGTTGGGTTTCCTGGTATTGCTGTGCCAAGAGAGATGAACTAACTAGTTGCTTTTCATTTTTTTTTTCAAATAGTCTCCAAGCATTTACTCCAAGTCAGGAGTGAGACATTGGAAGGGAAAGCTGCAGCACTGCTTCCCATGTACTCTCCTCTGCACTGAGCAGACCCGGGCCCCTGGGATATGGATTTCAAGAGCAATAAATTCACTCTAAAAATTTAAAGAGGATGACGCAGAAAACTTCAAAAAAACAAACAAACTAGCTCCACACAATAAAAGCCATTTCTTTCCTGACGTCTCTCTCTAGTTACAGCATGACATATCAAGGTCAATACCCTGTCCCACAGGAGCTTGGCTTTGTACAGGGTGAAAATCCTCCCCTAATGGTGTGTGGTGTCTGATGTTAATGATAAACTACTTATATAAAACCCAGGATTCTCATAGCAGGACATCATTTACAGCAAGTGTTCCCTCTCACAGGGCAGGAAGCACTGAGCTGAAGTGTCTTCAGGAGGTAGGAAGAGTCAAAGAGATATTTAACCTTCGGTTGCTGATCCCAGGCCTGACTCCTGTATCTTATTGCATTCCTTGTGCAAAGGAGAGCTCACATCTGTAGCTCAATAAATTAGCCATTCATATCGGGAGGTTTCTCTGTGGCAGAAGCTGAACTCAACAGCAAGAATAATAATCCATATGTTTGTTATTGTGATTAGCTCCTCTGGAAGATAAAACTCAGAAAGCTCTGCTGGAGCATCACAAATGCTGCAGCACTCAAGGCCCCCGATGCTTTCCATCAGGAAAGGGGATGGAACAAGGAGCCCCTCCCTGCCTGGAGCATTTCCACCCCACCAGTCTCCTCCATGGCTTGTTTGGCTTCCCTGCCATACTGACTTTTGGAAAAATCTCCTTTTTTTTTCTTTTTGCTTCTAATGCAGTGGGTTTTCTCGTGCGTAGTCTCCTAAATGAATGCGCAGGCTGTTGCTGGCACGCTTTAAACCTTCATGCATTTTTAATGATTTACAAGGAAAAGAATTTTTTCTCTCTTTCTCTCTTTCCCTCTATTCTCCCCTGCCTTTTCCTTCTCCTTGATTCCCTTTTTCTTTCCTTAAAAAAAAAACAAAACCCAAACCAAAAAGTAATGACTTAATACATATCAAGTGGAATTGCTGGTTTGTGGTGACGGTTTTATAATTCCAGGTTCAAGTTTTTTCTATTTAATTATGCACTATAATTCTCATGAACTATAATGCAATAACAAAAGCATGCACCAGGGTTGGCACAAGTCTGTTCTTTATTAGCATGGGTATGAGTACTGTGCTTTATGTGTGAAATAAAATATTTGGAACTAATGCTGAGTCTGTTTCTTTAGAATTACACAGAACATGTCTTCCTTTAAAACATTGAGGCCGAGGCTCTCTGTTCCCTGTCTATCCTGCTTCTCCCCTGATAAATTCAGTTGTACTTCATTTCATGATCCTTTACTTGTTTGTAACTGCCTTTGTAATACCTTAATTGAATAGAGAGTTCATATATTAACCTGAAGTCCTCTATAGTATCTTAGTTTATGAAGGTTAAAAGTGATTAACTGATGAAAGGCTGCTTGCTGTAAATATTGACATTTCTACAGCCTGCCAGGGTTTTGATTAGCTCTTGAAGTTGCCTTAACATTTTTGTTTATCAGGTGATCAGCAGTTCCAAAAGCTTATAAATCTCAGGACTTTTCTTGTGCCAATTAATATTTCAGACACTGAAGGCAGTGCAAAACAATAAATGGTGAATGCATTCATCACCCTTGAGTGGGAGTGTGTCTGTAATATTGAGCTTGATTGTAAATATTTGCACAAATGGGACTAATTGTGCAAAAACTATTCTTGCAGGCACTGTATTCCCTTTTCATTCAGTTTTGATGATAATGTTTGCAAGTCATTTTGGTTTTTGGAAAGAATACTCTCTGGAGCAAGCAGGACTGCTTTCTACAGCTGCAAATGGTTTATGTGCAAGATTCTGCCTTGCCCAAAAGCAGCTTGGATTTGACAGCAAGTGCTGGTGAACTTTGTAATGTTTCTAGCTGGTGTTTTAGTAAATTCCTCTGAAATCTGCCTTTGGTCCTGGCTCTGACTTCCTCAGTGTTTCCATAAGGAATATTTAACCCTTCTGTTTACCAGAATGCTCACAGAGATTAAAAACTGCTGAAGCTGTTAGAAGTCAGATTTTGTAAGATGGCTACCTTTGAAATTCCTTGGGAGTAGTAAAACAGTATCAGGTAACTTAAATAATCTGTCCTGAAGCTTGTAAAGTCAATAATATATATGTACATATATATGTACATATATATTATTGACTTTATTATAATATATATTATTATATTGTACTTTTAGCACTCTTTACTGCAAACTGATCCCAGGTGACCCAGGTTCACAAACTGAAGGGGAAACCCTCCCACACTCTGGAATAATATCAGGGGCAATTAACCAGGGCAGTGTGGCTGGGTGGCTCCCTGGGATGTGCAGGGCTGCAGGATGTGCAGAGTTCCTTGCAGCCACTCTGGGCAGAGAATCTGCCTCTCCCCAGCCTCACTGCAGAGATGCAGCAGTAAAGACCCCCTCTGCCCCTTGCCAAGCAGCCCTCAACAGCTCTCAGCTTCTTTATTTTAAAGTGAGCATTGCTGTTGAAGGTTCAGGATCCACCTTTTGCATTCCTGTTCTCACCTACAGATGTTAGGGAGAGGGCTGCCTTGCTTTTTATTAGCTTGAGACCTCCATCATTTGCTGCTCGTGTGCCCCAGCCCATCTTCCCTCAGGTGTTCAGACCACTTCTTGTTCTCTTGTATAACTCCTGTCCTTGTAATATGTGCCAGGCTCTTTCTCAGCAAACAGCAGGCTTAGCAAAGAGCAGATGCTAAGGAATGTTAAACTTTGGCTGGCTGTTTTTTCTTTTGATTAAAAGAAATAATAATTCATAGAAACCTGTGACTTTATTTTTTTAATTTCTTTTCCCATGCAGAAGGGATATTTCACAATACAGTTGGTAGGATTTTTTAATAATGTTAAATATCTGTTTTCGTGGTTGTGTTTTCCTTTAAAAGCTGTGACTTGGCTGTGAGGTGACCTGCCTGAAGGTGTTTTCTTTAGTATTTGAGGATTCTGAAAATCTTTCTAATGCAGCTGTGATTTCATCTCTGGCCATGGCAAAGACAGACAGATGCACATGAGTAATACTTCTGAAGTACTTGCAAGAAAAACAGTTTGTAATCTAAATATATTTAAAGCAATTATGCTATTCTGGGTTAGGGGAATTTCAAGGTTTGGGCTTTATTTTTTTTCCCTACCTAACCAATTTACTATGCATGTGTTCATTTCTGTCATCCTGGTCTGAACTTCTCAAGGGCTTACGCTGCACTAAAGGAATGAATCCTGAAAATATTAGTTATAGATTCATAAACTTCACCCTTAAGAGCTGCGACATGTTGCAGACTCACTTGTAAGTGGACATAGAATTTCACAGCAAGTCCCAGAGCTCTGACACCATCAAGGAGCAGTTGCAAAGAAAGCTGTGTGCTGAAACTTGTGGCAAAGCATAAAATCAAAGAAGAATTTTTGTTTGTTTGTTTGCTTTTTTTGTTAGGTGACAAATCTAAGAATTGTTTAGGTTACAAATATTTTAGTCATTCAGAATAGTTTTCAGTAAACAAGGACATGTGGTGGTTTTTAGCTGAGTTCTGCTGTCCTCCTCCATCCTTGACCGAATTTACTTTCCCACAACTCCTTAGCTTAACCAAACCTTTTTTGTTCCCTACATGTAATTTCCATTCAACCACAGAGAATAAACATCTGGACACCCATTTTATCAGCCAGAAGTACAAGCAAGCACCAGGCAAAGTTCTCCAACCAACGTGTTGTCCTGTGTCTCTGGAGAGAAAGAGGGTAAATAAATCACCTTCTTTTATGTATAAATGCCATTTATGCTGAAGCAGTGCTGCATTTTAAGAAAAACACTGTAAGGTGTGTTGCTTTAATCTTAAGGGGACAATATCTTTACTTTTTGTCTGCTGCTTGACGTGTTCCTGAGGGTGTTCTGCACATTCAGCTGCTGGTTTACTGCTGATGGAGGACTTTTAATTTTAAGCTGTCTTTGATACCTGTTTCTACTCTTGTGCTCGGGCTTTAAAGTGAACCCACAGGCTGAGTGCTGCAAAGGTGGAATCACTTCCTAAATGCTGTCCTTGAGCCTCATATATGTGCAAAAGATTTTTTGCTGCCTGGTCTAAGAGGTAGGCACTGTAATTAGGTGGATAAGATGAAGGCATTGCCAACATCTACCTGGCATTTTCAAAGGGAGATTTCAAAGGCATCGAAGAAGCCAAGTTCCCCTGGAACTGAATGGGTGTGTGCCACTGCTTTCAACTCCTTGCAAAATCCAGGCTCTGTTTGCTGGGAAAAGGACACATAACCATTTTGCATAAGCTCTACCTCTCTCACCTCTTTATGATGCACTTATAAAGCAATCCCCTGCCTCCCTGGAAAAGCAGATCTCCCTGAACATCCATCCTGCCAGGGTGAATCCCTTCCATAAGTCACAGCTTTAGAGGCTTCTCATCCTTTTGATTGAAAGATGTTCAACGAATATCATCTTAAATCTATCCTGAATTAGTAATGGCTAGGCAGATGTACCTATTCCGGTGTTGGGTGTCAAAAAGAAGTAGGGGAAAAAAAAAAAAAGAGGCACTTAATGCATCTGAGCCTGTGGAAGGACGAAGCCAGGGTGCTTCCCTGGGAGCACAGCTTCGGCTCTGCCACGCTGGAGCCCATCACAGCAGCAACAGCCCCATCTAGTCCTGTCACCTCGCACTGGTTTGCAGCACCGTGACACCCCGTGTGGCTCAATTCGCCGCGGCACAGCACAGCCTGCCCCAGTGGGATGTGTTATTGATGCTGAGGAAATGGGAGTGTTATGAGGGCTTTGTTCAGAGCCGCTGAGCCAACTAACAGTACAGAAATAGCTAAAAGCAGGGAGTGCCCATAAATTCACAAATGCACTTGTTTAGCCATTGATTTAGATGTCTGGCCATTTATTCTGGTGGCCCAAACCTCCGGTTGTATTTTTCTTGTATCTGCAATGAGGACTGTAAGTGTTACAAGAAATCCTGTGGAGAAAGCAGGACCTCAAAGGCAGCTGCAGAGGAGCGCTGCCTGTAAAGCTTCCCTCACAGGCTAAAGGGTGGTGGGGAGGAAAAAAGGGACACATGCATGTGCGTGCCCCCATGAACCTGCTTCCAGCCACCAGGGAAAATAACGAGCAAAACCTTTAGCTGAAGAAATCGGTAAGGTTTTCTTGTCTCCTATAAGCTGGTGAGCACTCATTGTGTAAGCTGGCATCAAGGTTTGGAGACAGAGTCCCCAAAGGATTGGCAGAAGTGCCTGAGCGTGTGGCTGCTGCCCCAACACGCCGCCCCTGTCCCTCCTCATACCTGTCACGGGCGCAGACCCGGCCTCTGCAACGCTGCTTACTGGAGAGATTATGAAAGTCATAAAAATGTCAGCTTCTGTATTTCAGCTCTGTAAACTACATGTGCACAACACTCTCCTCGCATCCTGTATAACCAGCAAGGGCTGCCTTCAGCTTTCTGCTTGAATTAAACCAGTGGCATCTCCCACCACCCTGACAAGGGTCTGCAGTGCAGGTACCTCCCTGGCATTGCTGCCTTCACACAGCTCTGGGTGGAGCTGAGTTTAGAGGGTTTTGGGACAGGAAGGTGTGGCCAGTTTCATTGCTACCACCAATTTAGAATAGGTTGTGAGGGAAAATAGTTGGGTGGTGTTTTTAATGCTGGTGCAGCTGCATGAAATGCATATTGTTACTGTTACTTGTTCACAGTGGGTATGTCAGAAGGTTTCTGGTTTGCTTTGAATACTATTAGAGCTGCTATTTCAAAAGATACCCATCTAAAATTCATCATTAAAGTAATGTGTAGCTACTGGCAGCAAAACCCTCAGTTTAAGAAGTGAATCTTGGCAGCTGCCCCTCAAAACAGAATCCTTACACTTTGGATCTTGAAGGGATTAAGGAAAAAAGAAGAGGCAGATGTATACTATGTGAATACTGTGGAGCACAGTCTGTGACTGTAGGCACCGAGTCCATCAAAACTCTTAAACACACACTTAGGTTTAACATCCATCCTTAGCAAAACCAAAAGTGTTCAGGCAGATGCCTCCTGGCTCCCTGGGCTGGATGCAGCTGCCATGTGGGTCATACAGAGACAATGCTCTACCTGTCCCATATACCAGCACCAGGTAGGGCTTACAGCAAACCACAGTCCCTGTATCCCCCAAAGCAGTGGTTCAAGGGGAGCTGAAGGAGTTTGGAGCCTGTGTTAATGGCTGTACGAGAGGTCAGGTCTTTGGAGCCTGAGTCATGTTCCTATAGACTCCATATGAGCCTTTCCATTGATTTCAGGGCTTTGTATTGGTCCCTTATCTGTGATTAAAACTTTTTTGAAATGGAACTTGGCATGAAAACCAGATGTGAGTGTTACGTTCCTGGCATGGAGCCAGTGCAGCCCCTGGTCTCCAAAAGTTGGTGGCCTTGGGTTTTGCACTACGCTGCCTATTGTTAAAGCAATGTCCTTCTGTTAGAGACTGGGGGTTTTTGCTATTTGCAAAAGTGACTGGCTTTGCTGCACACATGGAAGTTTTAATAATTATTCCCAAGCAGCTCTGAGAGTTTTTTAACATGGAAACAAGTTCTACATTACTCGTTAAATTGGTCAAATTTCAATAAAGTCAGGAAAACATCTTGAAAACAGCATGAATATAATTTACAAAGAAAACAATCCAAGCGTTACTGCCAAAGAGTTTTCCAACAGGAAGGAAGAAAGAATTTCTCTTTCCCCCCACATAGAATGACTGTACTGTACGTTAAATTAGTGGTTTTGGGAGTGAAGGAAATCACCACAGGATCCACAATGTTAAAAAGAGTGAAGCTGGTACCCGATGTGAAAATAGGTCTTGATTCTTTGTTATCTTTCTAGGTAGGTTGCATGAATCCTGGCTACCAAAACTCATATTCCTGTAAGTAGCTCTGCATCAGCCTCTTTATCCTAGAGGAGCTCTTGCTTGCTGTGTTGTTAAATGTAGCAGTCACTCCACACAGGGGCTGAAGTTGGCCGAGAAGGTCTGGATTCTCAGCAAACATGGAAGTGAATGTGATGCCCTCTTTCCCCTCATACCACATTGTCCTTTAATTAAGCTGCTGAATTGGAGCCTCCATGAATCGAGTGTGAAACCATGGGCTGATCTGTCCTACTTGGGTCCTCAGATCAGCACCATGCAATGAGGCAGTGCCTGAACTGTGATGCCCTAAACTTGGTTAAAGGGCCTCATTGCGGGTGAAACCTTATTGATTTTCCTACTTACAGTAAAAAGATGGGCAAATATAATGCTTATTTCTTAATGAAGTAGATTCAAAGGTCTACATGCAACGCTACATGTAGATGCCATGTGAAGGGGTTGTTACAAGTAGATACTGACTGAAGGCATTATTGTTGTAATTACTTGTACTATCAACTCCACTACCTGAAAGGGAAATTTAAAACAGATCCAAAGTTGCCTGGTGATAGAACTAGATGTAAAACTACAACTGTGTCTGGTGACCACATTTTGCAATTTTGAGATGCTTTTGCACTGACATGAAAAGTAATCTTTCCAAGTTTTTTGAAATATGAAACTCAGACCTCAAGATCAGGCTCTAAACTGATTGTACATTCTCCCCTTTTGCTGAGAAGGACAAATTAGTCCACACTGAATTTCAAGAACGTTTCCATTGAAATCTTGTGTGAAATCAAGATAATTTTTGCAAAACATTCTATCTTTGGTAACAAGGCAGTTTTTTGCTGAAAAATAACCTCAACAAACCTTTTAATAGAAACAGTTCCAATGCATTTTCTCTGTCAATTTTTATAGAACCTTTCCCTGAAGTTCCTTTGCAACTGATATGAATGCAGAGTGGGAGAGTGGCTGTGCAAAACCCACAAACACATTTTTGGAAGAGCTGTGTTTTGCAGTGAAGCTGCTGCACTATTTAGTTTGACACTTCCAGAAATGTTGTGAGGTTTAATTAACTAAAGCGCTTTATCATCATTAGAGAAATTGAGTTCTACAAGTTTATTAGTAGACTTTCTAAGGGCAACATCTGTATAGGAAAAAAATTAAAATCTCAAAATATATTTGTCACCAATAGCATTGTGGGGAGAAATATGGAACGGGCACAGCTACTAATTAAATTTTTGTGCAGTTTTTTTCCCCTTCCCTGTTAGTTTAACAGCTGTGCTCCATCTCTGAGGCATATTTGTCTTTATCTTTGGCCACTTTGTCAGAGTTGGCAGAAGGAATCTTAGGTGGGGCTGTTCTCTTAGTCAATTAAACAATGACCAAAACTTTGCTCATTTCTTCCATCATTATTTCAGATTTCCATGTCTTCATTTTGACAATATAGAGGTAGTATGAATCTTGAATATGGAGCAAGGGGTGGGGACAACTAAAGGACTGTAGGGCCTACAAGGGTCTTCCTTTTACATGAGTGTTTAGGGACTGCTCTATGCACTGTACCATCCACCTACTCACCAAGACAACACAGTAAAATGCTTTTACAGGATTTTAAAGTGCATAAAAGTGCTCAGGTCTATAGTTGGTGCTCAAGCAGAGTAATGTACTGAAGAGGATGGATTTTATCTGAGCTAGGTGACTATTAGGGGTAGTAAATACTACTTAACATAAGCTATTTGAGATACAAACAGTTCCAGTACTTTCTATTTCTTCATTTTAGTGCCTAATGAGCATTAAAGGATTTAATTTGTCAATAGATGGTACAAATATCCAAGCCACCTACATCTTCTGCTGTGATAGAATATGATCTACAGGAAAAACCCAAGTAATTGCCTTTGCTAATCTTTCATGTCTCCTTCTATCCAGTTTGGCAAACTCATATAAGAAATCTGACTTCAAAGCTTTGCTCATATCCAGGCTTTATTGTTTGGTTGTGTTGGTCTCAGTGGAGAATGCAGGTGAGGGGGGAAGGAGCAGGATGGGTAAAAACAGCACTGAGAAACGTCAAGAGATGAATCTGAGCAGAATCAAGCAGACAAAATGCTCAGGTATTGGGAGCAGTGGGAGAAGAGTGTCCCAGAAATTGGGACCCTGGATGCTCTGTGTCTTTTGTAGAGAAAATCCCAAATCTGTTGTATCCCTGGGAGCTAGTGATGATGGCATGGTTGCTGGTCACTGTAACAGATTTCAGGGATGTCCCAGGAACACCTTTCCATCTGATGTTCAGCTGGGCAGAAAAAAAGAATGTTCAAATGTTTAAGTAGATGCAGGTTTCAGTCCCCTGGTGTCAGCTGGCACTGGGTCAGTTTGGCTGAAGTCTGTGCTCTGCACTCCTGACATTGGTTTGTGGCTGCTGAGGTCTTGGGCTGAGGGACCTTGATCACAGGGTGTCAGCCACAGGCTGGGTTTCCTTTCCTTTCCCTTTCCCTTGCAAAACTTCAAAAACAAATAAACAAAAACCTCCTATGCCACACAGGCTAAACCACCTGCAAACCGCTCCTGAATATTTTTGTTTTAAATTGCACAAAATCTGAAAATATCCATGAATGTGCCAGGCAAAGTTTTCTGGGCCTAATGAACCTGACCAGCAGGTATGTTTTGGTGTACCATGGGAGATACATTAAAGGACTGGAGAAGAGCACACAGCCTTCCTTTGGCTGAACTCGAAGTAAATCTGCAGGAAAAAAGAACTATCTCCCTCAGTTCCTGACAATCACATCTCTGTGAGTTATTTCCAACTGTACACCCAGAGCTGAATGCTGGCAAGCCTGTGAGGATGGCAACTGACCCGGTGCCATGAGACCTGCCCATCTCCAGTAGGAAATACAGTCAGTCAGTGCCCATGTGTGCCCAAATGATCCTGAGGTAACCTACTCACCCTATATCACTCACTGGTGCCCTATCACATTTCCTGGTTTTGTGTTGAAAATTCTGGGTGAATGTTAAGCTGATCTTTTGGCAACCTCTGATAGAAGAAATAGAAAACCAATTTAAAATACAAAGAAAAGGCTCAAAGAATCTATCATTATTAATCCTGCTGTCAGTTTTAATTTTGGGGACATTACCTCACTCAACACTCGTTGGAGAGAGCTGCCAAAAATGGTGATGTCATCATCACCAGGCACATCTGACCCTGGCTGCTGATTGCCAGTGTTGAGTGCAAGTTAATAAATCCCCTGGTACCTGGATACACATTGGAGTTTTATTACAATGCAGGCATTCCACGATACCCCAGTAATTAAACAGTCTGGAGCGGAAAGAAACCAAACCACTCTTTTCTTCTGCTTAAAGAAATTGTAAAATATGATTGTCTTTCAGATCAGCTTCCTACAACTATCATGTAAACGTGTGTTTTGATTGTGCTGAAAGGCTAGGAGGAAAACTGGGATGCAGGCAGAAATGCAAGATGAAATATAAGTCAGAAATCAGATCTGCTTCCACAGATTGGTATTTGCAGAGCAAAGTGGCTCCTAAGTTTGTATGTCTGAGCCTCCAAAGAATTGAGGTGGTGGCTGCAGGACCTGCTCAGGTCAGGGGGGATCTGTGACAGCTCCATGTGTGTCAGTGTGGTGGCCACCAAGCCACCCCCATCGGTCTGTCAGGTTGGCTGTTGTCCTGAAACTCTGTGCCAGCACGAAGGCTTGAATTATTTTGTAATGTGGCTGTTGGAGGCTCACAAGAACACAGTCAACCTTTGCCAGCTTGAAGCCCTCCTCACACCCTTGTACCTGTGGATGTCTGGATGTGGTGTGGAGCAGGCAGAGCTATGCCAGCCCCTTGGCCTTCACATTCCACCCACCCAGCCTGCCTTCCCTTAGCAAAGGTGAGCTTCAAACCAAGCCTGATGGTCGGGGCCTCCACCTCCAAGAGCCAGAAACATTTTCATTTCTAAGGAAAACTGCAATTCTGACATCTACATATGAACTTGAGAGTGAGGTTCCCACCATATCCATGCCTCTGTCTCCCTGCCACCCCTGTGAGCTCCCTGCCATGGGAATTTGGGGTGCTGCTCTCTAGAAGAACATCAGAGCATCCAGGTCTGAACACAGTCTCAAGTCCTGAATAGGAGCAACATATATTGCTTCAGAGTAAGGGATCTTATCCCATCTCCAGATGTAGCCACAAGATGAGACAGACAGAGCATTCATAGTGTTGCCACATTCCCATGGCAGTAGCTGTATAACTTGACCCAAATTTATAGAGCCCATTGAATAAAAGAGCAATTGAAGAAGTCATGTTGATGAAGCAAAGCCTTTGAAAATGGGAGCAGAGCCGAGGACATTCACACCAGAGAAAGCTTTCAAGTCACGCTTGTTTGGAGCTGACATCTGTTTACCTTTAAAGGTCTATAAATAATATTACCTTTCCTCTTTACTGACTGCTGGAGATGATGCTTTGCTTCTGTTTATAGACCTCTATCCTGATACTGGTGTTATCTGGCCAAGTGATTTGACATCATCATCATCACAGACATTTCTCTATCTCTATAGCAACGTATGATGATGCCACAAACAGAGGATTATGCAATCTGTGTAGGCTCAGATGGAAGGAGAGGCAGGGCTGGGAGCTCTGATTTAAGCAGAAATGTCTCTAATAACTGTAAGGGGAATACAGAAACTTGTTGGCAAAGGAAATGTTTTTTTGTATAAACATTCTCTTTTCCAAGTTTTGCTCTGGTGGGAAAGTCTCTCCTTAAAGTCCTTTTATATATGTATTATATGTGTACATTCAGACACAGATATGCATATTTGTGTGTAAACAAACATATGCAAATGCAATATTGTTCCTAGCATTTACAGAGGTATTACCAGCTCCCTAACACAAACTCTAATGTATCCAGGATCTCAATCCTTCATTCAATCCTGATGTTCCCCCTTCAGCAAAGGACTGCCCTGGCACTCTGCTGAATGTTCCCTTTCATGTCTGGAGACATTTGTGTCCTTGGCTAGGTAGAACCAGCAGCCTCCTTGTTCAGACCCACCCTGGTCTTTACCAGGTTTGTCCTGTGGTTAAAGTACAGGAAAAGTGTAAGAGTAATTTAAAATCTCTGCCCTCCCAAAAGCTTTTTAGCAAAAGCCTAAGAAAATGCCTCTCTATGCCTCAGTTTCTCCAACAATAGGAAAAATAAATCTCATTGTTAGGGAGGCAGTGAGGATAACTGCAATCTTGTTTCTTAGAGCTCTGACATTTTGGTGAGGGGATCCATGGAGACTCTGGAAAACATGCTTGTGGGTGTTTCTTCTATGTTTATCTTATTTTTACTGAACATATGAATGCATCCTATCTAGCACATGTTGTCAGAATCAATAACTGTGTCTTGTTACCAGTTTTTCCATTTATGGCATATTGTCCTGACATAGCTGTAAAACCTCAATGAATATGGTTTTAATAGCCCAATGGTATTTAATGTACAATTGCTGTCTTATTAAGTCTAAATTAAATCCGTACTTGAGACACTTAATTTAAAGTGTGACTGATCTTTTCCTGGCCTAGAAGGAGATACTTCAGTGACACTTCTTCCAATTTGGCCACATGGTTGAGGGGGTGGGATTTAAATAATGTATTTTGATGATACTACTCATCTGGTTAAAGCTGGATTGCATCATTTTATGAACAGTCAGAGAGAGGATCAAATTAAACCAAACTTCCCACCAAGTTAACTCAGCTGAGTTTCAGAGCTTAATACTGTATTCAAAACACACACTTATTGTGACTATCCACTCATCAGCATCTGCTTGGCTTTTCCAAAGGAAAAAATGAAGTGCACCATATTTTTCTACTCACAGCCTCTTGTGGGGTGCCTTTTGAGTTGACAAAGACAAGGCTTACATTCTACTGTGGGCACACTAATAAAATAAACCTAATAAAATAAACATTACATGCAATAACGATGCTACTAAATCTAAGTTCAATGTGTAGCTAAAGTGTTACCCACAGATCTATTTAGAGTGATGTGCCTGGACGTTTTTCCATCCTTTTCCAACCAAGAGTCACATAAACATTTGTTAAATTGAAAGGATCGTCAGGACCAATGGGAGCTCCACAAGCAACTTTGGCATGTGCAGACCTGGGGAGGGCACAGAGCTCACAGATAAATGATGCACTGTCATTTCTGTGTGCCAAGGCCACCACTGAAGAATGGCCAGAGCTGAGGGATTGGAAAAAAATTTCTGAACAAAAGTCCCTGGTAAGACACTGTCACGTCCCTTGTGTCTGTGCTTTGTGCTTGGGCCACACAATGACTGGATTAATGCAAGTTGTGTAGTTGAAGGTGCACAGAAAAGGAAAACATCCTATAGTACAGGTAGACGTGGATTCTTCAGGTCTATGTCTGAGAAGACAGTGCAGCCAAATGACTGCACTGGGAGCCAGGAGAATTAGGGGCACTGGGTCTTGTGATGACTTTTAGCAGGACTTTTGTTTCCCTCTATGTTTAACCTCTAGACCTTTGACAGCACTGATGGAAAGTTAGGCAGTACCATCAGTATTGTAGCTTGCAGCTGAAATTGTAGCTGCATCAGAAACTAGTCTCTCTGTATTATTTATTGAAATTAAACTCTGGAATATTTCAGTATAATGTGGAAGCTTGTAGCAAAACAACAAAATATTAAATAAAATACAACAAACAAACAAACAAACAAAAACCAACCAACAAAACAAACAAAAGTTCCAAGAATTGCAGAAATCTTTTTATCTGTGAAAAAATTCTGCTATAAAAATCTCTGTAGTTTGCATGGCTCTTTGGGCAGTCACCAGAAGGATGTGGTGGAGTTGGTGGAGAAATATACCTTTAAGAAGTGCTCTGGACAGGCTCTGTTCCATGTCTCCATGTGTCTCCACAGTGAACAAATTTGGTGATTTGTGTTTTCTTTCTAGTGACCTTGTTGGTGTTGCCCACTTCTAGAATGAACTTTTGCTTTGCAGTACTTCAGCATCTTTATCAAAGCCCCAGCTTCTGGATTTATGGGATTGCACATAAATCAGGAGTTTCTGCTGTTATTCAGAAAACCAAAGGATAAACCAGATCCTAGTGGTGTCGGGGAAGGGTTAAAGTGTGACCAAAACCAGAGGTCAAGCATAAGGACAATGTAAGTGTATTTCTCCTTTAAAGACCTCAAAGTTATCTGGGAAATGTTGTTCCAACTGCTTTTTTAGAGGCGTGGCTCCATGATAGAAAGGGCTTAGAACTGGCAATACTGCTGCTGTATGCAAGTAAAGGGGCAGGACAAGGGCAGCTCAAGCCAAGGATCACTCTGAGAGATTCCATAAAGGTGCTGGAGGTCTCCTTGCAGGCAGCTGCTGGAGAGTGCTCAGGGCTCTCTTTGCATTAAAACTTATGGGGTTTGCAATGCCTATTAATGGATGCAGCCTTGCAAGGGGCTCAGGATAAAGCAAATGTTATTGCTATACAATCTTCTGAAAAGAGTTTGAGAGCACAGTCTGTCCTGAAAGCAAGGAGAATATGATTAGTTTAACGTCACCACCAGCAGAGTCTAACTGAGGGCAGTATAACACTTCAAGTGAAAATATTTGTGTTTCTATTATGTCTTCCATCCAAGAACTTAATGGCTATTTGGTTCAGTTCAGCCCTGATGATTGATTTCTCCTGGATGCTGGGGTGAGAATTGTTTTAACAGTTTACAGATGGACAAATGAAACAGAGAGGTGTCTGATGCATTGCCCAGCACCATGAACTAGGCCAGTGGCAGAACGGTTGTATCCCTGTTTGATGCCAGGCAGGTTTGATCCCTCTTTTTTAGTTTTGTAACCATATGACTTCTTCCCCATCACGTGTACATTTTAGTAACTGAATCACAGCAGTAGAAAATAATGAGGCTGAAGACACTGATGAAAATCTTTCATAGTGATATTTATTCTTTCTGTTCTAAATCTGGTATAATCCTTTTGCAATAATTCTAGTTCTGTGAGATATATTAGCTTTGTACAGTTGTTGTTGTTGTTACTGTGCCTGTGTATTTAATAGTTTTCCAAATAACTTACTGAAGCTCAGAAGTTTTAGGAGCTTTTTCAGGATAAAAGAGAAGGGAAAGGAATACACTCACCAAGAGTGTTTTCTCTGTATCTCTTTTGTCTATCATTAATTAGGAAGGGTTTCAAGTGATAAAACCAGCTTGTTGTTATAAGTCATCCCCATGCTAAATTAAAGTGGGCAAACTGACATGGCAGTTAAACCCTCAAAGCCTGAAATAAATCAATAAAATCTATGCTAAATTACTTTGAGCAAATTAACATCCTTTAATACATAAATGCAAATTTTTTTTTCACAACTCTGCATACTAACTAGTCACAAATTTACTGGCCATCCTAATCTCATCCCAAAAGAGGTACCACACATTATCCCCCTTCCACTAGTATGTTTTCACAGGAGTCCATAACTCCCTGGACTGGAGATGCTGGGGTAAAGCACCTGAACCAGGTCTGTGCTGTGTCCTCCCTTTCTGGTAAATTTTCTCCAAGACATCTCTTTGACCCTTTCCTTAAATTTGAGAATTCCAACCCCACTGAATATACATGCAGAGAAGACAACTGGATGCAAACAGCTTTGAGGATCAGAGCTGGCATATCAGATAGGCTTGCAGAGCAATGGAACTTGATGGTTTCTGGGTGCTAAGAACACACACAATCCATCTTCCTATGTATCCTTGCAAGCACTCAGCATTAATATCTAGGGCCTTTTAGTGCCACTGAAGAATTTATTCTCACAACACCACTGGGAGAAAGGATTTCATAGCTCTAATTTCAGTATCAGTAGGAATTTGAGAAACTGAGCCATAGAGCTATTGCTTTCCACTTAGCTCCTGTCCATGGATATTGTCAAAAGATTACAAGATGAGATAGATGAACTAGAGAGTGTCCCATGAATTTATTCCCTTCCAATGCATCAGTGTTTCTAGAGCTTTAAGGACTTTGAGTGTATTTCATTGTTTCAGATTATTTGGGCTAAATTACCCCAGATAGAAAGTGCAACAGGCGAACCAACTAAAGGATTGGAGGTATTTTTAATTGCCTAGTCAAAAGCTGACAGTTTGCTGAAGAGTCTGAGGTTGTGAAATGCAGGAGTTCATTTCTCTGCCAATGAAGCTCTGGAATGAGGTTTCTAGATGTTTCCTATCAATAAATTGTTCTAATAAAATGTTGTCTTTACGCAAATTGAAATTTTCTGCAGGAAAATTCTGACTTTGCTGAGTTGCCCCCTCCCCTTGGGAAAATTTAAACAGGGCTTCCTGGCTTCCTGCTGGGAAGATTTTTGCCAATTTTATTTTCTGCCTGAAGGGAGAAAAACAAATTGATGCATGTTTTCCAACAGCCAGCAGAGCTGGGAGGAGGAAGGAAAGGCCAAGTGCCCTGGCTGTCTGCCTGCCACACAGCGTGGTCACCTCTGCCCAGTGGGTTGGGCGGGAGAAAGGGAGGCAGGGGTCCTGGAGGACTGATCTCCAAAACCTACCCAAAATGCTAGTGCCAGTTTGAATTCTAAACTATTAAGAAAAGCCATTTTCAAACTTCCTCTAACTTCTGTTTTTGTTTTTGTTTACAAAGAGAAAGATGCAAATTTGTTCAATTTTTTTCCTCCCTTTGGAATGGATTTGCATTTTCTGGGCTGGTCCCCTCACACGACAGCTGTAAGAAAGCTGAAAGGGCAATTACTTTTGAGCAGAAGTCTACAATACCTTGGCAGCTGGAATTCCATCAGATAAGCAATATTTGATTAATATTGGACAGTAGGAGGAGACAAAAAGGGATAGTATGGACATATTGGAAAAGCACTCACAAGAGCTACTCATGGATTTGCAATATTCCAACACAGATTGCCAATGCTGCATTAAAATATTGCCTCTGAAGCAATTCCCTAGACCCAGTGCACGATAAGCTGATGAGCAGCCCCCTCCTCCTCCATTCCACATATCTCCTTCAATGATATTTCCACCCATCTCCTCTGTCTATTGCCAGTGGCTTCAGCATGGTTGGTTCAAAGGAATTTAAAGCAGGGATAAATACTGTCAATTCAAATCATGGCTTTCCCATCTGTCCCCAGGACTGTCCCCAGGGCAGGGATCCTTTGCTGAAACAGATCATATTCCCTCTCCACATCAGGAGAATGAGGCGAGTGGTGTCAAAGAAAAGGCAGGGTAGGGATAAAACCAGTAAGCAAGTAAACAAACCACAGAGCAAGGAGGACATCAAGCTTTTGCCTTTCTTTTCTCATTATAGTTTATTCCAAATCCTGCCACAACCTTCCTGGAGGAGGGGGAAGGGCATTGGCTGATTTGCATCTTACGTTACTGCTGACAGTAGGAGGTCTTAATTGGGGCACCAAAGAGCAGGTGTATGCTAACGTTAATCTTCCCTTTCACCTGTCACTCATGCAATGAATATGATCTCTCCTTCTCATTAGCAGCCCTCTGTCACATGCTGGGGAGCCTTGGAAGGGTCCCTCTGAAACTTGTTGGGATTGATTTTCCTGCCTGTGCTGGGTTATTACTGCCAAACCCTGGACAACCGCTCCCAGGGAACACATCTGCCTGGTGGAAGTATAGGTGAGCACTACCTAATAGCCTCAAATTATATGTGCTTTGTGGAAAAATGAACAGTAATTCATGTATTGGCCTGATGATAAACAGATAGAGACTAGCTCATTTTGAAAATAACACATTGTGTGCTTGAGTGTTACAGAGATGACCTTAGGAGGAAAGTTAAGTTAGCAAAGATATTCAATTTGCTGTTATCTCCAAATGTTGATTCCTGGAATCATTACTCACTCCATAGTCAGGCAAAACTTCCCTGGATTTCAAGGACTCTAGCAGGAGCCAAGAGGAAATTGGCCTGGGAGAGGATGAAATAGTAACTCTAGAATTTAAACCTCCATCTCTTGCAGTTCACCTATCACGGCAACAACAGTCTAATCCTTTCCTTGAATGATGCAGAGTATTAGGAAACAACTATGAGCAGCCAAGAGCAACTAAACCTGCTTTGTTTTGCTCTTCATGCACCACGAACTCTTGTGAGGAACCTGCTGACAGGACAGCAATCTGTGTCTCATGGCCACGCATTTCTCACAGAGAGAAGGGAAAAAAGGAAAGTCATCTTGTAAACAATTTATCTAAGCTTTTTACATTCTTCTAGTGGTGCTCTGGAACACGTTCCACTTTGGTTCATTCAGAGGTGAAATGAATAATTATCTTTGGGGGAAAAATTTCACATGGTTAAAAGTATTATATTCAGAGAGCAACAGTTTGTTGGCTGTGAGTGGGATCTGGGGGGATGAGCATCAGCTGCAGCCCATGTTCTGAGTCAGAGCAGAATCCCGTGGGAATCACAGCTGCTTCAGGGCTCTGGTGTATTTCCTTTCAGATGATGATGGTTGGCCTCTTCTTTTACTTTTATCGTTCTCCTCAGTTGTTGGGAGGTGTCTTTCTTTATCATCAGATTCCTTCCAAAAGCAGTAATACCGTGATTCAATAGAATGGAAACCAAGGGGACTGACACATTACTAATGTAATTCTAACTCATAATCTGATTTTTCCTTGCTGAGATTGGATCATGGTATGAGACTTTTCTCTTTACTGAGGTTAAAGGGAAAAAAAGCCCTGTAGTAGCTAATTGCTTAGCTCTTTTTGGGATAAAATACTCACATTTAGCTCTCCTGTAGAGGGAAAGAAGGACTTTTCAAGAAGAACCAATATTCCATGAAGACAAGTGTGACAAAAATTGTGAAGTCAACCCTACTCTGATTGTAATTTCTCCATTGGGCAATGGAAAGCATTTTATCTTAAATTCACAACCTCCTTACTGTCTTGTAGTGAATTTTAATAAACATGTTCTTCAATTCCTGTTTTTATCTAGTGTCCTATAATCAAGTAATTACCAAAATTATAAGGGACAATCACAGAATTATAATGTCTAATTGTGGGAGGAATAACATGATTGATTTTAAGCATGTGAATATTACAGATTTCATATGCCTGATGAAGTGGGACAAGGAAGGTCAAGACCCAGTGAGATAATTCATGTGCTTAACAGTAAGCATGTGCTTAACCATGTTGCTGGATGAGGAGTCTAAAATCTCTGTTATTCCAGTTTGTGAATGTGTTGTCTTGAAACATACAGGCTGCAATTAAGAGCTATTGGATAATAACTATGCCATGAAAATGTCCTAAACTATTAAAGAGCTGAAGATGATAGTGTGCTTTTAATGTTTCACATAAACCATTTGGGATTTGAAGAACTTCCAGCGCTCATGAGAAAGTTGGAATATATCCTTGCTTGGGTTAAAGAGAAGGAAGAGAAAAAGCCCTGAATTAAATTTTTGAGCTCGACACCCTCCATTTTTCTACATGTTGCTCAATTCTAAACAGGGAAAATAAAATCAGCTTTTTTCATGAGCATATGCTTTTGACTTTTTTTCTTCTTGGAGCCTGTGAATTATTAATAAACTAATTTCTCTTTATAGTTCAATCTTTGGAGACTTAAAGTGCTCACTCAAATGCACTGAACAAGAGGAATGCTTCAGCTCCAATCAGCTCCCGTCTTCTTTGGAAATGCTGGCCTTGAGGTATCTCTGAGTCTTTGAAATCAATCTTTTATTCAGCTGGGAATTTCTGATGGCTTGGAGGTCTAGTCTGTTAATTCTGCCTAATGCCCTGTTTAAGTTTGGGGTGTTTCAACCTGATGATTTTCTGCTTTTACTTTGCTGAAGGATTTAGAGCATCCCTCTCCTTTACCACCTTTACCACATCCCTGTTCCTTTGTCACCAAGAAGAAACAAAAATGTTTGTTGGTCTGAACAACAAACATGGGGGTGGGATAGTCCAGAAAATACTCAAAGTGGCAGCTAGGTGAGATCTTGCTGAGTTTTTCTAAGCCAGTTTAATACAGTTTGATGTCTAGGATCAGGAGTGTGGGTGTCAAAGGGATCCTGTGCTCTGTCTTGAACCCTTTTGTCACTGTTGCCTCAGCTAAGAGTTTCTCAGGCTTGGTTGATCAGTAGCAGTACCACAGTTAAGCCAGAGAGGGGGGAATCAGGGGAAAAGTGGGGTCAGGGCAAAACCCTGAAGCCCTGTGTGTGCCAGGAATGTGAGCAGCCTGCAGGAACTGGGATGTCTAATTTTGTCTGCTCTCCTCTGGATAATTTGGACCAAGATTTGAATCATAGAATAAGCATGCAACATCTTCCATAGAGGGCTAACGTGAACCAGAAATTAGAGGATTAGGAGCCTTCACTAATAAATTATGACTTCATCTTCCCCGGAGCCTGAGAGCTGAACAAACTCATTTCATTTGTGATCCTGTGAAACAAAAGCTGTCAATGATAAAGCAATATTGTTTGGTCTTTCCATTCTCATGCTTCTAAAAAAAGCTACCAAACAACTGAAAAAGGTCCACACGAAATTTAAAAATAGGCTGAGGGGCTGGGTTACAAGTCACTGAACTCCATGTGGTCAAATAAAAACAACTACAGCAAAAAAATTACATTGCTAATTTAAGCTTTACAACAGAATTTCATTTACCAGAAATATTTAACTCAAGAAAACCCTGTTAAGGCAGTGGCTTCATTAAAAAAAAAAAAAAAAATTCTGTGCAGAGGTGACTTCCTAGTTAAAATTTTTTGGGAAAAAAAATCTGACTCCTGAAAGAAAAAGAAAAAAAAGAAATGGTTAATGAAAAAAATGGTTAAAGAAAAAACATCTGTGTTTCTCTCACATCTGATGTGTTTCTTTTTCTCAGCTCTCATTTCTGGAGCTATTCACACGAAAACTCTGGGCCATACTCATTCTCTCCTTTATGATGGGATAAATCCAGAGCAGTTTCATCGGATGCAGAGCTTGGTGCCGGCTCTGAGCTCTGGTCATGTTTGTGGTGTGAGCAGGGATGGGGGTGGCACCGAGGGACACAGCAGGGTTTTCTGCACATGATTTATTTTCCTGCTGTCTCTGAGGCCTCAGCAGCTCTGCGAGGCTGGGACATAAGATCCAAACCCAGGAAAACGAAACGTTTCACTTTGCTGGTATTCAGGGGATTCCCAGTGAGGGAAGAAGGCGATTTGGTTCCAGCCTCCCATTGAGGTTGATGAGATTCGTGTACCTCAGCCCATGAAGGTCTTTGGGAAATTCCAGCCATGAAGGTTAATTACAAGCCTTTAATTAATCAGGCATTCACTGTGGGCTGAAGTGATCTGGCTGTCTGAGCTCCAGCCTGGGTCCTTCATTAACACCACCAAAGGCTGGGAAATGGGGTGACTTTGAGGCAGCTGCAGGTCTCTGGTGAAAGTTGGGGTAGATGGGATGGGAAAGGCTGGGATGTACAGGATAGGGGCTGGAGAGGCTGAGGGGCCAGGGCTGAGCACTGGGCTGGGGACAGTGATTTGTGTCATCGGTGTCTGGTGCAGTCTGTGAATGAGCCCCATTGGGCTCCCCAATGTGAATTGGGGATAACATTCAGCAGGAGAAGAGGTTGTAAAACAGGGGTAAAAAATAGAGAGGTTTGTTATACCTTATGCAGGAAAATTAGAATAAATTGGCAACTGGAATTAAAAATTCAAACTGTCTGGCTTACTTGGTGAAGCTTTTAAGAGGCTTCTTAATTTAAAATTGCCAAAAAATTGAAATAGCAATGATGGCATCTCTGGACCTTTTTTTTTCATAAGTGTAAAGAAAAATTACTGAGCTACACAAGAATATATCATCCCTTGGGTTTCCCTGGCCAGTTAAACTCACTAACGTGGCTGGTGCTCCAGAGGTACCTGCAGCAGGGAGGGCCTTGAGTCTCTGTCTGCAAAATATGACCTGAGAGAGAACTTCTGGCCTCCCTCAAACCAGTGGCAAAGTAGCATTAACTTCAGGATATCTGGGATTTCTCTCAAATAATATTATTAGCAATGTTTCGATGCTCTTTAACGTAATAAAAACAAAATAGCAGCATTAGAAAGAGATACTGATGAGGGAGTGTAAAAGTCATTTTGTTTCTCCCAAAATTACAGGAACATCTTTTTTTTTTTTCTTCGAACATACACTGTATTTCCAGTAAGAGGGAAAAATATGACATGGGAGAAAATAACTTTCAGTTTATGCACTGAAATATTTTTAACTACCCAAATGATGGAAGCTGCATCCATGAGAAAAACAGCAAAGGCTCCTGAAACACTATGAAGCCAACTGAAAAAAAAAAGAAAATAAGTATCTCATTCCTGGAGGATGCCTGTTTCTTTAAGCAGCTGTTTCTTGTCTCTGAGGTAACAAAGTTGTCATGTGATGCATCTGTTACCATGGCAATAATCTGTAATTGTGCAGAAAATCCACCAAAGTAGCATGCAAGTCCTTAGTGAATTGGACGGAGAGAAAAATCACCCCTGTGCAAGCTTTGAATTGACGATGTTGTGCAACTGCATTGGTCAAGTCAGCCCAGCTTCCCCTCCAATGAATTTCCCACATTTATTTGCTCTTGTTGTGGTGTCCAGTGTTTGCTTGGTGTTTAAATATCCTCCTCACTCCTGCCCTCACAGCTGGTGAATGGTGGGAATCTTCGTGTACAAATCCACCCTCCCCTATCATATTCAGGGCATTTTATATAAAGGATCTGGGCACTGTTTTGCTTAGAGTTACAAGGACTGTAACTATAGAGCCATTCTTTTCAAGCATAGGTGTTAAAATGGCATTAAATATTGTGCCATGCTACAGCTGTGATGGGAAGGGTGTTTCTATATTTATTTTATCTTAGTTTCCCAAAGGGGTAGCCCCAAACATCTACATTGTCTCTGTCTCCATCAGGATGTGTCATTTCACCAGTACCTTGGGAACAGCTCCCACACACACTCATGTGCACACAATATTTGTATTTATATATAATATACAAATTTAAATAAATCTTCTGCTAGCAGGCCAAGCTCAGAATCCTTTAAAACTGACTGAAAATAGAAACACAGAAGGATGGGAAGATGAAATCTGCAGAAGTTTCTTCCCTGCATTAGTCATAAAATAAACTGCTGGAATTTACAAAGAAAATCCTTGAGCATTTTGAGTCATCTGCTCATGATATCATTGGGCTAAAAGTGCTTGCTGCTATCCAAATCAAAACGCCAGGGAAATCTCATGAGAATATGCCTCGTGGGCAAATCCCAAAAGGAGAACATCTGGATTTAAGATGCCATTGCCCTGTACTTAACCCTAAGCCACTGAGAAAAATTACTGTTCTCCCGCTCTCACTCTCTCTCTGTTATTAGTAAATATTTATACTGCACAAGCACCCAAAGGCCTCGAATGAGAGTACACTTCCATCTTGAAGCTCGTGCAGGCCTAATAGAGAGAGAATCCCCCCTCTGCTCTGCAGATCTCGCTTGTTGTTTATTTTTCCTCCCAACCGTGGTGTGACAAGTTGCCCCATGCCCAGCAACTGAGTCAGATTTCAAGTTATTGGCTATTACATGAGACCATCACTTCTTCTACAAGGACGAAAAAACTGTTTTGTTCAGAGGGGTTGATTCAGCTGAGGTAGCTTAGTATCAGTAAAAACTCTTTTAAATTGTGCCCACACCAGCAGTGCCACCTTTAGCTTTGCCTATCCAGGCTCTAATGTAGCCAATTTAGCCTGAGTTAATACTGTAAAACTGCTTTGTCTTCTCTTGTAGAGTAGAAGGTGGTAATTAGACTGATGTGGATGATTTAATACCACATCATACTGACATTCAAGCCTAAAACCAGACCTTCTCACAGCCCAGCCTTTGCAGTGAGTAGATTGAAATTTCCTCCACCCATGCAAGTCCCTGTCTGTTTTTTAAGGCCAACACTGGTGTCTCGCCTGCAGAAGTGGGGCTGTACCTGAAGTTGAAAGGACCTTAGAGAAAGTGCTATTTGTTCTCTGGCACTTGTCCTGCCAGTTGAACCCAACCCCGTGGAGTGGGTGACCCGAGATCTTCCTTTTTCCATCTGATTTTGAAAGACAGATTCTGATATTTTAGTTGTGGGAGCTCCATCCCATCAAAACATGAGCCTCCTGCATCCATTTCTGAAGCAGAAGGTTATGACCCCAGAATAGAACAGGAGCTTCCAAACAGCCATGGGACCTTTGCTTCATATAAACTTTCCTACTGATTCTTTTCCTTGGTGGTTTCTGATGACATGGAACCAACCCAGTAGCACCCCGGATGAACCTCCCCATTGCTGGAGATGTTGTACAGCTGTGCAGTCCTCAACACATCTGACATAGGAAAAACACAATTAACATAATCAATTAAAGTAGGGTCTAGCCCTGGCATCTTCACTTTTATTTAACAAGGACCCTGTCAGGCTGAGAGAGGTGCACCTGTGGGACCTGAGCTTTTAAAGGTTTTGGGATCTGCTGCTTTGAGGTGGTTTCTTTGGTGCTGAAGTTATGTTTCTGCTTAGACATAGCACAAGTTCTAAGAAGTGCCTGGGAATTATCCATATCTATTGTTACTAAATTCCTGTTTCTCTGGGGAGGCTGCAGGAGAGGTAAGTGGGTAGTGTGTCTATGTGCTGAATTTGGGTAGTTTCCAAGGAAATGGGTTGTCCTGGAGCAATACACATCTGGGTCTTCCTGGGCCTCTGAACTCAGCCCCATAATGGTTGGCTCTACCACAAGGGTCTGTTGCTCCTCTCCCATCTCTTTGCAAGTTTCCTGTGGGACATGCTGAGTCTTTTCACCTCTGGAAAGAGCTCCCTTGAGACACCCCCCTGCCTCATGAGATAGGAAAGCTGGTGTGGCAACTGTGGGAAGCCAGGAAGCAGCAGCCGAGGCAGAGCTGTTCTGAAATAAGTGCTTAGGAATGCTCTGACCTCTTGCTTCACTGAAGCACCATTTTTTTCCCTTTCTTTTTCTTTTCTTCTTTTTTTTTTTTTTCTTTTGTCCAGAGAGAACATTAATAGAGCTGTTTGTACATAGCTTAAATCTGTGTGCACACATATGCAGATTCAGCCTGGGCCAGGGGAGAGGAAAAGGGATCACAGCTCTGCCGGTTGTAGGCGTTTGGGGCTCTAGACAGCTGTGACAAACTGCAGCCTTTTTACTACCTTAGAAAACATAATGGACCACTTTTGTAATTTTAGCTGTAAATGCACTTCTGCTGTATCACAGGACAGTGCTTGAGTATGAGAAAAGAGAGAAATACAAGAGGTGCAGAAATTATGTGGTGACAGGCCAAAGAACAGAGCTTATAACACACCCACAGAGTGTTTCCTGTGAAAACAATATTCTCCTGGTTCTGTTCACGAAGTTCTTGCTTGCCTGCTTTAAGGAGTAATTTCTCAGAGCTACATTTCAGATGTTCAGCTCTTGTAAACTCTTCACAGTTTAATACATTGCGGCTTTTCTGTTTGCCAAGTTTGAGTCACTGGATTAAAATTGCACCCGCCACCACAGCCATCAGTGTTACTGTTAACTTCCCGTCTCCTCTCATCCCAAGCTCTACCTAATAATGGCAACCTGTGATCCCAGACTGTGCTGCAGAGATGACTAAAGAACATATACATCTCAGTCTTTTTATGTTTTGGATGAGGCAGATAAATAAGGTGAGTGGTAAGTGTGTCAGGCTGAATTTAAGTGAAATCACATCAAGTACCAGGAGTCCTTGTGACATGTGGTCATGGCCTGAAAAGACAGAGGAAAACTGTGATGATGTCCTGAGTATGCACCTGAGGGAGGGATGGCCCTCAGGAATGGTGTCTGTTACTGCTGCTATATGGCAGGATCAGAAACTCTGAGGTTCCACACAGACTGCAGTGATTTCTGGATCTAGTTGGGAAGGAATTGTCTCCAGCAGGAAGCTAATTGATGTCCTTAGGGATGTAGCATGCAGTATAGCTCACAGGATAGGATGTCCTAAGGAGATCTCACCTACTGAATCTCTGCCTTGACTGCGGCTTAAGGTGGTGTTGTCACTCAGTCCCTTGTTGCAGTCACAACCCACTGGTGATGGATGTTGTGCTTCCAGTGGCATTCCAGGGAGGGCAAAAGCTTAGGTGAGGGATGTGATAGCTCCTTCTAGTCTCAAGGCCTGTGAAATGGAAATCCAAGGAAAGTTCCATCTAAACAAGAAGCTGAGTTGTGGCTGTGTTTTTTATGTTGTTGGTTGATGGTCAGCAGAGACTGGCTGGCAGTGAGGCAGTGATGGAAAAAGGCTCAGGAAGGGCTTCATTAGCACCAGCACAGTACGAGTCCCTGCTGATGGATAAATGCACTGGAAACTTGTGCAGCAAGGAAGGCAGGGATGTTAGGGGTAGCCTGAAAGGCCAAAACTGAGCTTTGAGAGGCCTTGATGTTTGAATAAAGCCAACTGGGGATGCACCAAATGGAGCTGGGGATGTGGGAGCAGAGGAGAAGCCTTAAAGGTTGTTTAAATCTTTTAGCAGGAATCTCAAGCTATAAACGGAAACATTTCACTCTAAGTCAATAAAACTGATCCAGTTTTTGTTAAAAAAACCCACACGTTAAAGCCATTAAAACTAACAGCTCAAATCCCTTAAGGGAGCCAGCTACACAAGTTGTGTTTCCATAGGGCTTACTGGCAGATTGCACCAGTTACCTTCCATGCCTTGTTGAAAGGAATGCTGGCTCTTCAGTCACATATTTCTGGTACAAGTCTTACTAAAAGCATTTGGATTTGTGTGCAACCTGAATGATGGTGGCAAAAGTAATCCATATGGCTCCACATCAGGAGAACATGGGGCCGGATGTCCTGGGCAGTCATCTTGTCCCCCACACTGGGACACTCATTCTCCAAAGACTGAGCAACTTGCTCAGTTACATCTGTAACTGAGCATTACATCTGTCCCTGCTGGGCTTATCATGCACTGCTGGTTGGGTCAGCAGGGAAGGACAGAGCTGCAAAGGATGGGGGAGAGGGAATATGTATCTTCTTTCTCAATCTATAGATGTGAAATCTACAGACATCTCTACATTCTCCTCCTTCCTTTTCTTCCCAAGCCCTGAGATTTGGGCATAATGTTTTTATATTTAGAAATCAATCTGTTTGATAATCTGACTGCGAATAAGTAATGCAGCTACATACTTCTGAATAGTTATATGTGCACGATCTGTTTGTTTGATATGCTCCAGTCTTCCTAACATCTGGTTCTAGCCAGTTGCTATCAGCCCCTTGGTTTTATAAGCACTAAATTCACTCAGTTTTTAATGCAAGGGAAAAAAAAATACAGCCCAAAGAGCATAACATTTACAAGCATTTTTTGTGGGAGTGGAGACAGGAGGCCAAGTTCTGCTTTCAGACAGAGTCCAGCCTTTGCATTTTTGGGTGGGCCTCCAAAACCATTTTTTTTCCTTAAGATGCCTCCTTTTCAGCCAAACTAAACCAATTCCTGTCAACTATTATCATTTCAGTACGAACGGGTTTGGCATGGAGACTTGAGGGAGGGTCGTCAAGATGGTTTTTTGGGATGCTCTTCAAATACTAACTGAACTGTTCCACACGCAGGGTGCATGTGTGCCTTGGCTACTGGGAGGGGGGAGACAGGAGCAGGATGGTTTCATGTTTCTGATGGCCCAGCCTGCCTGTTTTCTCACCTGGTGTCCATCAAGTCCTGTTCAGGGGAGCTGAAGGGAGATAACTTGTCACTACCTCAGCAGTGCTCATCATCCCAGGGCCCCTCCCCAGGTGGTTTTTTCAGTGCAGTTCTGAACATGCAAGAGAAGATCTCTATGCTCCAAAGTCACCTGCTCAGGATCAGCAGAGCCAACCAAGGGTGGGTTTTTATTGAGCGCATATGACAGTGGATTTTTCCAAAGCACACAGCTACCTGAGAGGTTCATTGAAATATATCCATAAGAAAACCAAGACCTCCAAAACCACTGCCGTTAAGCCAGTTGCTGGTTTATCCATCAATAATGAGATGTGCAAAAACACTCAAACACTTGGAAAATCCAAATTCACATTATCTGTTTATAAAAGTGTTGCTGGCTTGCTTTGGAGCCAAATTACCTTTTCACTATCATATTATCTTTTATCACCTCATCCCAGTTCAGTGTTCACCCTCTTAGATGAGATTCTGAGGGTTGAGAACTGCCCTTAAATAATATGACTATAAACTGTCTTTAGTAATTTGAATTATGTTGTTAAGGCTACCAAAAACATTTGCAATGCTAATTCTAACACAAATACCATATACCAGCGGTCATGTTTGCTCTGCAAGGGGAGCAGAAGTGCATTTTGGGGGAGAAAGGAAGATGGCAAACCAGAAATTGCTCATATTTTAAGTCTCTGAAGGGTTGGAATTCACATATGGATGAAATTTGGCTCTAGAATAATATAATGTAGCTCTAAGTGGAATAAATCTGGTCCACTAATTTTTTTTCTGCCTGTTTTGCTTTAAAGACAAACAGGCTTCACTTTATATATGCATATATTGGGTAGTTGAAACAGGTAACTGTACAAGATACTGTGTAGGGCCTTCTGGGTTTTTTTGGCCAAGACTCACTTTCTGGAAAGGATAAGAGTGAATAGACACATCCCCTTGTAGAGATCCTGCCCATTTGCTTCTGAACTGACTGGTAATGGTGTGGCACTAATTCAGATCCTGCAGAATTGAATATAGGTTTCCACGGTTATTTTTTCTGTTGTTCCCAAACACTCCAGGCTGTGCTGTGGTCATATAGACAGGAAAATGACATCATGCTTAAAACCACTAATCCAAAAGCTTTGGAATCTGAAAGACAAACCATATTCTAATTAGAAACAAAAAACCAATGACATTTGAAATGGAGAAATTTCCTGGATTATTATTATTTTTAAATCCTCCCCTGGCTTCCCTTCCAGCCAAAGCTGTGACAAGTGCATTGGAGCTGATAATAAACATACACCTCTAAGGTCACAGCTAGGATTTTTAATTTAAATAAATAAATAAGGATGAATTTTCCAGTCTCCAGGGATCCAGCACTCAGGAACAAGCAGCACAAAGTCTGTTCTGCAGGGTCAATGTGGAGGATGGCTTTTTTTTTTTTCTGTTTAGCATAGTTGTTTTTTTACATTATTTTGAAAACACAAACCAGCCTTATTCTATACTTCTCCTCCCTCCAAGGTTGGTAGGTGGTAACAACAGGCTGTGGGATGGTGATGCTTGGTAGGAATTATTCACTGCATGGGAAAACTCAGAATTACTCACAGCAGCCACACTGTTTTAGGAGGTCAGCAGATGTGACCAGTTCATCCTGCTATGGATGATGAGAGCTGGCTAGAGAAATGTTGAAAAAACCATATTCCACCAGCTGTTGATGTGTCTCTCAGCGCTGTTGAACCTTCTGGAAATGAGTTAACTTTGTTTTCAGAATAAAACAGGGTGGAGGAATTTCAACAATATTAAAATTGACTTATTGACACACACAAAACATTTTCTTAATTTGAAACAAAATTTCTCTTAGATTTCTTAGCATTCTGTGAGAGTTAATTGGGAACTGATTGAAAGAGAAGTGAAATATTTTAATCCATAAGACCTGCTTTTATTCTTTTTCCTTAGGAACTTTTGCAGTAAACTGAATTTTGTGAGAAAAGGAGGGTGTAGTTATTTAGAAGACAACACCACTCTGAACTACTAATTATGAACTTTGAAAATGCACCCTCCGTTGTTAAGCCAGATGACCTCATTTCCTATTTGAGTCAGTTATTGCTCAAATGCAACAAAGCCTGCCATCATCTCCCCCCTCCCCAAAATGAGGTACCTGTAATTCCCAAAGATGCATTGCAGATGCTGGTGTCTACAGAGGCACTCAAAGTGATGGTGTATGTCATCCCCACTCAAGAAATTCTGTTTGAGTGGCCCTTTGTTTTTGCATGATGAGTTACATTGCAAGCAAGGCAAATGGTCTCCCCAGCTCTATCCTCTGCCTCTGCTTCTTTTACTGCTATCCCCATCTGGAGAATAATATAATGAGAATAGTTATAGAGGTTGTTGCAAGGAATCACCTACTATCATGCACCTGCCAACAGGGTGGATTAACTGTCTGGTTCTTTTAGGAACAGAATAAATGCTGACATATTTTGAAAATGCATCCTCACTTGCTTCTGCATTTCTGTTCTGCTCTGTTTCATCTCGGTCATAGCTGGTTTTCTAAAAGTGCCACTATTCATATTGGATTTGCACCTTGCAAGCACCTGCAGGCTTATTGTTTGGCATGGCCTGTTCTTTATTGATTTGATTTTTTTTTCCCTTTTTCTTTTGTGTTCTGTTTTGTTCTATAACATTTCATGGTGTAGACAGCAACTTTACGGGTACTGGGCCAGCCTACTAATTGGTTTCACATCTTCCTTTGAAGGTGGATTTAGCAGAGTCTTGGCTGGTTCTTGCTTATTTCTTTTTCCCTCAGAAATGAAAGTGAGATGCAGCTTGACAATGTTATAGTACCATTCACTTCTTCCTACAACTGCCTCTGTGCAGACCACCAAAATTATTTAGTTGCTGAGAGACAGCAGAGATTGCATGAGGGCCTCTGGACTAAAAGGGGAAGCTTTTTCAAGTGCCAGTGGGGACAGAGCTGGAGCAAGACTGTGCTCAGTGTTAGATATTAAATGTACAAGTACTTTGAAGGCCAGTGCAGGAACTTATGCCACTATGAGAAAGCAGCTCCTTAGTGCCAGGTCAAGATTACGAGAATCTTTCAGTGGGTGTGGATCCACTTTGAATCGAAATGCTGAATTTCCTGTGATGTGATGTAAGTTTTTGGAGGTTCTCTCCTTTGCTGTGAGGTGGGAAGTGGCTGTAACAGGATCATCCAGAGCCTCATATCTGGCACAAGCAGCTCTTCTGCAGTGAGCTGAGTTCAGTCTTGTTACTTGTAGATAAAGAAGCTGTCACTCCCTGGTGATCGCTGATCCAGTTCTGACATCAGTCTTAACTTCTTTTTCTAACCTTGTGTGATGCAAACTTTTTAAAAACTGAAAACCAGATTCTTGTATTTATAAATTACAATTAAATGAAGTAATTATTTATACCTGTGAGCTCATCTACTAGAGTTACTCTTTCGGAAACTAAACATGTCCTGACAATATTATGTCTCCAGCTTTGACTTACTGCAAGTAGGCTTTTCTAGAGACTATTTCAGAAAACGAATGCCAGGTTTTTATCACTGGTTTACTTTTGCCATCTAATAATGACAACGGTGCTTGGTTATGGGGAACAAAAGTCAGATGAAATAGGACATCCTTGTAATAGCATATGCTGTTCTTCATGGTACTTAAGACACACACGAACAACAATAAAACAACTTTAGGTGAAGGGCCAGTGAATGAGAACACTAGGCTTCATTCTTTTCCCTTCAGAATAAATTCCCTTCTGTCTGCAAGCATCTCATTTGCTGTTTGTACAGAAAGTCCTTTGTTAGTCATTTCTCATTACAGCTATTGATAAGGCTTGTCCAAAAACATGCCAAAGTGCTTTTGTAAGTCAGATATTTTACATCAAGTACCAACAGCTAGTAATCATACAGTGGATAGCTCTTAAAAACTTTTTCACTGTTGCCTTTTTATTTAGATAACATTGCCTTGATACTTACAGCAAGGGAATAGCATGAATACTTCAGTATGGTGTTTGGTTGGAAAAGCAACTGAGAATACTTTAACTGTTTGGAAGGAAACTGCCTTTTAACTTTTAATTAGCATGATTTCCAATATTCCTACTTGTACAATATGAATGTTTTGTAGTATAAGGACATTTGTTTCAATGAAAGAAATTGAAGGCATAAGCAACTTTTTTTTGGTGTTCCTAAGATAACATCACAGCAAACTAAAAAAAGTGATTAGTGTTTTCTCACATTTATACAGCTTTAAGAAGTATGCATGACAATAGTTCATTTATATATTTATCATATATGTACAAAGAAGCTTCCCACACTCTAAGTTTAATCTTTTTTGAAAATCATTGCACATTTGTGTGCAATTTTCAGTTTCAGTGCTTTCCAGTCTATCCATTGCCCATCTAAAATAAGCAGTGATACGGAAAAATGGTTGTTGGGAATGGTTATAAGCCATTTCTCATCATTCTAAGCAGTGCCAAATGAATGATTGTGCAACAGGCTGTAAACAAACAGAATCTACTTTTTCACACAATGCATAATTAAATTGTGGGGCTCATTGCCACAGGATGTTGTAGATATCTACAGTTCAAGAAGCAGCTAAGCAAGTGAGTGGAAGCAAAGGTCTCTAAAGGGCTATTAAATGAGATGACGCAGATGTAGGCTACGGCTCAGGAAGTCCTTAAACCACAAATTGCTTGAAATGGAGAAGATATTGAGAATTTCATACTTGCTTCACTTCTTGCAAGCTTTCTCTCAAATGCCTATTACTATCCATTTCCAAAGACAGGATGTTGAATGGGCCTTTGGCATGACCTGGTCCAACCTTTGTAGGATGTGCCTGTGTCCCCTGGGGAACACAAGAAGGCACATCCTCGAACACAGTGAGAGGAACTGAGGGTTCTATTCATGTTAGAGGCAAAAAATGTCTTTTTCAGGTGTGGATAGCCTAAAAAAGAAATTTGTGAGTCTCCAATTGCCAAATACCTTGGGCACTGCTAATTCCTTTAAGCTTAGCTCTTTGGGGAGAAAAAACTGGATGATGTTATATGTCAGGCTGTACAATGTTTACTTGCTTGGGAAAAGCCTTCAGTAATGTGTGAGAACCAAAAGCAGAAAAATGTGGTGAGCCAACAGCCTGCTAAATTACTCATTATCTCTGCTTTGGTGGCCATACTGTGGCATAGTGTCCTTCAGGTCCAGACTAAATTCAGGTCCCACTAACTTCAATAGCACATCTGCCTCTCAAGGGTTTTCTTACTTGGATAAGCTAATGTTGAGCTGAGGAAATAAATGAGGAAATATTGAATGCTTTCCTTTGCCTTAGAAATTTCAGTCTGAGGTTCAGAAAAATGAAATGACTTTAAGGAGTATTGGATTTTTTGAATTTTTCTGATTCTTTTTTTAGGGAACGTGAGACATTTTCTTTGGCAGTACTTGTGATGTAGAGTGATGAACATGGTATTTACTTTTATTTTAAAGTAGCACCATGTATCTTACTTAAAGAACCAAGATAGGTGTATCCACCTCCATCCAGCCAACTTTATATTGATTTAAAGGAGACCAATTCTGGGAAGCAAAAGACTTTCAATCCTGCAAATAAATGTTAAGCTCCCCTCATTGGATATAAAGCACAACAGTTATATTTTCAGCCTCCAGCTGCCAAGGACACCTATGAGCATTTTCCTACCACAAACATTTTGTAGGCAATGTGGAAAACATGTCAAATGCCAAAGGCATTAAAAGAAGGAGCCAATCACGAATAATTAATTTGGAATCTACTATAATGACATTAGTCATAATGAAACCCAAGCTGGCATTAACATGTGCATAGTAGGTACAGCACTTCCTGAGGAATCACTCTTTATTAGGAGGGAGTATTAAGGAGAGCTTGGAAAAGGGATATTGTTTCTACCATCATGATACCCTGGACTAGGGATAGTGGTGTCTGATTGTCTTCAGGAAAATGTACATGTTATGTTGGCTGTGATCAGTTATTAGGTCTTCAGCCTCCTCGTTTAAAAAGAAATTGCTTACAAAATTACTGTATGGCAGCTGCTTAGAGCAGCAATAGATGTGCCAATGGAACTGTTGGTTCTAAAGAAGAAGTGATCTGATCATATTTCTGCTCCCTTCTTTTTCTTCTAACAGGCTTCCATGCAAATGAGGTGTTTTTGTGAGAGAGCCCATGGTTGCATGAGAAGATAAGAGGGTTGGTGTTTTGGGCTGGTCTTTGCCCTGGTCAGGCTGCAGGAGTGGAGCTTGGGATCCCCAAAGAGAGGTGGGATGTGGCTCTGGCACACTGGGTGCTCATGTGCTGTCATGGTGTGTAGTTCACTAGGGAAGGAAAAACATGTACTGTATAACTTCAGTATCCAGAATCAGACAAGCCTTTAAGGATGTGCTTATGCTTACGAAAGCCTGTGATGATCAGGTTTGGGTTTCTCCCTAGATATTGAAATAACTGAGTTGTAGGTGTGTGTTTGGAGTTGAGTGCTCTTAATTGGGACTGCGTAAGGAGTAATCAAAGGCAGAGCTGACCAAGGCAAAGTAAGTGGTTCACAGGTCACTGTAGTTGAAATATGTTTGCATTAAGTTGTTATCAGGGTCAATCCATGGAACAAGATGTGAGTGATTCAGAAATAGGGATAAACCCTTCATGCTCAATAATTTGCTTTGCTTTAGCCAAGACTGTTCTAAATCTTAGCTTTGTCCAGTCATGTTAGACCAGTGTGAGCTCTTAGTTCACCAAGAGGGCAGAGTTACAGTCCAATTTTCATCATCCTTTCCATTGCCGTAATCCTCATACAGTGACCACAGAGCCCTTGCTAAAGATGCCCTGACCTGAGAAAGGAATTTACTCAGCTAATGAACATCCTGCAAAGTGCCATTATGAGACCTTTGCTTCATGAGGTGGATCTAATTAACTGAATTACTAAAATCATAGTAAAAGTTAACAATGGTTGCCTAATACCATTAAGCCCTGCAAGGTGTGTGGTTACAATATCACACATGTAGCTGTCAGGTGCAGCAATGCAACCAGCTCAGCAGGCAAAGCCACAAGGACATGTTGGAGCCTTCCCTGCTGCACATTATTATTTGTGCTTACTGTACACTGGTAAATATGGCTCTATTTCTCCAGTGCAAGAACTTGCAAAATAAAGGATGAAGGAAAGCAGAGTATTGTTCATCTTCCCTTTATTTTTCTGACACCAGAACTACAGCTCTGAAAAAAACAAAGGGCTTGACATTTACCATTCACAAATTCTCAGAAACAGAGATCCAGGCTCTGAAGCTGCAGGAGTGAAAGAACACAAAGTTTCTCACCTACTGACACTTGTCTTGAAAGGAGAGTGTCAGAGGCAAATCCTGCTGGTTAGGACTGAGTGCCCAAGAGAAGTGTCAGGTTCCAGATCTTTTTCAGCAAGAATAAGACAGGCCTTCTATTGTGAGCCTGCAGAGATGCCAGGACCTGCACATGTCTGGGCACAAAAGGAAAAAGCCTTTTTTCCCTCTCCTTGAATACTATGACAACTGGGCTTGGTAAAGACCCTGCAGTCATCACAAGGCTGCCCCTCAACCCACTCTCTTCCACTCATACCCAAGGGTCATGAGCATGAAAATTAAGCAAGTTTGGGTTTACTTTTCCTGAATAGGATCCTAGGTTGTGGTACCTGTCAAGAAACTGATCTCTGCAGAAAAGAGCTGGCCAAGAAGACAATTCAGAACACCTCAGCATGATCCCTGCTCTAAAGTGCCCACAGACAGATGAGTTTATCTGTGTTTGTTAACATAGTGGCAACCTAGAGAGACTTCTCCTGTTTGACTTTCTGTTCACATTTGGAAACTGAACTTGCTTGAAGGTAACAGACAGACTCTGGGTGGATTTCCTGTTGCTGATGAGACTGAGTGGGTGTGCAGTGGACACCCTGACTTCATGTTTGAGGGCTCTGCATCAGCACTACTGGTGTTCAGAGTTGGCCATTGACTGCTTCCTGTCATACAACTGCAGGAATGCACAATTTTCCAAGGAGAGCAGAATAAAATATGTGTGTATCTTCCATCTCAGGCACTGGCCTATGAGTTTTGTCAGGCAAACAGAGGTGCTTCAGGGAATTCTAGTTCAGGTTATTATGAAGTACTAAGTAATTGCTTCTGTTTTATCTTCCTCACCTTCTTTGCTAATGATACAACCTATCCCCTGAGGATTTAAACCTATCAGTGTCAGTAAATCCAGGTAATTTCAATAATAATTTTAAACTTTTATCTATCTTTGCATAGTCAGAGTTGTGGTGTAATCTTTTGCTGGATGGTTGTATGATACGAGCAGGATGTGCTTTGGCAGATGCAGAACCTGGGTGGGGTTTGTTGTGGAATGAGGGCAAATGAGGATTTGGATTTCCTTTATTCTGAATACTAAATCTTTCCGTTCCCATGGGAATCTGCTGGAACTTTCTCTCTGCTACACTCACTTTACTTAGCTCAGATTGGACTCAACTGCTTGAGATCATTACTCATGTGTGTAATTTTGAGCTACTACTGATTACAAAAAGCATGTGTAGCTGTAAACATCTTTAATTCCAATAAGTTTAAACAAAATAATTAGTGGTTAAGCTGAGCTTCACAACAACCTTTTTAAATGGGAATGACTTTCCCAATTTTTCGGATGTTAATTTGTGGTGTACATGTTATGTGATTTACTGACACAGTGAATGTGCAGTATAGCCAGAAAATGCTTCCAAGACTCCGATGAGGACATGAGTGAGCTGTCTCAACAGAGAAATATTTGCACCGAAAATAGAGCTCAGCCAAACATTATTTTGGTGTGGGTAGGAGATTGTGTTTTATTACATTTGTCATTCTATGGGGAAAACTGTAAGAAAAAGCAACAGGAACATTATTTTAAAGTCAAATTTTTATTTTGAATTTTGAGAACATTTATTTTAATATTTTTCCACTTATCCCAGTGATTTTTACCAGTGACTGTGTTAGAATGAATTGTACTTTGAAAGTTGGAATCTTGTTTTCTTCCTTTCGTGCCCATAATTTCCAGAGACTACATTATTTGTATTTGTTTCTTGTTCTAAATTGCTGCATGCTTTCCTCTCTGTGCTTCTGTATGTCTCCCTGTGATGGATGTTAAAAAAAGGTGTTGTGTTAATGTTCTCTTAAAGTTTTTTGAATGGAATATGATGTCTGAAGAAAGCGTGATGTACATTTAAGAGTAGATAATGTTGAATATGTTTGAATTTGTGAAAATGGCAGTACAAACTAGTGTTCTGTGTACAGTATTTCCTTTACATTGGTAGTACTTGGGCTGTCTCCTACTCCCTGTCTATGCTGTGCTAAGTTTCTGGACTTTTTGCTCCTGAAGATTTGACTTTTGTGGTGTATTGTCTGTTTGATGGATTTACTAAGCACTTCAAAGATGGGCTTCCTTGTTGTCCTATGGAGCTCCATTAGATGAGCTAAATTTTGTTTTCATTCCCAGCATTCAAGATACTGTCCCTTTATCTTGTTCAATACATCAGGCAGGAAAAAAATTCTGAACTTGGATTCAAATGCATGCAAAGTATCCCCTTTTAAGAAAAGTGACTTTGCTAATGAGGAATCCATGAGTCAATGGCTAGGTCAGCTTGGGAAAAAAAAGTCAGGAGACTCGTTCCACTAAAATGGAGATATTTCTGGTTTTAGAGTGTTATTGTTATTTTTTTATCTTGTATCTTAAAAAGCTGTTTTTTATATTAAGTTGCATATCTTGCAGTTGATGCCCTGTAGGATATTTTTTGGTACAATATGCTAGGGAGCTGTGCTTTGTAATACAGCACATAGTACAGGACTGTATATATCACTTCATACGTGTTCTTTGCACAACCTTATTTTTTATACATATCCTTAGAAAAATAACACTTTTGGTGCTGCCAGATAAGTGTTCCCATACTGAGATTTCAAGAAAAGTATTCAGTTATGTAGACACTGTGCTGAGTCCTAATAGAACTAATAGTGCAAATTCACACAATTTGTTTGAGCATAATTAATTTTTCAGTTAATGATCCCATTGGTTATGCTTACAGATTCCACCATGTGCTTTGTATACAGCAAACAGGAAAAAAATATACAAGTGGGAGTGCTGCAAAAGCATGCACATATGCAGTGTTTTCAAGGCATTGGAATGGAATTCCTGGGAGATTTGCTTTAATGCCAATATCATGGGCAAAAAAAAGTATCTGCAGGGTCTGGCTCTAAGCTAATGCAGGTCCCAGGTAACTTGTCAACTGCAAGGCAGACCAGTTAAAACTTCAGACCATCTTAGGAACTGATAACTGTGTGGTAAAGCTGAATTCATTTGGAATATTACCAGAAACAGAGAAAAATGTGTAAGCATAATCAAGTATTTCCTCTGCTGTGCATTGTATGTTTAATGGACCACACAAGATTTTACCAGAAAATCCAATTTCACAAGTGTTTTAAATCCCCAAATGCCTGGTGATGACATAGCCATAAAATACAGCTTTTAAAATTCCTCCATCAAGGGGATAGGTTCTCTGATGCATTATATCAGCAGCATTGATTTAAACAATGAAGAATTGATTAGAAAATTAGAATCTAAATTGAACTCCATGAGTAAATCCAGATCTGTGCTCAAACCTGAGTTTGAGTTGGAAGATCTGGAGTGTGTCTTGTTTGGGAAAGAGAACCTCTGGTTCTTTGGTGAGGTCCTGCTGCCATTGTTAGAAAGATTGTTTACATAAAATTAAATGAAAATGGTTCCAGGTGGAGCTTAAGAGAAATCAAGTTTGACTGCATATCATGGACAGGGTGTAGGTATCTGACAACATTGATTCACCTTTAGTAACACAAGTGTTTGTAACACCTTGATGTGGATTTAACTGTTAAATTTAGGAGAATACATTTCTGTATCAGTGGTGAATGAGAGCTCTGAAAGCTTTACATCTCTGCTGTTGCAGATACCTTCCTTTTCAGCGCTAGCCCTGATGGACCACAGAAAGGGAAGACTGGAAAAGGTCAGAGATGAAAGGACAAAACCACAGTGTGCCAATAACATGCTGCCTCCCAGAGCCATGGCCTCTCTTACGGGTGGTGAAGTTCCACCAAAACTACTGGAGCTTCCCAGCTCCACTCCTTAAGATCACAGCATGAGTGTTTATTGCACAAGTAGCAGTCTGGCTTTAGCTCTGGTTCTTGCAGTGTTTCTGAAGAAGCTCCTCTCCATGGTTCCCCCTGAGCCACAAGCTCCTCCTGAAACCTGTCATCTTTAGATGCAGAGTGGTTTGACTGTGACATCTGGCTGCATCAAAGCTACTTGGTGTGATGTTTTGTGGCATGAATCAAGTCTCTTAGCACTTGGCAGTTGGTGTTTGGTCACAGTTATGTTTGTTGCACGACTTTCAGTTCACTACATTTAAAATACCTTCCCTCTCTTCTTTGGGCCAGTGTATTCCCAGCTCATCTGTGTATGTTCCTGGTCAAAGACAAAGTGTAGAAAGCTCGTCAGTGTAGGCATGACAGTGATCCCACACTTCAGGTGGGAAACTGTTGTTTTGTAAGTAAGGCACAAGGCATCTTTATTGCTACGCCAGGGAAGAACAGAGGTTGCAGAAATCAACTTGTTCCACTAGAAAGGGCAGCCTAACTCCTGAGGGGAGCTGTGTGGGAGGGAGTCTCATCCTGCCAGCCCCTCTCTTCAGTGCAACTCCAGCAGGTACAGCTAACCTTGGTAACCCAGAAGGAAATGTGATAATCAAAAAGTTATTTGCTTCTCCTTGGCTCTGGGTCATTTGACTCAAAGCACCCCAGAGACTTGCTCTGATGTGGTATAACCACCCCAGTGGCAGCCTGGAGAAATCTGCCCTTCTCTCTGGAAATCTGACAAAGTAGGTGGACCTTGTGGACTTTTGTGCATCACCAGGTTTGTGTTGTCACTGCTTCCCCACGCCTTGGTAGCAATAGAAGACTTTGCCAGTGGCGAAAGGCAGGAATTCATTCCTGACCCCATGAGTCACCCTCCTATTTCATGGAACATGGGGCTTCATCACCCCTGCCATAATTTTACCTTTCAGCTGAGCAGTTACAGGTACCATTAATCTGTAAAATAGATGTAGGCAGAAAGGAGGATGTCATGTAAAGTCTGCAGAGACACAGAACCAACAGACACCAAAAGAAAAAAAAGGGAAAAAAAAAAAACCACCTGAAAAACAGAACCCCAACTTTTTAAAAGCCAGCTTGAAAACATGACCCCAACTTCTTACTGTTGTGTGTTCCAGGAAAATGATTTATTGTTGGCATGTACCCTTGTCACACTGATACTCAGGACAAAGTAAAAGTCATGGTAGTCACTCAGGCCCTTGCTTCTGTCATTGTTTTTTCAGATATTTCAAGGAATGAGGTAATGACTTTAAAGATCAAGGTCATTTTCAGCTGCATCAATTATTTCACTTTCTCCTGGCAAAAGCATCTGCATACCTCTGCACAATGTGAACTACCAGGCAAACATTTCACTGGAAAACCTGACTGTTCTCAGCCATATAGAGTGCCTGGTTCATACATTAAATTGGTTTAATCATTTAAACTTTTACTATGTAACTTAGAAACTGGAATGCAGCAACACTGCATGTTACCAATTTAATGCATTTAAAACAAATTTAAGAGGGTTCCAATGTACTTAGTCACTGCTACACAAAGGAGAGACCCCATATTTCAAATAACAAGGCTTCAGCAGAGAGATGACGTTACTGGTGGGTAATAAGCTGAACTATCTATCAAGATATCAAGTATGAAACAGATGGTGAGAAAAAAAAGGTCCAGATACATTTACAAGCCTTTTAACATGCTCACCCATTTAATTGACTGCAAGGTCACAACTTGATGTCTTAGACATGCAATCTTCTCTTCAGCTAGAAATGAAAGCAAGGTTTAAAAAAAAAAAAGGACGGACTGTTACAGAAGACTTTGAAGTGTTTAGCCAGTGTTTCTGGGAAGGTAAAATGCCCCACCATCAAACCTTACAGATCTTTCCTTGCCAGCACTGAGAAGACATGATTTGTAGACCTGCATCCATTGATTCCTCCAGTGGTTCAGTGCATTAGGAGTGATTTGCTGTAATGGTTCAGTTCTGAAAAATTCATTCCCTTTCCTTAGGACAATAATTTTGATGGTTGGGAGTGTTTGTTGTAGCTCTTGTGTTTTTATGTCCATAAAGATTTGGGGCTAATCAGTCAAATATTCCAATGCATACCCTAATCTATTAAACCACTGTAACTCAGTCAGGTATCTGAGTGGTTATCAGCTGGCCATGAAGGTCAGCCCTCCTTGCTTTGTGAGGTTCTCTTTTAAATTGCATTCTTGGATTCTGACATGATATAACCTGTCTATGTACATACTTTCTCATGGCATAGATTAAAATGTTAAAGAACCTCTAGTAAAAGTTATACTTTTAGTTAAATCCTTCATTCTAGTAGCTGGGGAATTGATGTCAGATGGAAAATGATTTCCCAATGGTTTGGTTTTTGTAGCAAAAGTCTTCAACTTTTATGTAGATAGTCTTTGAAGTTAGAAATTGTTGTTAGACTATCAAATATTGTTTGAGGTGTCACTCAATTTTTTTCTCCCTCTTTCTATTATGGGAATGGGATCTTAGCAAAGAATTATTGTGGTAGAAAACGAACGTATGACTGACACTGGAAAGATGTTTGTGGGGCACATACAAAGGGAATTGTTGGGGAACCAAGACCTGTCAATATAATCTTGGTTAATTCTCCAAGTGTCTGCTTTCTCACTCAAAGAAAGCAGGGTTAAATCTCTAAAGGCATAATACTTGAATATGTCATCCATGGTGTGGAATATTTTCTGAAATGTCTTTCTGCTGGGGTAATTTCATGTTGCTGGTTTATCTGAGTCACACCCATAGTTTGAAGCAGTGGGTGTGACTGCATTTTGGGCTGCAGTTGGCTTGACCTGCCTAGAAAATACACTTCCTTTCCCTGTTTTCTGGACAGTTTTGCTGTATGCATTCTCTGGCTCCCGTGTCCTGTTTTCTGGCCCTGCACGACTCTTCCACCGTTTTTGTCTGCAGAAGGACTGAGTGTGGGTTGGACCGATAGGTGGCACACAGGGAGCTCTTAAATAGGCTGAAAAAAGTATACAAAGAGAAAATGAAAATAATAATACTTAAAATATTGCAGAAAAAAAATCGAGTTCTGGATTAGCTGGGTTTTTTCCTATCGTCTCGCTTTACATTTTCCCGTGCTTTTGAAATTCCAACCAGGTTTGGCTACCCAAATGAGTCACTAACACTGTACTGCCTGTCCAAAAGTGAATGTACGAGTACCTACATGACACAGCTAGTGCCTAAATTACTTCTGTCACCTGCATTGCTATAGACTCTTGGGCTTGAAACCAAAATCCTGCTCTACTAGCAAAATCCTCTTGCCCTAAAAAGCTCCCCAGCAAAGTATGAAATGGGAAATCAAATGGTATAGGCAAGTAGAAGAACACGAGTTAAAACTGGGACAGTGATAATCAGCATTATGGGCCTTAACAATATTTAGTTTAACAGCAAACTCTCAAAACTGAGTTTTAGGGAGCTGTAAGTTACCCTATTGAAGCAAACATTGAAAATGTACAAGCTCTAAGGAGTTGCCTTAAAGTCCTACAGATAATGGCGTTTTGAATTTTTACCAGCGTTTCATAATACCTTAAACATTTTCAGCCTTCCTAAATCGAGCTGGAGCTTAAATCATCACCTCTAGGAACAGAGGGTTCAATGACCTTTCCTTTGACTCCTCTTGGACTCAGATGGCCAGTAAAAGCCACATAGAGGAGACATGAAAGCCTATTTCAGACAAGCCAAGTTGCAACTTTTGAGATATAGAGAGGCTGGATTAATTGTGAAAGAAAATCTGGGTCTGGGTGATGCCATGCCCATAGAACCCAAATCACAAATCTTCATGGTGTTCTCATGCCATCCTCAGCGAGGCTCCTTGGGAAGGAGTGCAGTCAGACTCTATTTTCACATCTCTGAAAGCACAGGAGACAGTCAATAAAAAAGGGATGACTGTCTTGAGATTACCCCCCCTCCTCTATGTTCTGAAGGCGACAGAACGGAGTGGATAGCGAGCAACCTGCTTGCCTTGGGTGCAGATGGCTTTAATTGTCATTCCCAGATGTTCTGCCTCTTGAAGGTCAAATTCACCTTGTATAAATCGGGCTGGTACCATCCAGGGAAAGCACAGACATTTTATTTGAAAAAATGTAATAAAAGAGTGTCCTTCTTTCTTGCTATTTCCTTCCTTGTAAATTTAAAGGGAACAGATTGAGAGGGAGGCCCGGCTGGCACAGGTCATGGTAATGGGATATAGAAGCTTTTGTCTGGAAGATGCGTGTTCAAATCCGGCTCAATATCACTGTGGATAAAACATTGCTGTATTTTGGCTGCTGTAGCTCAGCCGTAGGTATTAGTCCTGGATTCTCGTTGCTGCATTTGACAGTGTCACTGTTAAAACATGGCAATATAAAAGCTGTGCTCAAAAAGAACGGCTGGGTGAGGCATCCACCACAAAAGGACATGTGTCCTAAGGCCAGGTGTGCAGGGAGACCAATGATGCTTTTGCCTAGTCTCTCCTTGTTCTGTGGTGGTGTAGGTCACTTTGGCCTCCAAACTGTCATGTTGTGCATCTCTCTCACAAATGTACCAATCTGTATCCCAAAACTACTCTGGCTGTTCATGTCTCCTTCTCCCACTCTTGTAGGATATCTGGTCCATCAGCTCACTCCATTGGGGTTGAAAACATTTTTCTTCTGTCCAACACAATTTATTAGCAGACAGACATACAAACCCATGGTTTTGTGTCAACAATGCACAGCGTATTTTTAAGTGTACTGTAATTAGGTGGAAACATACTGTTATGTCGGGCATCACCAGATGGGGCTTTTACACATAGTCTGCAAAGGGTTTTTTTTTTAAAGCGCATGTGCAAGCTGTGACTCTGGGGAGGATGCACTGCAGAGTTGTTTTCAGTTATTTAGGCATCTGTAGAGGCAGCTTTGGAAGCAAGATTGTTGAGTGAGCATTAAGATGTTATATTTCTTGAGCTTGGATTAGAATCATTTATTGAGACAGGAACCAAACTTCAGATTTAGATGTCCTGAGATGTCTCAAACAGCACCATGAAGGGAGAGGCAGCCAGAAACTACATATCTTTTAAAATCTCAGATAAAACCTGTATTTTTCCAAGATGACTGTTTTTAACTCTATCATCTCACTGCAGATACAAAAGAAATTAATTTTTAGGAGTGCAGCCTTATCCTTTGATGGTTTCTTTGGGCAATTTTGGAAGAAAGGAATGAAGATTATACATATGATAAATGTGGATTTTAATGGAGAAACAGCTAGAAATTCTAAAGGTGATTAATTAAAGGAAAATTAAGATCCCATTAAGCAACTGTTCAGGGCAATTTCATGCTGGAAAATTTACAGATTCAAACGCAGCACTTTGTAAATATAAGCCATGAGATGAATAGGGAATTTTTCTATGTGACGTTTATTCCCTTCCTTTTCTTGTGGGCTGAGATATTTTGCCTCCATGATCTCAGAAGTTCTGAAACCCCAAATATCTGTGATTCATAATCTTATACTGCAAGCAGAGAGCCTTGGAATGAGACATTTGGTGGATAATTCAAGATACTGAGAAAATATGTCAAAGATGTGTTGTGCACACCAGTTCCTGTATTGTAAGTTGTGTCCAGGGCCAGAAGACTATTTGCTGCATGCACAGGTTCTAAGCTGCTGCCTCAGCCCAGTGCTGGAAGAGTAGCAGAGAAAGCAATGCAAGTAAATGTTGAAAATCTGGTGGAGATATCAATCCATAGAAAAAGGTTTTTTATGAAATTTAATGAGCACGGTGGTATCTGTGTGTGAGTATAATTGAAACTGGGGCCAGGGTGAGTTTAGGAAGATACCTTTAGCTGCCTAGCAGCTAGAAAAATTGAGGTTTGTTGTTCAAGTACTTGCTGGTTATCCATGTTCCACCTTTGGTCTATTGATTGTGTTGATGAATGAATATTTGTGCAGATTATCTGCTGGAAGGGAATGGTTTAGCTAATAGTGAAGGTCTCATTGGAAGAATCATAGAATGGCCTGGCTTGGAAGGGAACTTACAGACCATCTTATTGCAAACCCCTGCTGTCGGAAGGGGCACTTTCCACTATCCCAGGTTGCTCCAAGCCCTGTCCAGCCCAGCCTTGAACACTTCCAGGGATGGGGCAGCCACAACTTCTCTGGGCAACCTGTGCCAGGGCCTCACCACCCTTGCAGGAAAGATCTTTTTTCGTAACATCTAATGAAAACCTACTTTTCCACAGTTTGAAGCCATTCCCCTTGTAATGTCCCTACATGCTCATGGATTTGTGCAGTGGGTGTTTGGGTGGGGTCAGTGCAGATGAGATTTAGATTAGAGGTTTGGGAAGGAAGACAGGAAAGAGTTCCAACTGCTGTTTTGTTGCTCTTTCATGCATTCATGAGGTGAACTCTAATGCTTGTTGTGGCAGTTCTTGTTTAGGCTACTTTGCCCTCAGAGCAGAGCATTCACCATGGACTGATTCACCATCTTCCTGATGCTTGACTCATATCAGGCAGCCTACAGACTTTATCTGGGTGGATGTCCTGAGCAGAAATGTCAGCACATGTGGTAATACAGGAGTGCTGGGGGCTTTCTAGATCAGACTCAATTGGTCAGTGAGCAGCCACTGTGCTCACACTGCACCAGAGTTCTTATTTTCACTAATAATTTGTTAAGTGGTACAGGGAACAGGTTTATTCTTAAGGCTTCTTGGTGACACTAATGTCTTTACTAAGCACTCATTACTTTTCTGAGTGTTTTAAAACTACACTGCGAATGAACTTGCCACTTCAAAAATTTTTAACCATAACCAGACTGGCATAGTGGTCATGAACAAATCTGAACCTTTCTCACACCAGGTTAACAATAGTCTCTAAAATTCTTCAGCATCTTGGTACAGTAATGGTGAAACTACCATGTTTCAAACAAGCAAGGAAGAAAAGCCAGGGTAAAAGGAACTAATAAGTACACAACAAAACTGTTCAGCTCAGCAGTGTGTTTGAGGGGGATTAAAAAAAAAGATATAAAAAATAAAAAAAAACAGAAGAAACAGATGTATCTGCCAGAAGTTAAATACACATCTGTTAAGGATGCTCTTCTCATATTTAGGGTCAGAAAAATATGTACAAATGTAGCACCTTGCTGATTGACAGAAAATCCTCAGTTCTGGCACTGAGAATCTTGTTTTCTTGACAGCACTTTGTTTTAAGGCTAGAGGCAGAAAAATGTCTTATGCTTGTCCTTAAACTGGAAGGCCCTTTGTTCAGGATACTTATACCATTTGCAGATAATGATGTGCATTGCAGTTTCAGCTGTCTGCATATGCATTTTTATGTTTTTTTATGACAGCTCTGCGTACTGAACTAAAAGGCCATTTAGAGCTGTCAGGAAGTGACAAGCATTACCCTTTACATTTACAATTCTGTTAGCATGCGTTGTCAGGTGGGCTCACCATTCCACCGACATACGATTTTCTTTGAAACCTATGTATGACTTTAATTTAATACAGCAGTCTCCAAAAAAATAGGAAAGGAAAAAGAAAAGAACCTTATTAAGATTTCTTTTTCCATTTTTCTACTTTTTTCTTTTATGTAGTTCTTTCTCCACTCTTTTTCTTTTTACTGTTTTCTTAAGCAAGAAACAGGGAAGGAGACAAAAGTAGCTGTCTAGCCTGGAATACTGCAGCAAGCTCCTCCATTCCAGCCTGTGATGTTACACAGAAAACAGTTGATTTAGTCCATTGACATAGGAGAAAAATGCTACTAGCATATGCTAAATATTGAACCAACTTGTGAAAGTAGGAAGATCAGAACACCTGTAACTTACATTCTTGACATGAATTGAAATAAAAGTACATTATTTTTTTCTTACCCAGCAATTTAGCAATCCAGCTGAGACCAGTTTGCATCTCTATGAATCAATTTTGAATGCATTTGGAATGAGTTGTCCACCAGCCTATTTTCTGTTGGTTCACATTGCTTTTTAGTAGCTGCACTGTAACAAACCTTCCATGGTACTCTTTAACTTCCAAAAAGTCACTGTCCCCCAACTGCACTTTGAGCAGCAACTGATTTATTAATGGTTTTGGCAAGATTCCACCTGAGAAAGGCCCACTCTTGGAAGCACCAAGCATCAGAGCCAGTCTCTCCTCTGTTGAGTGAGAAGTCCAAGTAAGTGCACACTCAAAGCAAGGGAGGGAAATGGAGACAGAGAGCTGAGAGGAAAGTTCAGCTTTATTCTTAGCTGCAGAGAAAGTGGTTAGGAGCATCAAAGTGACAATCAAAGTAGCAATCTCTGTGAGAACAGATTTTTGGCTATATTTTTTTATATGCTGATGATACGGATATATTATTTAACTGCTGTCAGTATGTTCAGTCTCTCACAAGCCCCAACAGAAGATGCATCCACAAAGAGCTTATAGTCCAGGCAGCAGAAACTATTTAAACTGCACTCCTTGGATTGCACACAATGGTGTGATGGTTATTGAGAGTTGTGTTTGACTGATTCCTGCCACTTCAGATTGAGACATTGGTATTGTGTGACAGGAAGGACTGTATAATATTAAAAATAACACCAGTATTTTTCCCACCAGGGTTTCAGTTTGCCTTTTGGGCTTGTACTGGGGGATTTTAGGATGTTATATGCAGGCCAGCCCAAATGGCAGGGTCATTAGCTCAGCAAATCCATTTGTTATTGGTAGGTAGTGTGGAGAGATGTGTATGGATGGTTTTGGAGTTCAAGGAGGCATTGTAAGAATTAAGGATCAGAGCACTGTGTGCTTTGGAGTAAAGTAACACATGTGGCTACTTTGACATTGAATTCCTTGCCTGTCATTGCATAAAGGCAAACCCTAAACATTATTTTTAAGCAGCTGTTTTTACACATACTAGCTGACACATCTGAATCCGTGTTTCTATACTTCCTAAGCTCTTCATCTGTCTTGAATATATGCTACTGACGTGTTGCATACCCAGGGAGACACACTCACTGAGGTCATCTCTGAGTGTAAGCCATCCTCCTTTCCTCCTGAGGACCTTCATTTACTAGGTTTTTTTTCCTCTTGCAGTTTATGAGCGTTCACAGTGATTTGGGAACTTTAGGTAGACAACTTGATTTTGATTCACCTGAAGTCTATGACAATATATCAACTGTGGTGAAAGACAGCCAGATTCTTCAGGCATGAAGAAGGAAAATGACAATAAATATCCAGCAGCCTAATTGAGATAAAGCTTGGTGATGTAAAATACTGAAAGAAATGCTCCGAAGGGGCTGGCATAGTTAGGGTGAAATGATATTTTGCAGTACATCCTCAAAGATACGAGGCTGCAATCTGCAACACCCATTGGCCTGCAATGAGATTCCCTTATGCTTTCCTTTGAATGCAGGAGGAAAGTAAGTAGTCTTTAAAATTTCCAACTCTTAGTTTGTTCCCTACTTGCAAGAAGAGGTAAGGCTCCAGCCTCCCCTGCTTCTGCCTAGACTGAGACTTGCTGTACTTAAGAAAAAGAGGAATATTCTCATGTATTCCTTCCTCCTCCTCCTTCGTCACTATCTAACATTTTGCCCTAACCTGTAATACTCTGCAGGGATCAATTACATTATTCCAACATAGACATTTTCCATTAACTGCCTTTACAAGTTTTTCTTATTCTCTTCATCAACATTCTGACTTTATATCAGATTTCAGCTCCTTACAAATAAAGAAATAGTCTGTATGCGCACATGATCCTGTGTCTGCATATAAATGTGTATATTGTAGGCAAATATTTCTCTTTACAAGGTATCCTTGTATATGGACCAGATTCCTTTGCAGGTGTCCATTCCTCAAAGCCATGAAGAACTTAATGTTTTCCTTCCTATATTTTCCTATGCATTTTTCTACAGCTAGTTTTTATACTTCATTTGTTGCTTCTCAAGACGTACTTGGCCTGGTCCTTACCCAAGTATTGTCGTTAAATCATGACTATATTTGCTCCTTTCTACTTTGGAAACTAGAAATTCTGTATTGGACACAGTTGTCAAAATTATCTCAGAAGTGTGACCTTGAAACATATTTTCAGAAGTGCTCCAGTGCCACTGTTCCCTTCCAGAAGAAGCTCCAAACATCAGAATAATTTTTTAATCATGTCAAGCTTTTATTTCTCAGAAATAGTTTGGAGTTAAAGCATTTCCTCAATACTTTGATGGATATTTTAACAAGGTCTTGAAGATGTGAGCAACACGTCACAGAGGAGCACAAGAGGAACCAAGCAGCTCCCTCTATCCATGAATATGAATGTGGGGAACGAAAGGGAAAAATAGCTTTGACAGGAAAAGACTCACAAAACTATTATTAAGGTAAGCCAGGAGATGCTCTGGAACATTAAACATACAAGCCTCCAGCAGCAAGGGGGGTCTCCATTGCCCAGTGTGGACAGGCCACCAGTCACCTGAGAGCTGGTCATTCCTTAGATAAGGCTCGGAGTGAGAGATGCTCCTGCAAGGCTTTGCTCAGACCAAACTGAAGTCCCAGAGAGGAAGTCCCTGACTGAAGAGGATCCCACTCAATGCTTCACTTCTTGATTCTTCCTGCTGACACTGCAGCCTGGTGTAGTCCTAAGTGTGTTTTGCAAAGATGAGGACATCTTCCAAGTAAGAGCAAGACTGAAATAATTACCATTTCATGCAAGTTCACTAAAAGTCAGAGTTCTCTTTTATTGCTGACCCACCAAAGATTCTGGTTGAGGCTTTCTGTGGCTGGGCCCTCTGTGACATGTAAACCCATTAAAGATAAATTGTAATTTTAATTACATCTCATTTAAACAGCCTGTGTAGGGAGGCACCCATAAACTGTCAAATACACACATAAATAGTGATGATGACTCAGTTATAAAGAGGCTATATGATCTTTTCTCTTGGAGACACCAGTTAACTTGCATGAAGTGTGGGGGATTTTTTGCAGAAAATCTGAATTATTCATAGCCTCTCTATGGGATCATAGGAATTGCCATGGTGGATCAGATTGCTTGTCTGTCTACTTCAGTATCTGTCTCTCACAGTGAGGAGTACAAGACAAGACATTTCAGAGAAGGATCCAAGAAAGCTCAGGGACAGCAGCCATGGGATGACCTGCCTATGGGGAGAATTTCTTCCTCCCTACCTTTCCCTCAGGCGGCTGGGGGGTTGTATATGCCCTGCAGCATGATGGCTTATATCACATATTCAGATTTAATCCCATTATTTTTATTTGTTATTTGGATTGCAGTAGTTTCTAGAGGAAGTCAGCTGGGTCAGGTCCCCTGGTTGTACAAACACGGAAAATGACAGTCCTTGCATAATGCCATTGTAGCTGCTCTTGTTACCCATATTGTCATCTCTACGTATTCATCATTTAAAATTCCTCTGGAGTTGCTTCAGTAGCTCAGAGAAATTACTCTTGCTATTTGTCTAGGACTCCTTGAGCCCTGCTGTGGTTTGTTAGTTAACCACTCTGATAACAGATTTCCTTACAGAAGTTTGAGCAGAAGCAGCAGAGCACCAGTAGTGGAAGCGTGTTTGTACCTCTGAACATTTATTAGTCTGAATCAAACACGTGAACCCAAAACCTGTGTTGACATTCCCTCTCTCCAGGACCCTCTTTTCCTCTCTGCAATATGTGCTGAATTCTAAAGCCGAAGGATATTTGCTACAGTTACAGTCCCCCTAGTTCTCCCCCAATACTGAGGAATGGATTAAGACATTATCTTTTGCACTCTCTTGTTTTCATTCCGAAGCTCCTTTTGCCCAAAATCTAAAACTTTGTTCTAAAACCACTGTTTGATATTTTGATGCCACCATCTAGGAAAAGATACTTTAGCTTCTTTTATATACAGGCTCTGCCAGTTTCTTGAAAGAAATTCACAATGCCACCTCTTTCCTAAGGGTATGTGCATACACACATTTGAGAATAGGGACTGAAGTGGACTTTGGTTGGGTTTGGGGTATTTTTACTTTATTTTTACAATTTAGCCAAATATTTCATGTTAATGTAAGACCAAACCACAGAAGCTAAAATCAAACTGGCTAAACAAAACCTGAAGTATTTTCCTCATTTAGGTTTTTAGCTTTTCAATTAGCTGAAGTGCAACTTTTTTGAAAAGGAGGAAACAAACCCGACATGTTTGAGAAATATATTTCAAAACCACTAAAATATTTTTAGAAGCTTTCAACCACTTCTACTACCAGGTATTTCATTGCAATTTCTTTTGCAGGGGACATTTCTCCAGGTGTTTCATCCTGCAGCTTTTGGTATTACAGATTTCTGTTGGCCTTCTGTTGTCTCTATGTACGGTTATGCAATTCTAATAGGATGGGATTTTTAAATTCTATTACTTAAATAATATTAGCACAGAGATCTGGTGAAAGTCTGCTGCTTTCTGGCTGTGTCATTACCTGTCTCATAAATTGTGACCATTTGCAAACCTTTATTTCCTATTTGAATTCCAATTCAGCTATCAACAGAAAGAAATTAAACTCAAAACTTCAAATCATAAGTATAAACAAGACCCAAAATATTTTAGATACCATTTGTACAGGGAGGGGGATAGAAAATATTAATGAACATTTGAAGTCTGAGAGACATGAACTCCTACAGTAACTGTAAAACTCCCTTTCAGAAAAAAAGGGAGAAATGAAAAAGTCATTCCTTCAGGCTCAGTGAAGCTCTTTCCCACATGAAATTTCAGCAGATTCAGAGCGTCAAGCGCACAGACAGCAAATTATTATTTTATAGGTTTACTCATTAAATGACGTGTATCTCCACAGCTTGTCAGAGCAATTAGGGGAACAGATAAGATGGCTGAAGACCCCTTGATGTTAAAACAATTGGTTGGCTCAAAAAGCAACTTTGGAGTGTCTCCCAAGGGACTGTCTTCAGAAGCATACATGGATGCTCAGGATGCAGCACTGGGGCACGGCTTCCCCAGGATAATGTGGTCATGGGAACATGCACTTCTGCTCAATTATGACTCTTTAGGTCAACCTAAACTTAGGCAGAATAATGGCTTGGCCTTTCCGCATGAAGTGGCTGTGTCCAGCCTCACCTACACATCATGAGGGTAAGGAACGAACTGGTATTGATGATGGGTCTCATACACTCTCTGTGGGGACAAATGTATAAAAACCCCTTTATTTGCTTTAGAAGACTTGCTCTCTGTTTGCTTTTGTATTTCATTTCCGCCTGCTCATTTTCAGGCACAGTTCTATTTATATCCACATCTTTTGGGAAGCAGAAAATTGCTTTACTTGGACCTTTCAATCATGATCTTTTCCATATGGGTTGGTCTTTGCAATTTTCCAAGTGCAGGTAACTCCTCCTGCAACAGCCAGAATTTCTGCCCAATAGCATTTTGTTGTAAGGAGAGATATGACGGCCTGCTGCAAACAGTGCCCAAGCACAGCCTTCGATAGTCTCTCCTCTTGTCCTTTGGAATGACTGATTGGCACACTAAATTTACTATATGGGGTGTTCCTAATGAGTCCCATGCTCACAGATTGCCTGGCTGATATAGAACAGAAATTTCTATGCTGTGATCTAAGAATTAGCACTATTTATTTGTACGCTGAAGCAGCCTCAGCCCTGGGCTAAGTTCAAGGTCTCACTTGATAAGGGCCAGGCAAACACACTGTCAGCATAAGTTGCCCCAAGGATCTCCAGCCAAAGGGGAGAAGATGGAGCCAGGGCTGGAGAAAGGCTTGCTGGTGGTCCCGGGAGCACTTGCTGGAGTTCCTCAAAGCTGATTGATCACTCCATGCTGGCAGGCCTCCTCCTTTCCAGCTGGTAAATGTCATTAGAAGACAGCTATAAATACATTAAATACTTTCCTAATATTACTTTTCCATGTGATCTGCTGCTGCTGTTGCTGCAGGGAAGCTGATCAAGAATGTGAGAGGAGGTGATCTCTGCAGCTCTGGGAAGGAGGGGGGTCTGCACAGCCCAGCCTCCCCATTCAGCCAAAATCCACGCAGTGCAATAACCTGGGAAGGCAGAGGAGAATTAGTGAAGGAACATTTGTCTGTTGGTTACTACTCATTGATTACTAAAGACAAAAATGCTTGGCTCTGGGTCTTTGCTCAGCAAATTATGTCATTCTTGTTCACAAAAGGGAGAGCTTGCAGTACAGTTTCTAAATTAAAGCTGGTGTTTCAAAATTAAAAGCAGACAGGGCAGATGTGCCTAGGAGAAATTTATATCCATATCTTTGGGGAATCAACTAATCGCTCTGCCAGGACTTCAAATCAGCCTTTCCTGTGTAGGACTCGATTGCACCACACCTATATAAGCCACATTGAATAACGTGGAATTAAACTGTTACCAGATATTTCCGTAACTTTGCCATATGAAAAATGAGGGCAAATGCTGATGAAACCCAGAAATTCCAGGGCTCCAACAACATGATTTAATATTACTCAAGATGATTTTACAAAGAAAGAGAGAGTTCAGAGTCCAAGCGATCATCTCTAGCTTAATAGGCAGACTTGTAAGATACTAAAAGATTGATTAGAACCATCTGAAAGTGGAACATATAGTATTACTGATAATTCCTGCAGTGATACTGCAAAGCAGACACACTTGTTTTGGATCCCAGGTACAGTATAGCAATGCTATATTGTTTTACAGTAAAACTTTGCCAGAGTAGGTCAAAGAAAAGTCATTCTTCTCCTCTTTTCCCCCCAAACAGTCATTTTATTGAAGATGTTAAAAATGAGAATCTGCTCTCAATTTGCAGAGTTCAGAATGGACTCATTTGCTGTTTCTGTTATATTTTCCCATGTTTTCCCCTTTAAGAATAGCCTAATCCAGTTTGGGGTTCATTAGTGAATTGGGATATAAGCATGATAAAATTATTAATAAAATCTGAAACATTCACTAAAATAGAATTTTTTAATAAGGTCAAATATATTTGGAAATTGTTTCACTTTCTATAAATGTCATGTTATATTCTAAGAAAGAAATTACTTTTTCAAACCTTTACCAAGACCCTTGCCTGGTGATATGTTACGTATCAATCTATAAGTATATAAATAAAAGTATAGTAAATAACATGTGGGTATGCATTTGTTGGCTTCTGATATTAAACTTCAACTCGTCCTTGCTGTAGGTGACTGCTGGGTGGAAATGATGGGAGTCTGGAGTGTCTTGTTAGTTACCTTCTGTACAGACCCCTACATGTCTGATCTACAACCCCCTACAAAGGATGAAGCTTTACCCCTCTTGTGGAGCATAAGCTGCATATGCGTACTATGTGTCAATATAAAAAAAATTAAATTTTAATATATTTTAAAATTATTTAGACTGTTTTTAAAATCTCTCCTTAAAAGTTGTGGAGTCTTAGCTCTCTGTCAGGATGCAGAGGGTGAAGAAAAGCACTAATGCATTTTAAACACATCTGAAATACGGCATAAAGTAGCTTCTTTATACAGTAAAGATATCACAGCTTTAAAGGCAGTTAGCTTGGACCTTTTCTGGGAATATCTTTTTTCCAATAATATGAAGTTTGGTGAAGTTTCTAACCCTGCCATTTCATGAGAATTTGAATTGTAAATCTGTTCCTGCTTCAGGAGTCAGACTAAATAATCCAGCCATGGGCCCCTAGCCAGTGTGAGTGCTGGGAGGGGAAATGTTACTGTTAGAAGATGAAAAAAAAAGGAACTATTTCTCTTGTGGGTTTTTTATTATTTTTATTTTATTTTTAAATAGCAGCTGTGTGAATCTGCTTATGGGTTTGGAAAGCTGGGAGTGGCCCTTGGGGAACAGGTTTTGTGGCAGCATGCAGGTGGAGAGAGGGGGGCTGTGGAGCCCTGTGTGTTCCCAGCACCCAAAATCGCAGATGCCATGCTGCTACATGTGCCTCTCTGCCACCTCTGTCTTAAGATCTGCACCAAGATCTCTGGCATGTGCCAAAAGATCCTCCAGCCCCTGCACTGCCACGCAGCAAGTGGCTGTAATTGAGCTGCCTGTGCCTGGTTACAGCTTCTGGCAGTGCCTAGTGCCCCAGATGGGGCTTTTCTTGGCAGGCTGGGGGCTGGCCCTGTTCCTGGTTTTCTCTAGAGTGTTTAGCTCCCTGTAAACAGCCCAAGCTGTGTGGGAGCCCCTGCCATCTCCAGGGCTTTGGAAGCACAGGACTGTGCTGGTGCGTGTTCAGAGCAGGGACACCAGGCCAGTGTGGCTTGTGCTCTTTGGGATGTTTCCCACTAGCAACTGTAGAGTAAGAAGTGTCTGAGCTTCCTTGCACTAGGAGTCAGGGTGCTGCAGGCAGTGTCACTGTGCCAGTGGAAGGCCAGGGGACAAGCCGTCTCCCTGCCCTCTGTGAATCCAGTGGAGACAGCACAAGGATGTCCACAGGGCATGGATCACAGGCAGCCTGATCTTGCTAGTGGGCAGACCTGCACTTCCTTGGCAGCATAGGGACATCCATAACGGTGAAGATTCCCAAAAGTCCATGAGTGAAGGGGACCTTTCATCCTTAGCAGCAACCACTCCCCTGCAGGATCAATCTGCTGATGTTGCTGAAGTACATCCCCAAAGCTGCAGCTGGTTTTTGTTTTGGTTTGTTTTTTAAGGGCTTTTCATCACCAGGAGAACTGTCAGTAGGGCTGCTGTGAGCACAGGAGAAGTGCAGTCACCCAGCTCTACAGTGTGAGCACTGACTGCTCATGCTGGCAGCAAGACAGGCTTCAGAAGCCACAGCATGCAAACCCTGGGGCACTGTGCCTCCTGTTTCATCCTTCAGTCTAGGAGAGGAGAAGCATCTGACTGAAGTCTGATGGGAAGAATGCACATGCCCTTTGAGCAGGCAACGAAACCCTGCCAAGCCTTGCAGAGTCGGGAGGATGCGGGTTCAACACAGACAGTGGAGGGGCAAAAAGACACCCTTCCCAAGTTCCAGTGTGTCTGGAGTGCACAAAGCTGAGGAGAAAATGAAACTATCATGCCAAACTCAACGGGCAGTTTATGTGCTAGTGACTGTGATGTTGCAAGCTACTTCATGGCCCCTCTACTTCTCCAGCAGTGGTTCAGGCAAGGCTGGCTGGGGGTACCCAGGGCAGAGCAAACACCACTGCCTGAGGATGCTGTGCCAGCCTGCTCTCAACCCCCACAATGATCAGGTGTGACAAAGTGGTTGGTCACAGCCTGCTCATTCATTACCTGGGAGACCTGAGGCACAACATAAATCAAAACAGCCCTGAGGGACCCCTAACTTACACTGGTATTATGACTATCCCTTGCATGGACCAAGATACAGGGAGTTTATAGGTAGTTCAGAGTTTTGTGATTGTGCCCTCCATCTCCCAGGGTTTGTCTATAGAAAGTAGGGTTTGGACAGCAGAAGAATGATTTTAGACAAGAAGGACTTCTCCAAACTCGTAGGACTCTGTTGTTTTCCTAGTCATGCTAGTTGTTTTCAGATAACAATATTATTTGCCATTGGTCTTCTGGGGATGCCACCAACATCATTAATCAAAACCCCACGCTGCTTACTGGTACCGAAGTATCTGTACTGCATCATCAATCATAAATGCAGCCAAGGGTGCACTCTGGATACCTAAAGAGAGTGAGCAATAACATGGTGGGGTGAGGGGAAGGAGAAGGAAAGAGGCTTAATTATCCAGTGGTCTTTGGTCCATCGCTCACATTGGAAACATCTCTACCGCTCTATTTTGGCTGTATCTCCCTTTTAAATCTTTGTAAACAGCAGTTAAGATAGAAAGCTTCAATCCGCTGCACAGGGTACCCCACTGCTTCTCAAGCTATTATTTTAATAAGGCCTATTTTACAATTAAGGCACCATGGGCTTTAAATTACATATAAAATAAAACGTGGAAATTGAAGCATTAAGCGCGTGGCTGCCGTCGGAGGCTCAGCAGCCGCGCATTAAGCAGCTGCCTGTTCTTAAACAGTGAGACAGAAGGTAGAGGGTTTGTGCTATGAAAGGAGAGGAACAACAAGCCCTTGCCTCTGGGGAAGGCACTGCCATGGGTTTCACTCAGGGCTGTGCTTCCCTTCAGAGTGGGCTGGGTGGGGGTCCTGTGGAGGTGGTTTTTCCCTTCACCCTCCTCCTCCGGCTCCCGGCGAGGTGCCTGGCACAGCCTCGTAAAGCCCGGTGGTTTCGGTTACGCTCGTTGCCGTTGCTGCAGTCCGCTGTGATATGAGAAGTGACTCTCTCTCCAGATGGTTGTAAAGGTTAACGAGGAATTTATGCAGAGCTATATACAAATCAGACTGAATCTTCTGGCTGGGAACAACAAGCCGCCGACATAAATTCAGTTTTCTGAACATATGTAGCTTGGTCACTGAGGGAAACTGGAGAATGGCAAGCTGCTCTGCAGAACGTCACCTCTCGCTGATGCCGTGGCAGGGAGGGAACAGCACTGCCCGTGGCACAGGAGGGGTCCTGGGGTTCCAGGGCTGCTGCAAAACAGCTGCCTCGCCTGGAGCTCTGGGACTCAGCCTCAGGTGTGAGATGCACGGGGCCAAGGGACATGTGGCTTATGTTGCCAGGACCAATGCCAAGGTCGGTGTTTCATGTGTACCCCTCCACGTGGCACTGCTCCGGAGCCAAAACCATCCAAAGGAAGCTTTTTCCTCAGAGCAGGATGTGACCCTTGCATGAAGGTGAAAGATCTGGGTCTTCGGTTCAGAGCAGGAGCTCCAGCCTTTAATCCTCTCCCTGGTAAAAGGTTTCTGTGAGGGACGGGGGATGCAGGAGCCACTTTGTCATCCTATGTATACAGATCCATTAGGAGTGTAACAGCTGGTTTGACAAAGAGAAAATTTTAAAACTTGAAGAATTGAAATATCCAGCGAGCACCCAGGAAATGCTTTGTTAATGGCAAGCAGGCACAGCCTTCCATGGCAATATCCCCTGGCAGCCCTCAGAGACTGTATCTGCCTCTCTGTATACACAGTGCATGGATGTCCTTGTGCCAGAGGCTCAGGGAACTTGTCTCTGCCATCTCTGGAAGGTGGCTCAGGTTCCACACATATCTTCTGGCTGTTCTATTTACCTTCTCCTGACTAAGTACATTAGCTCAGGGTATTTGCCTGTGACACCACTGTGCCAAAACCTCTCTTGCTCCTCCCAGAAACAACAGTTATGATGGCATGGGATTTATGTTTTCTTTCATTTATCTATTTTTTGAGTTACAGACAGATTAAAGTAGGATGCAGCAGAGGCAGCTAAAGAGTTTCCCCATTACCTTGTTTTGTTCAAGAGCTGATGAGAGCCTCTGATGAGCTGGTTGCTTTGGGAACAGGATAACTGGCTGGAATTTAACCTCATGATGGTGTCATCTCCGCAAGAGCAGGTAAAGGAGAGAGAAGCCTCCTACTTTGCCTCCTTCAGATTCACCCAGGTCATGGTGGTGTTGGCAAACAATCTTCACACTGAAAAAGAAATGTATATGCTGATGTGCTTTCTGACATGTAATAAGAGATAGTGATTTTTTTTTTGGTAAATGTTTCGTAAATTTAGTAGAGTATAATTCTTAATTTTTCTGAGCATTTTAACTCAATGTCTCAAGTGCATTGTTGAATTAATCTCTTTGCTTACTTAAACTTTAAGGACCTTCTATTTACAATAGAAGCAGCAGAATGGGGCTGTCAGTGCTTTCTTGTGGGGGTCTTTCTGTGGGCACAGGGTATTGACTTGCTGCTGGCAGGGCCTGCAGGAGGGACTGAGCTGTGAATCGTTGCTGCTCTGTGCCAATGGGATGATGGCTGCTGGCTTTACTACAGCTCTCAAGCAATGGAAATGTTCAGTCCAAGATTGCCCTCATGCAATAATGTGTACATGCAGGAATCTTCTCAGCCTGTTTTCAAGCCCATGTTCCCAGCACACAAAACTTCTTCCATCATCTTTGGGCTTTTTCAGCCCCTCTGCAGCTCCCTGCCCTGTGCAGCATTCCTTCCTGCCCTGCAGTCCTATCCACACTCACCTTGGCATCGAGCATCTCTCAGGTCTGCATGCATACACAGGACTGACAGGATTATAGATCCAGCACTGGCCATCAGCACAGGAAATAATTTCAATCTCTGTGTCTGAGACTCAGAAAAGCCTCCCACGACCACACAAGCTGCTTATTATTGTACAATGCTCTGGGCCATGAACCAGATTCATAAAGAGCCCAGCTCCACCCTGTCTGGGCTCACAAGGCTTTTTTGGCAGCATCTCTGTCATTTGAAGATGGGCTAGGGGTAGCCTGGAGAAGACTCCCTGCTCTCAAAGAGGCACCTCCGGTGGGATCCTTTCCTGAGGAGACGATGGCTGACCACAGGTAGCTCTGCTTCTGCTTTCTCTGCCACTTTTCCTCTTTTGCTTCTGAAGGAAACAACAGACTCTGTTAAATACCCCCAACCCTGGCTTCCTACCCCAGAGCAGTAAGTCCAGGCAGATTTCCAGTGGCCAGCAGCATTTCCAAGCATACTCCAGTTTACCAGGCTTGAGGCTTGTCAACCCAAACAAGACTGAGGCTTTCCTTCTGCAATATTAAAAAATAAATTTTAAAAAAATCATAAATCCTCCTGGCACTGCTGGCTCACACTACTAAGTTATTCCATGCCAGCCCTCTTGTTAAATTGTAAGCATCAGTTTCAATACTGTAATAAAATACTGCATTTGAAATTTTACAGTTCCCCATTAACCTCCTTTCTCCCTCTCTCCCCCACCTATTACATCATCCCTCTCTCTTCTCCAGCCTGACATTGCTCTGACATAAAACTTGAAACTTCCCCACCTTTCACTTTTCCATTCTTCCTCTCTTTCAGAGCCTTTAGCTGTCACTTGTGCAATAGAACAGCTGAGCCAAAGCAATAAAGTGCTGCATACCGTCCCTGAACAGCCTGAGCAAGATTTTAAGACATCTATGCCAAGTACCACTGCTTCCCACACTCGTGCACATACATACCCCATCTCGTCCTCAGCCTTGATTCTACCCAGTACATTTACTTAAATACCAGATTTTTCACTCTGTGTGTGCACTGTCAGCCAGTCTGAAAACAAGCCTCTTTCACAACTTCTCCTGCCAAAGCAGTGTTGTTCTTCTTTCTATTTAGTTGTTCTTTCTTCATGAACTACCAGGCTTTTACTCAGGAATAGGCACCAGACTTTCTATTCCCAGGGACACCCTGTTTAAGGAAGCCTTGTGGTCCCATGGGACCTGGGCAAACAGCAGCTTCATTGAGCACCTTCTGAATCCATCAGCACATCATGTATCAGTTCTCTCCATCCTTCAGACTTCTTCCTCAGCATAAAGGTAACCTCCTTGAAATCAGTGAAGCTTCCATAGCAGAGGACCCAGGCCAGTATCTGTCGGTTGGGATCTCCATGAATTACCTTGTTTCACATGTTCTCTTCTCCCCAGTTCTCTAATTTGTCTAATATAAACCAGGTGTAAGGGTAGGCAGGGGGTAGCACTGCATCATTGAGCCAAGAGAACACTTTTCCAGTCCCAGCATAATGATCCAGTTGGCCGAATGGAGTGGAAACATTGCCTTTGACTTTGCTGGTCATTGTGTGATGAGAGTCTCCTATGCAGAGTCTCCTATCCAGTTTCAATTGCAGTTTCAGCAACTGGAAAATCTGGGACAAATAGTAGAAATGGTCTATGAGGAACAGAAAGTGATTTTGATTGAATGATAGTTGAGTGGTGTTTTTATGTTCACTTCAGGGACATAATAATCCCATGGGATGGTCTACCTGTGTGGATAGGTTCCAAACTTTTCTTACAGACACAAAAGCTGGGACAGGATGGGGAGCAGTTTGCCTTGGATGCCTGAGTGTGTAACAGGGTGAAGGTGCCCATGCTGCTGCCCCACGGGCTGCTGGCAGCCTTCTGCCCTCCCCAGTCAGGATTTGATAAGTCCATGTTACAAAAAAAGCTCACATCCTAACCCCAACCCTAGAGTATGCTCTGACCACAACAACAATGAAGAGCTTGTGGAAGCGCTGAACGAAATATTTTTCTATTTTGGGAGGAGGGTGATTTTTTTTAATTTTTTTTTTTTTAACTCTTTACCTTCTCTCTTTGATTCACTTCCACTTTTGGTGTCACGTAAGAAGAAATGTTTAAACTACTGCTATTTGAGTTTTGTTTTTCCTGCATAATGATGTGAATTTCTGATTTTTTTTCTTCTGTAAGAGCTGGGTATATTGAAGACTGGATGTATTGTGAACTCTCCCCATTCCTGCTTTTTATATATACACACACAGAGACAGAGTCTCACTGATCTGCCAGTGATCTCGAGCCTACCTAGACGGACTGCTCTCTCTAGGGATGTGTCTGCTGCCTCCGCCTCAGGCCTTTCCTGGAGAGAGACAACTAATTGGGAAAAATTATGTTGCATTACATGAGGTGGCTCTGTGATGTGGACTGTCGTCTGAGGCATCCCAAACTTGCTGTAAGCTTACGACTAAATAACCCTGTGAGAGTGGAGCAGTGGCAGATATGTGTGCTTTCCATCCTGAGGTGGAGGATTTTAAAGATCTGGACTGATTGTTCCAGTTCTGCTTCACAATTAACTAATGAATGAGCTCAATATTTGAGCTAAATTGTTAACATTAGGGCTGACAATGGACATACAGGCTTTTCAAATGCCCTAATTTATAAGTTTATTTTTAGAGGCTCAAGAATCTTATTTACCTTTCAGAGTTTAAATCCACACACTGTTTTTATTTTGAGTGGAAAAAAAGTGCTTTGACATCTAGGGTGAACTTAGCTACCTGCATTCGTGTGTTCAGCTTGCTTTGCTTTGCTTCCAAACCTCCCCAAGGGTGCAGAAAGAAGAGGGGGAGAAGATGAAGGAGGCAGTGACTATCAGATTAATTACAGATGGTGGGTTAACTGCAAAAAACAGCAGAGGAGGACGAAACAGGGAAATAAAGTCTGGCCTCATCCACTCTTTTCTCTAAAAGAAATTAGCAGGTAGACTGTCACAGAGAGGCTGGGAGCAAGATCCCAGCTCAGCTCTGCTGCTTTCAGCAGAGGATGCCAATTCACATGAGCTGAGGTTTAGCCCACAAAGGTTTCATAGACTGTAAATATAATTTAGGGCACTGGGGGACGAACCATATGTTTGAGAAAGGGGACAACTTCTTCCAAACAAACAAATATTGTGATTAATCAAAAATAGCAAAAACAGGTTATGTAGTTCCTCAGTTGCTTTGAATGACATGACAGGACAATATTCGTCCTCACATGAAGCTTGTCCCATGTCTCTGACCAGCTGTGTCTGAACAAGGGGACATTTCAGTATTTATTTTCTTTCTGTTGATTCCAACCAGATTGCCCACATTCTGCTTAATGTAGTGTCTGCTGGAGAAGTGGGACGAATATTCAGTCACATTAAAAATAAACCCAGAAACAGCAGCTTATAAATTTGGATTTTTCTCCTATTATTATTTATGGGTGAATCCTGTCAGAGGCATAAATGGAATATCTTTGTAGGCTGATGCTGGGATTTATATCAAAGGAGTTCTAACATATACTTCATGTACTCAGCTGCAACTATTATAAGCTATTTCATGTACAGCTAGAGACAAATGATCTCTCCCATGTTTGTCTTAACTTATAAAATGCAGTTGGGTTTCTTGAATTCACTTCCAAACCTCCTGCATGGGGGAGGAGAACAGAAGATTTATACCCCTTTAGTATAATCAATTCTAGGCATATCTTTAGACAAATAATTTAGAAATCTGTGCAACAAGAAACACCTCTATTAATTTCAGGATACACCATTTTATGCATTTTTACGTGCGTTGAAAAAAAGGGATTAAATTTTAAAAAATAAAAGTCCTTACTCTGGGAAGAAAGCAAATTCTAACAAGAACATTTTAAAATAAAATCCCAGAAGGCAACAATCCCTTCAACAATTAAACTGGGAGAAGGTCCCCTGAGGGCAGACCAACAAAATTTAGTAAAAATAATTGCCGTGCTGGGTCCTTGCTCTATTTTAGCTGAGTATAAGCAGACACACAAAAAATAACCTACTGAGAACAAGAACATTCCTACATGAAGCAGGCGAACAACAGAGCCATGTAACTACCTGGCCACACCACTCGACTTTTGCTGGCACGCAACACAGATTTTTATACTTCAGCCAATATAAAATAACAATCAGGCTATTTACAAGGCTCTGCCAAATATTAACCTTATATCCAATTCTCTTCAAACCTTTCAAAGTCTCTAATGTGAACCATGCAAGTTCCTCATTACTTGATCATATTCTGTAACTACAATGTTATGGGCTAGTTATATTTTTTAAAAGATGGTGTGTTTATGCAAAGATAATGATGCGGTGCATTTTATGTTGAAAAACTCAACAATTAATTAATTTATAATCCCACTTACTCTTCTCCCCCCCCCCTCCAAAAAGAATAAAATAAAAGATTAATTTGCTGGAAAAAACAGGTTCATGTTTGCCCTTAAGACAGAGCACAAAATTACTTTAGCATGTGTGCTGTGGTTAAAGCAAGTTAGATGTGTGCATGTCTACAGCCAGGTGAGAGCTATTGTAAAAGAGAGTTGGGAATGAAGAAAGCACAGAGGTAGCTCTTAAAAACTGAAGGTTGCCTCCAAAAAGCATCGTTGGGTGTGCAAGGAGCTATTCAGGGTGACTAATTGTGACACAAAGGCTTTGTCTCTGGCTGTAGCAAAGGGACACCAGCAGAAGGGAGGAGGCATGGAGTGATCCTTTAACGTCTCTTCAGAGTCAGACACACATCCTTGAATTTTACAAAATAATTTCTACCTTGCTAAATTTTCTGTCATGGTCTCTTGGAGCTCTTTAATTATTTAAGGTGACTGTTTGTGGGTAGAGAAGGGAGAGCAGGGACATGAGATGCTTTTGCCCATCCATTGTAGGGCTGGGCACTCATAGGTGACAGAGACAATCCCTGGCCTCAGCCAGTCCCACACTGCCCTGGCAGCCACAGCACCAATACTGGAGCCATCCAGGTGCCCAGAAAACCACCCTGGCCCACCACGGCCACTTGTGGGCTCACTCTGTGCCCTCCTGGCACTGACCGAAACCAGGATCCATCATGCTGCAGAGGAAATGCTTCTTCCCACAGTTCAGTGAGATCTAATTGGGGTCCTCTTTTCCCTCTAAACATCTGCAAAGATTATTTTGGAAATAGGGGTTTCTTATTTTAAAGGGAGCCTTTAAGTCTATTTTTTTTAGACACGTTTTTAACAGCAGTACTTTCAACAATAGGTTACCAGATCCATCACACAATCTGACTAAAAGCCTGTATTTATTTCCCTAATTTTATAAACATTTAATAGGTCCTTATTAAACACATCAGCCAGCATGATTTAATAACACAATCAGTCTAGAAGTTTAAGAAAATTGAAAACAGGATTTGAATGTAATACAGCCACAATTACCGGAGATTATAGGCAATCATTTCCATATGTCTGCAATGGGGAGCTGCTAATCTCTGTTTGCGTGGAGGTGATTTCCTCTGGAACACTTCCCAGCCTTCAACAGCGCTAGTGCTGAACAAATTAGATTTGAAAGTCCCCAATTTTATGACTAAGGTAATATACTCTGTGTATTTAGAGAAACACTGATTTCCTATTTTAACTGGCTTCCAAATGCTGGACAGAGACCTCAGCTTCATTTAGTTTGGCTCTGCAAGGTATATGGTAAAAGACTTTTTTTTTTTTAAGGGTCAGCACATGTATTTTTGGGTGTCTCAGAGACACACAAGTTCCCTCCATCCATAGGAGGGAAAGAGTTAGCATCCAGTGACATCATGGCTGAGGAATGCGCAGCAATTAGCCCTGCAGTACTGCAGGCAGCCTATGGCCAGGGGACAAGCAGCTCCCTCCTGCTAAACTTTAGGAGTCCTAACACCTTATTCCCTGACCTACCGCTTATGAGATCCTGAATAGCGTCACTTGTGTTTTGTGGGAATTCATCTGGTAAACTAGGCTTTTTGTGCATAGCCTTGGCTCAGCTTTGGCAGTTGCTGTTGAAAATAGGACTGCTGTTGGGAAAGGTTTCCTGTGCGGAACAGCCAGAAGCTGGGCTGGTTTCAATAGGAGCCAGTGACTAGTGGAGATGGGAGAACTGCAGGGACGTGCCGCTGCTTTGGGAGATGTCAGGGGCCTGCCTGGCCTCATGGTGTCCAAGGCTCATTTGGAATTTATTTTGTCACATGATTCATGTTTATGAAATGTTCGTGGCAGATTCGTGGCCGAAAACTCTCTTAAGAGAGTAAGACAAAACGGAAATCTGTGGTACCCAGCAATGAGAGAATGGTAAGGGCATGAGTGGATCCCCTGTGTGCAGCACACTTTGTCAATAGCATCACTCCTTTGACCTCCCTGTTGCTGGACTATGGTGCTGGTGAGCACCTTGAATGAGCATTGAGAGAGATGGAGAGGAAGGAAGGGTGCACAGGCAGCTGAGTGTCTTGTTCTCTTGTCTTTTGAGTGCTTATATTTGTTCATCTCATAGCACTCTTGTGCTATTACAAGAGCCTTTCTTCATGGAACTGGCCCTGCAAACCGAGAATGTCCCTCTGCTATTTCAGTAAATCAGAAAGCTGATAATTGTGCACTGGTCTAGGAAATGATAAAGCAGATGCCCCCATTGGAAAGGCTTGTTTGTGACTAGATGATCTCCTTTTTCAGCTGAAGGAGGGAAAAGTGGCCCTTAACAGCCTTAAGACAGGACTTCAACACAGGCTTAACTCCATCATTGTTCAAGAGAGCACTCAGACGTGTACCTGATATAAAACATGTGCTTAATTCACCTTGTCTTCATTCAAGGTGCAGAACAACATGTGATGCCTGAACACTCACTTTGCTAAAAATGGCACATCATCTTTCAGTCAAGCACATGAGTAAGAACTTTCCTGAATCAGAGACCTAATCTGAAATTTAGGATTTTATTTTACTTCAGTGGTATTGGTCTTAGCAAGAGTTAGTAAATTTGGGCTGAAAATCTGAAAAAGTAGAAGAAAGTTAGTAGTTCTCATACTATTCTTGCTAAAAAAATCCCTTCACAAACTAGGATTCCCCTAAAAAATGACCTAGAATAAAAGAACATGTAGTATGGAAATGCACTTAGATTAGGAGTGGGGTTGTGGCAATCATAAGCAAACTTTTAAGATGACTAGAGCTAATATTTTTCAACAGCAGCAACACTAGAGAAATCACCAAAGTGAATTTTGCTACCTGTTGTCCCAATATAACTGTAATGGAAATTATGAATTCTAAGGCATCAGGGTGACATATGGTGTAAAACCTGTTGTAGACCAACCTTGGACATAACAGCTGACCCAGACTGAAATTCTGTATAACAAATGAAACAATGACAGGATTAATTAGATAAAGATATTAGGTGTGTCCTTTTCATTTCCAGATAGCACAAAACAAATCTGAACATATATCATCATATCCATTTGCAAAGCTTCATCTCTCTTCATCTTGGTTAGACCAAAAGGAAAAGAACACATTGGCTCTTGTAATAAAATAAATGTACAATCCCTGCACATTATTGCCTTTGTAGTTGCTTTTTCACTAAAAAAGCCCAGCTCTAGTGCACAGTATATTTTTCATCATAAACTTGCTCATGTATGCATTCCAGATGGCGTGAAGAAGGGGTTCAGGAATTCTAGTGGCAACCTCCAGTATTATGAAAATAAAGATAGGGCCTGGTTTTATGATGAACCTTGATCTTAAGGAGTTTATAACTAGACTGGCTCCAAGTTATGCTTGGAATACATGGATATGTTTATTACATCAGTGGATTCCTTCATCCACTTAAAAAAAAATCTGCCTTGATTTTTGGGTTTTGGGGGGGGTTTTTTGAGTGAAGGGGTTGCTTGCAATTTTAAGATGTTTCATGGCCTTCATTCCATATAAAAAAAAAAAGAGTTGATTAAAAGGCAGTTGTCAAGACAACAATATCCAGTATATTGTAATAATTTTCCACTTGGAAACAAAACATTCTCCCACTTTCCAACTATCTAAGTTAATCAACTTTGTAAAGCATTAGGGTGTATAACAGTGCTAACTCATTTTGTGGTGTATTTTTGATATGAAATATACCTTTTCCTTAAAATGGTCCATTAGTAATTGCATCAATACACAAAAATATGGCAATTAAGGATGCTGGAGTGGTCTATTAAGTTCAACTTTTATGGGAAAAGTTTTTTCCTTCATTTTGTTTTCAAGTTCTTGCCAACAAGAAATATGAGCTCAACCGAAATAGGTTTTAGGAAAAGGGAGGTGATAGGCCCCTGTTCAGGAAAGGCTTTCAGCACATGTTTGTGTTCCAGTGCTTTCACTGGGATTTAAGCACATTCTTAATTTATTTGTGAACAGAGTTGGGTTTTTTTATGAGGAAATCTTTACAGTGGACAATTTTTTATGATAACATGTTTGGGCCTGTAGCCTTGTAAACTGAAATAAGGGTGGCACAGTGTGAGGCAGGAACCAAACCAGGAAACAGAAACAGGGACATTAGGCTGGGCTTGCTGGAAAGCAACGTGGGAATGGACTGTCCACCTTGGGTGAAATCAGGGATACAGCACAGAATAAGGATCACCGTGGGTGCAGGTGAGCTGTGTTACAGAGACACTGAAGGAAAAAGTAATTTCTTGTAGTTTTTGCCAAAGAAAGTCTACTACAGTTGTTTACACTATACATAATCCAGAGAGAATTCACGTCTCATGAAGGTGATCGTGTTACCTTTCTGAGGTGCACTTTGCTTACAACAGGTTGTTCCAGGAGATGCTGTTCTTTTTTTCATGCTGAAGGGAAGCCTAGGTGGTGGCTCCAGCTGCATGAATCTCATCCCAGCTCTCTGACTTCATAGCTCTTCTTCTCTGTTTTCATGAAAAAAGGAATCCATCAAAAATGTTTCTTTACCCCTTCAGGGTAAGGAATGGCCTTATTTAGAAAATTATTTTTTGTTAAACAGTTCAGTGCTTTATAAAAGCTCCTAACATACCCATGCTACTGAGTGCGAAGGAACTAGAAGCTGGTTTGTCTGTCTGCAGTGCTTCCTTGATTTCTGATTTGTCTTCTGAGCCATGGCTTAAACCTTCAAGCACATCCTGGAGTAAGACATAAGTGAGTGAGCTAAACATGAGGCAGTAAATATCCTGGCTTGTGTTATTTTTCTGCTCTTTGAACTCTAAAAGCAGTTATTTGTCATTTATTTGATATCCCTTGACAATAAACATGATGTCTGTGAAGAACTAACTCCTGATAAGCTCTCCAGTAAGGTCAAGATGTGCAAACAAATGAGAGAAACAATAATATAGATGTTAACCACTGCAGCCTCCTTTTTTCATAACTTTTTAGCTTATGCACTACTGTATTTTTGTTGGAATCATGTGGTACTATTGCTTCTGCAATAATTCGTCTTCATGCACAGCAAACAGAAAGGATTTCAGGCATTTTATTCCCTTGTCAGCTTCAATAAATGCAAAACCATTTACCTAAAAGAGCAAAATATCAGGACCAAATTTTTCAAAGCTTTTTTTTTTTCATTTTGTCATTCAAAAAGCACACTGTAACTGTATAAGCAGACAAACAAAACCAGTTTTCTGCTGCATAACTTATATGCGTGTTTCCTTTGGTTCCTGCAAGTGATGTCATGGAGCCCAGCTGCTGTGTTTCTGTGATGATTTCCCTTACTCATGTTTCACCCAGTCATTTCAGGCCCTAATGGAATTACATTGAGCAAAACCTGTTTTTTCATGGTTTACCTCCTGCATCAGCTGATAGGGGGAACTCTTCTCTGGGATGCATGGAGAGGAGGTACAGGCAATTAAGTATATTTTAAAGAATGTTTTCTTGTTTTGTTTATAATCAACCCTGATGCAGGTCAGCACACTGTGGGCATGAGGACTGATGAGAGATGCAGGCATAAAATGTGATGTTGTCTAGTTTTCATATGCTTGGCTTCTCAGTGGAGTCCAGCAGCCTGGACATGCTCTTTGGCTCCCCAGCTGATGCTTGGGGAGAGTTAAGTCCCTCCTGTTGGTATTTGGTGTGGTGCAGAGAATTTTGATTACTAGTTTTGACCAGTTTTATTGGCTATTCTTTGCTAACAAATAGTGCTATTGGAGGTGTCAGTGAAGACTGAACTAACATGTCAAAGTGAACACACAAAGTGCAGGAAGGGGAGCACTTTGAAGGGGAGGGGCAGCAAGAAGTCAGCAAGTACAGAAAACCACTTGTCCCATCTTTAGTGCTTTCAGGAGGTACCTGTATTAAGGACACGGGTATGTTGTAGTTCCTGCAAAGTCAGGAAGGAGATTATCAGCTCCAGAGTAACACCATAAAAGACTTGAATTGGGGATGCATCTCTTTCACCCCATCAGCAGCTATACTGACTGACTCTGATCTGTGCACCCAACCTGCTCCAACATGCTCTTCCAACCCTTACTCAGTATGGACCCTTTCAGCCTGGCTCCTTTGCCTTTATTGTGAGGCCTCTGCCCTGCTTTGTTAAAAAAAAAAAAAAAATCCAAAAAATTGCTAGTAGAAAAAGATGGAGCATGAAGAATTCCAGCCTGAGAGGGGAATGTAAGTGAATTAATCTCTCCTGGTGAGGAGGAAATTATTTTTGTTACTAAGAAAGGTTGTTTTTCGTTGTATTTTTCTCTCAAAGCTTTCAGGCATCCATCAAAACCCAACAGCTTAATTTCTGTAGATACAATGTTTCACTTTTTAGTTGCCAAATAACCTCATATATTTAATTTTCCAGATTTTTCAGATGCTTTCAGGAAGTTGTCACAAGAGACCCTCCCTGGATAAATTTCCTTTTCCAAGAAACCCACTTAAAAAAAAAAAAAAAAGAGAGAGGAAAAAAAGGGGAAAAAAAAAGAGAAAAATCAGAACAAAGATGATTCAAGTAGTTTTGTCCTACCCAGAGATAAAGCTGCAGCAAAGCCTTGACTGCCTTTTATTAAACTCAGCCAGAATCTTTCTGGCCCTTTTCATGGGCCGAGGGTGGGGGCCATTGATCTGTTCCAGCCTGGCCTGGCCCGAGAAGGGACCCAAACTCGCTGCTTTTCAGCTGTGCCTGTCCTCTGCTCCCCCTTTCTTTTTTGTTAAATGGAAGTTGATGTAACAGAAGAGAGGAGTCTGCCAGGAGGATGTCAGAGTCAGCAATGATCACAATCAGACATTGCAATCAGATTGCTCTACCAACTCTAAGGAAGAAATAACCATCTGTTTCAATGGTTACAGGGGAGAGAAAAAGGAAAAAAAAAAAAAGGCAGAGCCACGTCCAGAGTTTTGCATTGCAAAATGTGCCTCTGTGCCTGTCAGGGAAGCACTGAAATGAGGTTTGATACTGGTGCAAGGTCAGGACCTTTTGTACCAGAGACAAATATCCAGCACTCAGCTAATGTGCAGTAAAATCAGGTATGGTGCATATGACACTTTAACTATTGCTATTTTCCTTCTGGGATCCAACTTGGACAGGAGCCTGGGACATCTATGGAGTGGCCTTAGCCCATCTGTCCAATGGATTTATACCTCTTTTTTTTTGCTCCAGAATACACCGAGAGAAGCATGTTGCTGGAAGCCCCTGGTCTGTTGGGGTACATGAGGGTCTGTCCTTCCCACCCTGTACCCTGTCCTGCACAGGTGGCTGCCTGGCAGTGGCTGCACATTGGCCTTGCTGTACGATGTCCTCCAAGCCCACTAAATATTCCAGGCCACAGAGTGCTATTGTGCATGCAACAAAGGCAAAATTCATTTATTCACTTGGGCAGGTGATGGATAGTCTGTCAATGTTTATACAGTAGACACAAGCCTAATTTTCAGGTATTAGTTGATTAACACTTGAGTCATTGTGTGTGTCCTGTGTCCGGTAATGTGGAACATCAAATGTGTGAAAAAGATTAATAGCGTGCACAGATGTTACTCAGAGGATCAATTTGTCTGGGGTTTGAAGAGGTGGTACCCTGCAGATCAATAGGAAAGGAGAAAATTAGAGTAATATGTTGATAGAAATCCCAGCCGAGTCTATGCACGGCTGGGTTATCTGCTCCAAATACTCAACTTCTCGTAAAGGCTTTCAAAGGCTGCAACAAAATGTTAAGCACATTCTCCTGTAAATTTTTGTTGTTTCTTACAGAACTACAGCTTCCCCAAATGCTAAGCCCCTAGCAAGGGACACAAAGCAGCCCTTGTGCAAGGGGCTGAGCAGCCCAGGAAAACTTTTCCCTGGCATTTTGTATGAAAAACGTTTCCCTATATTATAAATAGCAACAGAGAGAAGGGCAATAGAAATAAATGTTGCTCTGTAAATAAGGGAACCAAAGTTGGACAGTGGATTTCTCTAGATGAGCTCAACTTCTCCTAAGTTTTAAAAGAGAAATGTTGTGGTACCTCTTTTCCCTGCTGTCTCTGAGCACTGCCCAAGGAGAGTTGCATGACAGCAGAGGATGGGAAAGGCTGGAGCAGGTTTGGGCACTCACAGCCCCACAGTGGTTACTGGGCAGCAACCCCCTGTAGGCTCCTCACACAAGACCTGCCTGTGCTGAGAGGGTATAACACTGAATGTCCTATAGAGAATGTTTTTCTGCACTGGCAGAACACGTCTTGAATTTAATGTCCATTCTCCATAGTAGAGTGCTGCCACCCCCTCACTCTGTGCAGCAGAGGGTTACAGAGCTGCCCAGTATGTCCAGCCCCAGCACAGCCTCTGGGAGGAGAGTGCTTTGAGCTCTTGGAGTCTGTTGAAAGTTCCCCATGGGAGAGTGACAGACCCATGTGATCTTAAAGATCTAAACCATGGCTGGGCAAAGCTCTGGAGAGGACATTCCACCAGACAGCCCCACATCTGCAGGCAGGACACAGTGACTTACCTTGTTCTCCTGTGCCTTCCTCTCTGGGGTTGCAAGGGATACACAGCTGTAAAGTCTGAAAGGAGGGAGGAATAGCTTTGGGGGGAGTGGGTGGTCTGGTGGGCAGTGGAGGACTCATCCCCTGCCTGGACCGTGTGAGGTGTGGAGGCTGGACCTCCCTCCCGCGGGACAGCTGTGGAGCAGGAGCAGCCTGTGCACGGCTGATTCACACACCCTGCCAAGTAACGGCCCAGAGGTTCTGCATATCTGTTTATCTGTGTTATTCAGAAATGGTTCCTTGCCACTGAGATAGAAAGCAGCTTTGGACAGAAATTTCAAGCCTGTGATGGGAATGTCAGCAGTGTTATGCTCTTTCATATTTTTTTTAAAAGCCTGGCTTTCTGCAAACTGACATATTTACATGCTTGCTTTATAACATTGGCATGGGATTTATGAAATCGCCTTAAAATTAATGTCTATTTCTAACAAATTTAAATTAAAAATGACCATACCCACATGAGGAATAGGATAGGAAATTTAATTTAAGGGAAAGCTGGGAATGTGTATATTTCTGTTGCATATATTTCAGACTCTTTCTCTTGCAACCTAATAACATGTGTGAATGAGTGCCTGGTCCTTCCAACACAACCTATGTAAAATTGTACTTATACAAGAAGTTGCTTTGTGAAATTAGCAGGAAAGCTCAGAAATTAAGAATTCCATTTAGCAGCAGATTTTTGCAGGGATCTAAGTTCATCTGCCCAGGGGCCTACTGCCCCAGAACAGGGTAAGAGGGGTGAAGAGGGGGCTGAGAGAAGGGGCAGGTGCTGGGCTGAAAACCCCAAGAGGAAGAGGCAGGGTTAACAACAGGCTGGACATCCATGCCTTTTCCCTTTGCTGCATCAGATCCAGGACAGCCACTCCATGTAATTAAGAGCTCTTCACACGCTTTAAGAAACAACCGCAGCTTCCTTGCTGAGGATTGGCATATACTGTTCTGGACCATCATAAAAATAGTATATTCTCATTTTCTCAGCGCAGGCAGTAGCAGCTGAGCTTACATGCCTCAGACCAAAGTCCAGAAGCCAGGGTTGGCGATACGTTTCCTGCACAATATATTTATATAGACAGCTAACCCGTCGCTAGTCTGCTGGCAGTTTTGCATTTTCCTTGTAAACTGTTCTTATGTGCTACAACACATCTGGGCATTCTTAATTCTGCCTCTCACTTCATTACCTTTCATAGGAGACTCTGGATTTACAGCAAAGGAATCAATAGTTTGAAAGTTTTAAAAAGTGCAATATTAAAAATTTTAAAGAAAGCAGGAAATCATAGTCTCCATTCAGAGGAGAAAAAAAAAACAACCCAACACAAAAACTTTTTCTTTGGGAAAGGATTTGGGCTCACAATTAGTTATCTTCATACACAGCAGTTTGGGATTTCTTCAGATACTTTACTAAATCTGTGTGTGATCACACTTGACTTCTGGAATACACATTAAATATATTAAAAGAGTTTGGACACGGCATGGTTTGTTGGCAGCGTTTATGCAAAGTGGACTCCAGCAAACAATGTGTTGCTGTTTACAAGCCTGGAACAAGGGGTTTGGAAGTGGGGGGTACGGGGGTCTGCGGGACACATCCTGCTGCCCGCTGCTGCCTGTGCCGGCAGGAGCCCCCGTCCAATGGAAGGATCCATTCCCTGCTGCAGTATTTCTTTCCCTTAGGCAGATGTAATTGAAATCAGATCTCTCTGTGCTGCCTTAGGATTCCTCTGGCAGAGCCGGTCTTGGCATT
>WEIV01031067.1:860676-922671 GCA_013390005.1 Calyptomena viridis
CAGAGTTCAGACCAGGACCAAAGAGACTGGGACATGAACTGGGAAAAGTTCTGACTTATTTGTTCCCTTTTAATGGTGAAGTGCATTATCCATCGCTGTGTTTAAGTGTGACTTGTGCTCTGTGCCTTTTTTGATGTTATTATTTCATGATGGGAAAGAAAAAAACAACTCCGGTGTTTTTCTGCTTTTTAATCTGAATTGTTGAAAAAATTGCCATAACCAGCTCCAACTCTGATTTTCCAGTTCCCTTACAAAGCACAGTCCCTCCTCTGTTCTTGACTTTGTCCTTGCCTTGTGTCAGCAAGGCTGATGTGAACAAATGCTATTTCTTAAGAAAGTTCTGACTCAACAATGTAAGCTTTTCAAAGGAGAATGAATGCAATCTGTGAACTGAATTGGCAATGCAGGCAGATTAGAAGAAATGCTATGCAATACCCAGATCATGCCATTTTAATATCTAAAGATGATTGCTTTTAGGAAGGAGACAATAGGTTTAGCATAGAGGTGACAAAACATATTCTTTTTGCTTTTCCTCTTGGTAAACAAACTTCTTTGAGAAATGAAATGAAGGTGTATTATGCAACAGTGATGGAAAGGGGAAGACATGACATGGGGGCCATCTTTCAGCTGGTAGGATAATAGGTATTTATCAATGGGAACCAGTGGCTGCAGAAACCTTCTGATACCTTTCACCTTGCAGGGCTTCACATTCTTTGAGTTAGGTTGTCAAAACTGAAGGACTGTGGGTTTTTTAAACTTGTATTAGTTGGTTTTCTCAAAGTCCTTATCACCTGGAAAAGTGTTCTGTTTCAGGGCCAAGCATCCCTCAGAAGCAGGTTTTAAGGGGAGCTGGTGAGTGGGAGGAGAAGCAAAGGGAAGAAACAAGGGAAAAGACCTAGAGCAAAGCAGTGTGAGGGGTAATACAGGTTGGAAAAAAGTTAACAAACAATATCTGCAATTCTTAGCAGTTAGGCAAAGCACCTCTGCAAAAGAGTAATTTTGAGTTCTCAGCATTTCCAATGGGTCCTGTGAGATCAGCTTTTTTCCCAAACCTTCCTTAATTTGTCTCTGTTGTTCTCTTCCAGCCCTGCCTGTAAGGGTGGAGATTGGTATATTACATTTGACTTTCTTACCATTCCTACTGATGTTATTTCATCAGTGGAGAAAGAAATTACTGCATTATATATTCTGCTTTCCATCCACTAAAGTAATGCAGGGCTGGAATAGGCTGATAATGGGAAAATTGGGAAAATATAGTAATTACTGCTTCTGGGTGCTGGTAGAAAAGTCTTGACAGAAGAATTAAAAGAGGTGAAGGTAAAGATCACCAGCTGTACAGTGTATTAGAGTTTCCTTGTTTATCAAATGCCCAATATCATACAGGAGTAGCCTGTGAAGATCTATAGTATCACCAACCTGCATACACTGGTTGTTAATCCAGTCTAGAAACCTGTGAGACTTGATTAATGCTCACAGGTTTATTATCTAAAAAAACATAACAATTGTTTGGTCTTTCTCATGGGTTCCAGACTGAAATCATTACAAAGTTACTTAAGCCAAAGAGCTATTTTAGAAAAGGAAAGTTTGCCAGGTTCTCAGCAATATGGTGAAATATGGCAGAACTGCAGGAAGTTTCAGCTTAGCAATTTCTTAAAAGAGTTAAAATAGGACAAAAAAATTAAAAAGTAGAATTTGAGAAGTTCCTTTTTCTCATACCACATCTATTTTGGTAGGGTTTCTTGAGTATTTTTTCATTGGTTTTTTTTCCTGCTGAACCTATTTAATGCTGCAGGTTGGGCCCCCTCCCCCCAGGTGATCCTCTCATCATTTAGCCCAGGTTTGTCTGCTTCATTCAGTGCTCTCAGGTCTCTCTTGTGTTTTCATTCTCTCGTTGGTCCTTCTGACAGTTACCAGGTGATCCTCTTTTAGGTCTTACACCAACAGCCTTCTTTTCAGACTGCAAAGACTGCTCTGTCCCATCTCCTTCTTCCAGCCACTGTACCTCCCACTGAAGGACAAAAGGTAAGTGACTACCTTTATTTTCACTGGTTTAAATGATCCTGCACCAAAACAGTCTTGTTCCTCATCTCCCCCCATGACATAACAAATGGCAGTTTCAAGGCTGGGGTCACTACAGTGGTAAGTAAGAGGAATTAATTCCCTAGCTTAAGCAAAAAATTCTTTTTCCTCCAGGATTCCTGGAAATTTACCAATAATTGAAGAAAAACGTGCAACCCCACAATACCTTTTTATGGAAATACAGAAGTGACAAAAATATGAAGTAGGAAAAGTTTGTAGCTAGCTTCCAAAGGCACTTTTTTAAGAAAGTAATGCTTAAAAAAAAAAGTAGTAAAAAATCCTACCTACCAGAAAGTGTCCTTTATAATCTCTTTTTAGAAAAAGTGCTTTGCCTTCTTGAAAATAAAATCTCAAGAAAATAACACCTCCTCCTGCTCGCCCCCATACCAGCAATCTTGAATATTTCAGGGATTGTAAATAATGAGGACTCAGTTATCTTCATGGAGACAATAATGTTGTTCTTGAAAACACTTAACTGGGGTCTTGGTTTTAAGGAGAAATATTCCTCAGTGCATTATTGCTGTGAATTGTAAGTGCTGAGTTTCCAAGTATTTCCAAGCACATGTTTCACATTAAAGCGTAGGGCTTTCTTCTAATTTTTCATCCATTAATGGATAAACTCTACTGGGGTTTTGAATGCAAAGACATCAGAAAAACACATGGATAATTTACTTTAGTTTATAAGCAAAGTTTTCCTGAAGTCACTTGCATGTATTGTCTTGTAGCTGGTCAGACAAAAAGTACGAGAACTTCACCTGAATTCTATTTTATTGCATGTACATTTAACACTAAGGAACTGTATAATCCAATTTAGGATGTAGGTGAGAAGAGTGTAATCCAAACCAGTATTTGATGTTGCATTCCTTTTCCTGATGCTTAATTTCTAGCAGTTCCGTGAAAAGTTTTGTAGACACTTTCCTGATGTGGAAAATAAGATCATCTTGAGTGCATGTTACCTGGACTGTGCTCTTGAATCTTTTTGGGATAATAAAAAAACCTACTTCTATCTGATGCTAGAATTGTTTTGCACAAAATATCAGGGGGGACGACACCCACAACAATTCAGCCGTTGTGTTCTTGCAAGTTTAATTTGAAAGCAATTATATGTTTCCTATAAAGCCTGTTATAGGTGTTTGGGGAGGGGGTTGGGGAAGGGTCTTGTTTGTTTTTATGCCTGGATTAGTTTCCAAGAAACACTTTCTATTTGGACACATGAGAGCAACAAAGAAGTGCCAAAACCAGAACACCAGTGAGCTTACCTGGCCTACTGGTTCCAGTCTGGCAGCAGTCCCAGAGATAAATAAATGCAATTGCTGAAGTTCAGAAAAATCTACCAGGACCAACCATCACTGAGTCAGATCTGTAGGGGTGTATTCTTTCTGGTTTGATGACATCTGACTGAAGCAGGAGCAACAGGAGGTAGGAGCAGAGACTGTATTGTTCTGCTGCTGTTAAAATACAGTATCACCACAAATCCTGCAGCCCAGGTTGTAGCTCTGAGGCTCCAGCTTCAGCCTCCATGTACAGCATTTTCATTGATCCTTATCTAGACAAGCAGCTTGTTTTGCTGCTGGGATTATAATCTTCTTTAAGAGAGTGATCAGAACAACCCATGTTCTTTCCTCTAGCACAAAAATATACATTAATTAAAAATGTTTCTAGGCAGCTGCCAGTGGTGTGCGAGACTAAAGGAATCCAGCTCTTGTGTGGAAAGGAAAAGGAATCCCAATAACAGAAGAGTTTATAGTCAATTGTTTAAGGTCAACATGAGTGCTGCAAGGTTTTTGGATCTTTTATTCGTGTTGCTACTAAGTACCATTTAGAATACGACTATTTTAAGCAAATTCCCTTCCAAGAAAACACACACCAAATGAAACTGGAGTATTTAGTTAAAACCTGCAATGTGGCATACTAATTAGTCTGTGAAAATTAATTAATTTAAGGAAGAGTAACATACTCTGGACCAAATTCTTTGGTGACTTCAATGGGAGAATTGCCTATATACCTGAGGAGAGTGTTTAGATTGCCCTTTGATCTTCATTTCTGGAAGTCAAGTGCCAAACTGTATTAAAAATTAATTCTTAGAGGCCATTTTTAAAATACGGACAGCCATTCCAGAAGCAGAGACATCCAGCCTGTGGCTGGGGGTAAGATGACACTACAGAACTTGCAGAAAGCAGCTTCATAAGGCTGGGGACCTTGGCAGTGCTAAAATGTGGCTTCAGACCCTGTAACCCTACTTTTTCCAGCAAATAGGCACCTGATTTTTGTTCTCATGAGATGAATAAATGGTGCTGCTCCTTTGTACAGTAAGAATAAAAGGCAAATCCTGTAAAGAATTGCCCTGTCTTATATCAGTCTTTTGTGGACATTTATAGTTAAAGAAAAGAGAAGAAAATCTCACTGCATCTCAGACTTGGCTCTTCTATGAGGATTTGTTAATTATTTTGGGGTTTAATTCTATATAATTTAAAAATTCTTTTTCTATTGTCCTAAGATATTATTTTTTCCTCTCCTTCAGCCCCTAAATTTTGCACACATCCTTACCCCAGTGTCTCCTGAAACCCAAATGTGACAAATGTAGAATCAGCAGTTTGTGTGGCAGTGCCCTCATGGGGCAGGAGCCTGTGCTGTGGGTACATAGAGTAACTATGATAATGTTTTAACCCAGCTTCCTTTCAGATTAATTCTCATCTGGGTTTGCAGGTTTTAAATCAAGCAACTGCCTCCTCTCCCACAAATGCTGCAGTAGTTTATTATTATATTTTGCAGAATATCAAGAAGAATTATAAATTTGGATATCTGTATAGTGATAAAGATATTTCACTGTATCATTGGTGTAGTATTACGTATAGCCTGTTAATATTTTACGTACATGCTGTCATCACTTTTCTGGGAAACACTGTTATTCCTGGTTTTCAGATTACAGGTCAGGGAAATCCACAAAACTCCCACAAAAATGGAGGGTCAGGTCCCTAAGTGTTTTTCTGTCTCTGTCTGTGTCACTTGTCCACAGTGATGAGGGAAAAAAAGGACTGGCTGCAGGCTGAGGAGGTTTCTCAGTACATGTCTCGGTGTCTGCTCCCTCGCACCAGGAGCTCTGTCCCAAGGAAAGCTCTGTCTCATGATCTCAGAGATTTGTGGTCAAGCAGCTCTGTACAGGTGGAGGACAAAGTTCCTCCTATAGCAGGTAGAAAATGATCCATTGCTATTTGGTGCGCCTGGCACGGATAGGTCAGATGGCTGAGGCAGGTGTGAAAATAAGTATATTTGCAAATCAAAACAGAGTTTCTCAAAACTGTCCCTGACTTAGTAATTAGTGTTGTCTGTGAAAGACCATTTCACTAATGTAAAATATTCTCTTTTTATCCATGTAATTTTCTGGTATTTATGTATTTTATTTATTTGATAAAAGAAGACTTATTTGATCACTTTTGGGATAATGTAATTTGAGCTCATGACTCTTCCCTCTCCAAACAAGGTCAGGTCAGAGTGCTTTGGGTGATGCTCCCAGAATCCCAGCAGAATCATGGTTCAAGGGCTTCTCTATCCTCTTTTGGCAGATAGAGTATTGGTTGCTGATCCAACATCTTAGGAGAATGATCCTTTTCTTCCTTCACATATCTCCTCAGCTGCTGAGCAGCTGAAGAGCTGACAGAATTAAATTACATTGCTGCTGCTGCTATTAACAAAGAGTAAAGAGAAACTGTTACATCTGGCTCCACTTCTTTGCCAGAGTCTTCATTTAATTGTTTTCTAATTTGAAGAAAACCACAAATGACAAGATGAAACTGCTAGAAATGTAAATACAAGAGTCAAATTGCTCTTGTCAGATTTCTAGTTCACAAACCACGGTAATGTGATTCTGCATATCTGACCAATAAATAAGGGTCACAGCCAGTGGATGCTGCTGACTTCTCCCTCCAAATTCAGAGTCCCCTCACTCACAGTCACAAAAATGCTTCAGTTTGAAAGAACATTGAACATGCTGGATTTGAGGAGCCAGCCTGACAGCTGCAGATTTCTTCAGTGCATGTTCCAGGACAGCATTCTTCCTTGGCAGTAAATGGGGAATCTATATTGAGCTGGCTCGAAAAGGTTTCATTATTTATTCTGTGCCACTTTTACAATTATTTTTTTTTCCCTGCTCAGTTTAGTCAGGTAATGGTGAAATATATTTGAAAGATAAATAAAGTTTCACAGACTGTGGTATGAAGGGCCATCCCATTTCTAAATGTACAATCACAAGTCAGTATTTATGCTCTTTCCTGAAAAAAAAAAAAGAATAGTACAACTAGTCAAAAATTTTCCTCCAATAAATTTGCAAAAATTTTGATTCTCACATAAGAAATTTAGAGCAAAGTATTCCTGAACAGATTGTTGGTACATAACAAGATTTATCCTTTGCAAAGCCCTTATGAAGAGCGAAGTCCACAGTTTGGTACTCAAAACTAAGAAGTTGTCAGTTAAAATACAGAAATGCAGACAAAATCTGCAAGCTAATGTTTTTTTCCAGTTGATGTCTGACACTTAGAAACGGTCATGGTCCTGAGCTCCATTGGGCAGGTTTACACAGTCAAATAGTGAAATCAATCACCACTAAAGGATTCCCTGGCTGAAAGAAATCCCCAGGTAACGTGAGGACCCTTTATTCCTTTACAAATACACTGCAGCCTATCGGCACTGGCAGTAGCTGGCAGATAGCTGACCCTTTGTAAGACGTCCTCACTGCAGCTTTGAATGACACAGTTGGCCAAGTTGCTGAAAGTCGTATATTTCCTTTGAAGCAGCCCCATTGTGGAGGAGAACAACCTCCCTGGGCTGATCCCTATCTGCTGCACGGGTCAGCTGGCAGGGCAGTTTGAAGGACAGCTCACTGGGGCTGCAATGTCATGTGCAGAGGGTTATCAAAATGCTGCTTTTCCAATCTGTTGGAGTTTGGTTTGTTTGCCATGGAGTTCTTGCAGGAAAGCTGAGCATTGCTCGTGACGTGACTTAAACATGGAGCTGTGAGAGAGGAGCAGAGCCCTGGGGGGGCATGGGGAGCACAGCCAACAAGGACCAGTAGAAAGTGCAGCTGTCACAGAAGAGAGAGAAGTTAAAAAGGGAAGGGGAAAAAAAAGCCTTCACTGTCCCTCAGGGGCAGGGGCTGCTGTCGTTCCAAATGCCGACAGCTTTCCAAACCTAAACCAAAGCTATAAAATATGAAATATAATGAACAAAAGTTGGCACCCACCCATGTGTAGCTGTCAACCTAATAAAAACAAAATTATCTGGCAGCTGGCACCTAGGTGCTGGGAGATGCCAGCTCTGGACTCCTGCAGAATAGGTCTTGCCTTTGCCTTCTGCATCTGGGTCCTTGCTAGTTTTTATAATGTGCACCAGAGGATGAGGAGAGGCATCTCCACACCAAGGTAGACTTTGGTCATCAAAATGAGCATCTCCAAACTTTATGTTCCTTCATATTTTCCCGCTTAGAGAGGGAAAATAGAAAGGGTGTGTTGGAGGCTGAATATTACTGTGTTTTGGTTCCACTTTGCCTGTCCTTTATTTGTCAAGCACTAGTCTAAGGTGCTGAACTGGCCGTGGTGAGTGGAACTGACTTGCTTTTGATGGGGACTATTAGCAGATTTGGTGGTACAAAGCTGACAATAGGCATAACCCCAAATCAACTCTTCTCAATTTTCTAAAGCAAATCTCAAATACGAAATTATCTTACTAGGCCATTTGAGAACCAATCAGATGTGGCATTCAAGGAGGAAAGGGAGTGACCAGTCTTTCTGTATATCACTGTTAAAGCATGTGTAAATTCTTTCTATATTAATAATGAATTCTGTACAATTAGAGGGATGAGTAGGTCAAAACAGCTGCTGATAACACCCCTACATATCCAGTCTGTGGGAGTCAGGGGTTTTACTCTGGGTTAGATTTGACTGGATTAGGTGTGATCACATCACATGTAGTGTGAAGAGATCTGAAGGAACAGGCACTGATCTGGACTTGATGTTCCATAGGAAGTTGGGGCACGTTTGGCATTCCCCTGGATCGGGGCATCTCAGGTGGTTTCCTCCAAAACAGATCCCATTCAGTGACCAACAGCAATGCCTGGTAGGCAGGGACGAGCAAAGGATTCACTTCAGAGCCACACTGCTGCACCAGGCTGAAACACAAGCATAGACACAACTGAGATGCTGCACAACACTTTGCACTGCAAAGAACATTTTTAAGAGCACAATGTGCCATTTGGGAAGCAATCAGGTTGTGATGCTCTGGATTTTCAGCCTGTGCTCACTGGGGAGTCTGGCTCCTCAGCTCTGGCTGAGAGGCAGACTGCTTTCCAAGTCAACACGAGCAGAGTAAGGTACCATGTGTGGGAGGAATCGTGGCAAAACCAGGCCTTTAATTCCAATGCAATCCTAAGATATTACATCTGCTTTGCGCCCCCACACTCCAGGAATAAATAGCTACCTGCAATTGCATTGCAGGCATTTTTTTTCACATTCTTTCTGAAAACTGTTCCTCATTACAAAGAATCTACCTTGAGTGTGTCTCACTCTTCACAAATTACTCAGTGGAATCACTGGTGAACCTCCCCCCTGTAGGTTAGAAAGTATTTGTTCATTTTTATGAAGGGCAGCCTCTCGGTATTTAGTGCAAACAGACCATCCCTCAGGCACCTGACACTCTTGGCAAACAGAGAAGTCTTTTGGTAAATGACAGTGGCCCTGCAAAGTGGAGTGAGCAGTTGATTACAGATGTGCAAGGCCAGAGAGTGGATCTTTTCCATTACACAGACAACTTCCTGAGTGCAGCCTCCTTTGCCTGCCAGCAGACTAGGCGATGCTTTAAGGATCTGGACTTGCTCCTGTTTTTAACAGATAGGTTCCTTCTTAGCTGCTATGAATTTGTCAACCATCCTCTCCTAGTTTTCACTGGCACTGAACTAGTCTTTACCACCCATCCCACTGGCTGATGGACTTTGGTGGTGACAGAGGCAACCTGCCTCCCATGAGAAAGGTTGGCTTAATAGTGTGCATGTCAGTTTTATAGATCATCACAGTAAAAATAAAATCGATTCTCTATTGAGAGAATTTAGGCGGATCTGTTGTCATTGTGTACTACAATATTTGCATTAAGGCTTCCCAGTTAAGGAAATTCTCTGAATGGGCACTTACACATGTAGTGAAGTAAATATGGCACTCAAAGAGTGGCCATGAATTACTGGTCCCCTCTTCTCTGAAACACATCCACCATGTGCACGTCTACACAAGCATATGTAACCCTATCTGGCTATTTAGGAACATTTGCATGACCTCAGAGGTTTTCATGGCTGAAAGCAAATTTTCATTACAAATGATCTATGTGCAGACATGATCTGTCATAGCCAACCTCATAATGGTTAGTTGCAATATACGTAAATAGGTGTGCTATGTATTGTTTATCTGACTCTTATGTGTAATTAAGGTTGTTGTAGAAAGATTTGCTTCCAATTCCCTCTGTCTGTGGGTCTGTGTAATGTCTGCTGAGATCCTGCTTTATGTCACTCATTGCAGTGGGGAGGCTGTTGGAGTTTGCTCTTATATATCAATTATGTATCTTGTGTCAAGGTAATAAAGGAGCAAAAATGGAAGTGTTTGTATAGCAAACATGAAGATCCAAGTGAAGGTACGAAGCCAACTAATCTGAGTTTAAACCATGAATCCTTTTCACTTACTGGGGTTTTAAATGGTAGTCATGTAACTCCTTTTTTACCTGACACTAGAGAGTACCTTAATTTTTCACACAAGATATGCTGCAAGCTGCAGTGAAGGGAATTTCTTCACAGATATCATTTATAAAATATTGTCAGTGAGGGTGACCAACCACTGGAACCTACTCCCATGAGATGTGGGAGACTGCCAGGGCCTTAATGAATAATTTAGACTAGATAGTTAACTTCTAGAGAGCTGAATTTATATTATGTTGGGTTAGTCCTGCCGATAGAGGCTTTCCAAGACGAGCTTTCACTGCAACCCTGGTTTCCTGACTGAGGAGCCTGGATCATTGACTGCAAACTGGGATGTGCAATGCAGGATGCCAGACTGGTAACAGTTTGGATAATCTCGATAGTCCCTTCTTCCCTTAAAAATCTCAGATTTTAAGACAGGGCCTAGACTGCAGTATACAGCTTGGATATTCCATCTAACAAGTCAGAAGTGAGAGAGAAGACATATAATGCACAGAGGTGCTGTCTGAAGCTGCAGATGCTTTTCCAGACAGGAGATCTGCATATGGGGAGAGCTCAAACAATGGACCATTCAGGAGGGTCTCTCTGGGACAGCATGTGGGTTGTTTTGGCTGCAGAATCTCCTTTAGAGAAGATATTCTTTCCTCGCTCTTGAGAGAGTGAGACAGAGTAATGTCACTAAAACAATGCCTTAGAGAGACCTTCTAGGGAGGTTCCTCTTTAGCCTTATTTGAAATGTTAGAAGACCAATTTTTTGTGTGTGTTTTTGTTTTAATGATACATTCTTGCAAGGATTCAATCTGTCATCAGAGAGTGTATGAAATTCTCTCTGACAATTATGGGGGTTCCACCCATAGATCAAAAAAAAAAAAAAAAGAAAGAAAGCAATAAAAGGGAGAAAGAAAGAACAGCTCCCTGGCTATCAGCAGCCCAAGCCCCACATTTGCACAGTGCCAAAGGCTGCACAGCATGTAAGTTGTTGTGCTCATTTCCATCAGAAATCAGAACTGTTCGCTAGGAACGACTCAAAAGATTTTGCATGGGTAGCGCTTGCACGCACCCAAATTAGTAGCAGGTGTCCAGGCCTATTGTGTGTTCAGCTTGTGGTGGAAAGAAAGTACTGCCAGGTCAGTGATGGAAGGACTTCATACCTCCTTCTCACCCCCCCTCCATTCTCCAGCTTCCAATCCACGCGGAGCCCTGGCTTGGCCATCCAGCATGTTTTCTTGTCATCAGCACCATCAGTAATGGTTTCCTCACTTCGGGTATGAGTCGGGTTGTGCTCTGTGCCAGAATGCTTTGGAAGGAAATCATTCCGAGTCAGCCTAATGCCATAACAAGCTCTGCAACAGCTGCAGCAGTGATATGCTGGCAAGCTGTGTTGACCTTTTAAAATGAATAAAGAATGACTATTTCCACAGTACATATAACTCTTGTCCCAAACCCTATCTGTGTGCCCAGACAGCACAGGCATGCTGCTGAATTTGCAAGGAAGCATTTTTTATTTTTTACCTTTTTTTTTTTTAATGTCAAATTTTATCAAAGCCTGTAAAATTATTTTGCAAAGGTTAATCCTCTGGAGTTTGAAGTCAAAATATCCTGTTCTGGAGGATGGCAAACAGGCTCTGAGAGGTTAAGGAATTTTGTAGTGATCATACAGTGCACTTGTAAAAGGCACAAGAATAAAACCTGGAACTTTTAGGTCTCAGTTCCCTGTTAATCCCAGCTCCATCCTTTAAAGAAATGTGTAATTGAAGAAATAGGGTGTGTATACAGTGATCATTTCCAGCAGTCTGCAGTCTAGAGATTTCCCAAGCCAGAGAATCTGAAACCCAAATCTTGTTTACTGGCCACTTAACAATCTCCTCCACATGTTTGCCTTTCCTCCAACACCTATTGCTGTCTTATAAGTAAGGATGGAGGTCAAATGCTTGGAGATCTTCATTCCACAGCTGGTAATCTGGCACCATCCCTTGGAAAGAGAGACTGTTCTGAAAAAAATCCAATTAAAATAGTATGTATCATAATTTAGTGGAGGCTAACTTGTTTTGCTAAGCTCCTGGTTACCTGTCAGTTCATCTAGAGAGATTTTGAGGGTTCTCAGCCCTTCAGCACCTCACCAGGGAGACTGCCCTAGTGTACAGGTCCATGGGGTACCAGAATAGCAGGGCACCCAAATTCTAGAGCTTTGCAAATGGCCTTGGTTATGTATTGAATTGTAGTCGTTTCAGTGATGCAGTAGGAAAAATTCATCTATTGATCCAAAGCTTGAGATACACCAAGTTTATGGGAAATAAATATGTTGCCATTAGTGTGCTTTCATATTACACCCACATTCAAAAAATGTTGATGAAATTTTTACAGTTGCATTGTCAGGAATGTGGGTTTACTGAAACTGCTATTTTCTTCCTGGAAAGAGTGTTAGTTTAGCAAAATTTTCATCACTGGATAGTTTTTAAAATGTTCCAGATTATCCAAATACTTCCTTTCAATATTTTCCAAATTAATTTTTTTTTACTTCTTGGGGAAAAAAAGGTCATTCAATCCCCACAAAAATAGTAATAATTGAATTAAACATTTAAAAACTATTTGAGACGAAATGTTTCACTTGGCCTGCGCTGTGTCTCCCACTTGCAGCAATTGTCATATTGGACTTTCGTCTCAGTTCAGAATACAACTTTTTTTCTAAACCAGTGACTATCCTCATGGATGCAAAAAATTTTCCCACCCAATGTTAATGTCCACCGAAGGGCACAAATGCTGTTTTTTAAATGAAGATGCATTAAAATCAAGGCTGTTGTCAATGAATAATGAAAGTGGGCTTGCTTGTTGAAGTTTCCATAATTTTCTAGGAAAACTTTGATTTTTCTACCTCACTCTGTACAGGCAAACAATGTCCGCTGGAGACATTGTGGTCCATATGGAGAGGAATGTTGAACCCAAGCCAGATGTTTGTAAACGTTAACTTTGAAATGTGGCACAATACCACAAGCTGTCAAGTTGTGTAAAAGCTTAAGCAAAGACAAAAACAGAGCGTAATATTTACCAGATGAGATTTCTCTGTAATCTTGTTGGAATTTTGGGAGTATCCAACTTTTCATGGATTTTGAAATGAGCTCTGTATCATTTTTTTTTCTCTTCTCTCTCTTTTATGAAGAGGGATAAGGGAAAAACCACGCTAATAAAAAGGAAACATTTTACATGGGCAAACAATGGATTTAGAATGTCCTTGGGCAATTTCAGATGGGTATATATTTCCTTGAAGACTGTATCCCATGAAAGATGCACATTTTTGGCATCATATTTAAAGACTTCTCCTAAAAAAAAATCTATTTCTGGAACAATTTAATAAATTGGTAGTAAGTAGGACAATACCATCGTATTAACAACATTTTTCATAATGCCTGAATTATTGCAATAACATATGTTAAAACAGTGCAAAGCTATCCAACATATTTTACATCTTTCGCCAAAAATAATTTAATTCATCCATATAAAAAAGATGAGTAAAATATTTCACTACTTGAATTAAAGTCATACAACTCAATCCAGAAATAAAGTACCAACTCAAGCAGACTAAGGTGATGTATTTTACTCTCTGCTGAGAAAATTCTTACTTTTGTTGGTTTCCTTCTTTTAATTTTTGTGAACCCTCAGTATTTCCAATGTTCTGTTCTCTAAAGCACCAGGTTGGTATCCTATTAGACCTCTTCCCCCACTAATTAAAAAATAAAGTCCTGTCTGTAGATGTGATCCCAGGGCTTTTACACTGCTCACCCAGCTCAGGAGAAACTGGGCTCTGGCTGATGAAGAGTTGCTGAGACCTCACCTGGGGTTAGGAAATGGCTTATGAGGACATAATCCCCACCCAAGCAGGACATTACTGCCTCAAATTAATAGTGTCTGTGGGGGGATGTGACCAGTTTCTGCCATGTCTCAGCTGGCAGAGGACCAAGAAGGGAATCTGTCCAGTTGGCAGAATTTGTTGCAGCCAGTATCACCCTGGATGGGATTGGCAGGGATCATGCTGCAGAATCTGGGATTTCTCCAGTGTTTTGACACACCTCCCTGGTACTTAGGTTTGCTGTGAGAGAGATACATAGCATGTATGTTGTGGTGGTGAAGAAAACATTTATTGAAAGAGTGACTGAATTGGTGCCAGCAATTCTGTCTTTTTCAAAATATCCTCAAGATCCAAAAATAGCAAATGAACAAATCTGTAAAGAATGATGGGCTATTTTGAGGGTTATGTTGGATCCAGTTCCCAACATCAAGGAAGTGAGAGCAGGTCATTCTAGTGAATCTCTGCTAAAACATAGCTGGGAACAGCAATTTGTATCACTTTATACTCACCAGAGTCACAGAGATTGTTCTTTGTGTTGCTTTGTTTTGCTATTTGTGCCAACAGCAATTGAATTTAAGGACTTCATTTTCCAGGAAGTCTCCATCCAGCTACTGGATCGGTGTGCACATGGCTTGCAGGCTCAAACAATAGCATGTGACTGTACAAATAGTATTTGTGTACACAAATCAAGTCATTAGCATGTTAGTTAATTTGCATTGCAAATTGAGTGCCAAACTTTCAATATTTGGTTCTCATTAAGGCTAAAAGACAGAGGAAAAGAAAGAAATACAGAAATCTTGATACTTTCTTTTTTGAACATTGTAAAACACAATTATTGACATCTCTCCAAGTGTATTTAGTTGCAGGGAAAATGAAATTCTGTGGGCACGTATTCATACTGATCTACTTTAGGCAGGCAGAGACCAAAGCTAGATGGCAAAGTTATGTATGAGGTAAATATAGGACCAAATGTGTCTCCAGGTTGTTTATTCAAAATACATAAATTAGATATCTGAAGTAGCCAGAAATATATGATATGATGACTTTTTTGCTTACCACTGTGTGGAACCAATGCAAAAAATCTTGTCAGCTCCCTCTCCCTGCCCCCATTTTCCTGAGCATCAGGACGCTGTGAGATCAACTAACAGCTCAGGAGTTTTTTCAGTACGTGACTGGGGGCACAAAGATCTCCCTCATTCTGAGTAAACAGTAGCTTCCATTTTCCCCAGGAGTTGCTGGTTTGAGATTGTAATGAGAGTTCCCACACGGCTACCCCCTCAAGTTCCTGGGTAAGATTTCAGCTGGAATAGTTTCGTCTTGATGGAGCACGGTCCTTTATTTGAATGTTTTTCACTTGATTCCTTTCCTAAAGACCTCGCCCAGTGGGACTCCCACAAGCAAAATTCTTGCAGGGCTGCAGCTTGCAGGCCTGGAAAAATGAGTATTTGCTAAATGATTAGCAAGTCATATGTGATCAACAGGCAGCTCACTGCTCTTATTTCAGTAAGAACAACTCCTGGAAATTCTCTAATTCTAGGAAAGGATTAGGATCATCTATTCTGGTTGTGTTCAAGGAACAGAGAGCACTTAACAGATTGGATCAAGGTCACATATCACCCTCCTCAATATCCAGAATCCCAGATATTTTCACAGGGAAGTGAGGAATCCCTGATGTCTGCAGATGCTGTCCATTTTCCATCAAGAATCTCGAGTAGGTCGAAGTGGGCATAAAACTCAAACCAAAAAGTTCAGCATCCCTTCTGGAAGCTGTTTATTCTTAAAGTACTTCGTTAGCACTCATTATCCATTCTTGCTGAGGGATGAAAGTGTCTGTTTTACTAATGAGGAACCAGAGTAAAGGTCCAAAATTTCTGTGTTTTGAAAGTGGACATGTTCGTTTGTACCACTGCTACGGATATGAAGTCAGGAGAGAAATGTTTGAGATCAGTGAAGATTTGGGTGTGATTTTCCTTTGAATAAAGGGTTTCATTCATCTCAAGGTGAGCTAATACAGCTTGTGCTAAAAGGATATCTAGAAGGACACTGCAGATGGGGAGTGAAGTGGAAGAAGTGCTGTACTAATGCCTTTAAAATCACTTTCTACAAAGTAGATTGTTAATTTAGACTTGTTTTCTTAGCTGATATTTTTAACAGAAGACTGGGACAGAAGATGCATGAGATGTAATAATTACCCATCAAGACTTGACTTCTAGAAAAAAAAGAAAAAACTGCAATCTGAAAACAGAAATAGAAATTGTGAGGAAGGGAGGAAAATAGGAAATGTAATTCATTTATTCAGTGCTGGTATTAAGGGAAAGCCAAGGTTAAAAAGAGAGGAAAAAAAAACTATGTCTTTGCAAAGCTCTAATAGATATGCCAGATCCTCTATTTTGCTTTCAGCAATTGTGGTGTATATTGTTGGCAGTGGTTCAAAGAAATGAAGTGCTCGTTCCCTGGGAATTGTCTTTCACACAAAAAAAGTAATTAGGGGAATAAAAGAATATGATGTATTAGAAAATGGGAGCCATAACAAACTACCAAGTAAGCTGCCATGGCTAATTCTTCTTAACATTCTTTTAACTGCTCTCAAACTTGTAACCACATCCTAAACATCTCACATTTTCTATCTCGTCAAAAAATTCTGTATGGCCCATCTGATGAGGGCAGAGATGTCAAACATCTAAGTGCGTATTGTGTGTCCTAGTGACAAATATGTTCCCTTGGTGTAGGAAAAGGGCCACAAGGTACAAAGGGAGAGAGAGTAATCTATTTATAACTTTTACAATGCCTTGTAAGAGGAGATCTTGGGAACTCTTCTCCTGGGGTGGCTGATTGTGCTCTCTCTGATGTGGACTCTGCTAAGTATGGATAGGAATCCTATTACTGACCACTACAAAGGACTGTGTGGTTTAGTTCAGAATATAAAATTCATATTATGAATGCTGTATGGGGGCGGAGGAGGGGAGGGAAGTAATATTAGCCTTCTGAAGAAGAGGAGACTGTCATGAATAATGCAGCAGTGGCTCTCCGGGAGTCACACAAATAGATCGGATTTAAGATTCCTTTCCCAGTGATAAGGTCATCCATAGGGATGCTTTACATTTCTGCAGCACTTCCCAGGTACAGGTCTCAAAGCACTACCAAGCCAGGAAAGGACTGTGATTTCACAGAACCTGAGAGGCTGGCAAGTGTTAATAGACCAGATGTGGGGAAAGGAAAGGGCAGGGGAACAAAACGGCAGAGCTGACCACTGAGTTGGCACAGACAGAGCCAGCCCAGCCCAGCTCAGCTCTGCCCCTGATTTGTGCAGTGTTTGGTCAGAGGTTTGTTTGCCCAGCCCTTGTCTCACTGTGATCTCAATATTCCATGAGGGCTGAATGAAAGTCCATGTCAGTGGCTGTTCCAAAATATGGGTTTTGGAAAAAGTCCAGGGCAATTTGATATCTAAAATCAGCCACTGGGTCCTTGGGGCTATCTGTGTCATCACCAATGATTTTGCATGGCACTGTACAGAGGAGAGCAAAGCTGGATGCTGATGGCTGCATCCCAGACTTTTTTACACATAGCACTCCTTCCCATGGCCTGCTTTGTACCTGCACAGCCAAAGGGCTCCTGGGAGAGTCAGGATGTGTCAGCTGAGGAAGGTGGGCACATCAGCCCAGGACAGTGGACGGGGAGGGCAGGCAGAGCTGTTTGCCCACCCTCCTGAAGGACGAGGAACTTGGGTGAAGCTGCCCATCAATGCTTGAGCCAGCTTTGGGCTCCCCTCCCAGTGCTGTAACCCTGTCCATTCAGGGGGAGTAAAGCAGAAATATCAGGCAGAGCCTCTGCTCTGCTTCTGCTATGTGACTTCCACCACTGCCAGCACCTTAGTAGTCAATACTGCACACAAAAATTATGATTCCCTGGAAGAAACATGTAACCCCATGGCTCAGTCCCATCAGCTGTATGCCAGATTGTGGTGTCAGTTGCAGCCTGACACCATTTTTCTGTGTGTTTTGGGTAGAAAATCAATTTTTTTTGTTGCTCTTTTTAATAAACTTGAATTAACAGCAGCAATAATGAAGTGAGAGCACATCTTTGGGTCAAAAAATATCCTTTGCAGTCTCTGCTAATGCCATCTACAACAATTCATAACTTAATGTGAACAAATAGAAAGATATCATCTTTAGACAATGTTATAACGCTTTCTCCTGTGGAGCTGAGTCTATAAGAAGCAAGACTAAGAACAAGCATTTGACCCAGAAGAAAATTGGAAACAAACACCAGTAATACAATGGGCTTTAGAAAAAAACAGTATTTTTCTGCCCCTTGATCTCGCTCAGTCTTAAGCCAATTTTGGCAGGTAGTGCTGTATTAAGTGGTCAGTACCCCATAGTGGTCACACACTGTTTTACTGGAGGTCTGACAGCAGCTATAGGAGAGATAAAATTAACCCTTTGGCTTCACTGGCTACAATGGATCTTATTGCCCACAACTGGGAACATATCAAGAATTTCTAGCTCTCTGCCTCATGGGGTTAATGGCAATCTGTTGCTGATTTCCCTGGACAATCAGAGTAGCAAACACTGGGCTTTTTAATGAGCCCCAGAGGACAATGCTGACACACAAGGCTGTGAAGATCTGGACAAACCAGGGAAAAGTAAAATGAAAACAAACATGGACATTTATTTTCCTAACTCACCAGTTGCAAACAAAATTTCATTTAATAAACCATGAAAAGTTTCACAGAGTTTCTGTATATTATTGTAAGAGCAGCTGGGTAATGTAAAAGTTACTTTCCCTCCTCTTTGTTATGCAGTCCCATATCCAGCTCTCATCCAAACAAAGTTGTATTTATTTATGTGTTAATATATTTATCATCTTACTCCTTATCATGCTTTTCTGAAATTAGTTTAGTTGTGACTTAAGGCATCATCATGTGTATGGTCTCCAACACAGACCAAAATCAGGGAATTGCTGAGGCTGGAAGGAACATCTGGAAGACTCTGGTCCAGCCTCCCTCTTACCCTTCTCTAAGCAGAGCCAAGTTGGAAATTACACTAGGCATGAAGGAAAAGCATTTTCGGGCCATGAAATGGGGCAGCTTTTTTAGTGAACTAGCTAGAGAAAGATTAGCCGAGTTTCAGTTTGCTTTTTCTCCCATATCTGAAAAAACCTGGAATTTACATGAATGTTTTTCAATTATCCTAAGGCAGAAGAATCAGCATGTATTTCCTATATCGGGAAATTATCCCTGCTCAGAGGAACACATAAAAAGTGCTGAATTTGAGTGTCTACTCGAGTCCCACTGTGGTAAACGAGCACATGCTTTGAGTTAATCTCCTACTGAAGCACTTTCCTGATTCAGGATGACATACTGCTTGTGAACAATTTTTCTTGTACACATCCTTGATGCATGCATAATGCTTGGTACCTGCTTTTTTACTGATGCCCCTGTTTTGTTTTTGTTCCTTGATTAGATGAATGTAAACTAGTGGAAAGGGCAATAAATCAAGAGAGATTTCAAGATGGCAGAGAAAATTCTGTCACTGTAAATCTATGGACTAACATGAGATATCTGCAAGACTTTTCTGTCTCTCAGTGAACCAAAAATTCTGTCACATCATTTCAAGGGTTTCACTTGTTCATGAAGTCATAGCATTTGGTTAAAGCCAGTTTGCAGCAAGCTGCTGTCCAGAACGAGTGAATGTCAGCTTTGTTTCACAAGTTTTATAAGGTTGCATTGAATTATGGTTGAACAATTAGTTGCATTCCAACATGATGAGATTCTTAGTTCTCTCAAAACTTCCCTCACTGCCAAATATGCAAGCACATCCACTTAAAACAGTACAATTACTACTGCAATTACTATTAGATTTTTAAACCCCCATTATTTCTAGACTCTTTCAGCATCTCCAAAACTTCCCTGCAGGAGATCAATGGGTGTATTTGTAACAGCTCTGTGTGCTTGAGAATATGATACTGATCTAATTGTGTGGTGTTACTGAAACCTATTTCCACACATCTGGGCATAGGAGATAGAACATGAGATAGTCCTGTCTCCCCTTTTAAGCACACACTGATCCCACTGGACTGAGAAATGAAACAGAAGGGAATTGGTGCTACATGGCAAATTCAGATAAGCATTGAGAAGGCAATAACACCTGTGATTTCATGCACAATGGCAAATGAATGACCAATTAGCAAGAGGGACAGTGTAATGTGGCACTATAATTATGCTCATTAATGGCACTGCAGGATTATATCTCCACTCAGTAGTTTCTACCTTTTGGAAGGGAGTAGAGCACATCTGAAATGCAGCAACCGAAGAGGATTCCAGGAGGGAAAAAGATAAAAGCAAATTCAGTAGTGGTTTTTAACTCGTAGCCAGTAGACTGATGAAGCTTCATGGACTAAAGACTTGTGAAAGGCAACTGTGGTCAGTAAGCACGAGCTGTTAGTGGTCTCCAGTTCAGAAAGGGGTAGAAGAGTCCTGGCCACTCCACGGATTTGGGCAAGAGCAGTGGAAAAGCACTTGGCTCCTGTTCACCAACTGGATGTGACAATGGCAGAGCTGACTCAGTGAGAGTCAGCCCCAGCTCTGACAGAAGAAATAGGTTTTGTTTTTACTACACAGTAAACAATCACTTTTGCTACGTTCCCCTGAAACACCTGGGCAAACTCAGCGGGCAGGTGAGACAAGATGAGCAGGTAGTTTAATCCAGTTTTATACACCCACAGGAGCAGACTCACAGCAGGCTTGTACCTGGTATTTCTGCTTGGCAGCACAGCTCACACTGCTGTTTCAGTGGGAAGTTGTGTTATTGGGCAACAGGAGGCCTTATCTGGCTCATGGACAGGGATCAAATGACGGGCTGGTGACACCAGAAAATCTCAGACTGTGTGGAGGAGAGGTGTCAACCTTCACAATTCTCACTCAGCCCAAAGGACAGCAAGAAAACTTTTCTGGCTCTCCATGTTCACCTTAAATTTAATTTTTAAACATTTAGTAAACACAATTGTTGGGCTTCTCATTAACTTTGGAATCTTATAGTCATAATTTTTGATACACAACATTACTTACCAATTAGCTTGTCTTGTTCGTTTAAATTTCTTCGTTCATATTTTAATGGGAGCTAATGATGCCTTTGTTGACTTATTTAATGTTATGTAAATGTGGCTATAAACTGTGAAGGGTTTAAAGAGCAGCTCTTTTTTTGCTTACTCTTCAGTTTTTGGAGAATGTTTGGCATTCTCACAATCTGCCTACATCACCCTGATGAACAGAAGTAACTAAGAAGGCAAATAATAATAATTTTGTAAGATAAGTAGTGAAAAGTATTGAGTGTAAGATTTTATTTCTTCCCCTTGCTGATGATTACTCTTTCTTTTTTCTTTTTTTTTTCCTTATTTTTTTTAATGGAGCCTAAGGGGACTTTGTGGCAGCTAATCTAATTTATCATTATATTAAGAAACTGTTAGATTAGGTGGATTTAGATTCTGCCACGCTCAGGTTGCCAGATCATGAGGACACCTTGTTGAATTTTGTTTCATGGAACAGAGCCTCTCACATGGGGTTCTATGGGACCTTTTAATTCAACATACATTTCCCATTAAACTGAGACACTGACTCATAAATATGGGTGGATATGGAAAATATACACAAACATATATGAGACATGTTTGTCAATAGATACATTTAGTTACCTCTACAAAAAATATATCCTTATTAAAGAAAACATTGACTCTTGCTCGTCTGTGACATCCAACCCTCTGGAGAAAGCAATGCAGCTTATCCAATATCCTCTTTCTTCTCTACAACTCAGGATTGCTTCTCTTTGTCTCCTCTCCACCATGGTTTCCTGGCTGCCAAAGGTCAGCCAAAGGGGATGCTTAGAAAGTCAGACAGAAGGGCCAGTGCAGCCTGGATTTGGTTACAATTACACCATGGCATGTAAAAGCCACTCTGTAGAAGGTGGGGAGCAGGGAGGCTTGTGAAACTCTTCAGCACAGAGTTTGTAACCAATTGAGCCCTGGTTTCTCAAATCTGATGGTAATGCTTTGAAAATGCACTTCAAACATATCATAGAGAATTTAAATATTTAAATATTCATTTATTCTAATTTTCCTTTTGATAGGTACCAACCACTAGGCATACATTTCAGCAACTATGAGGGTCTACAGCAAACTGTCTATCAATGTGGATTTTAGCACAATTCACTGTAAATTAGGGAATGATTTTCATCTTCTTATCAATGTTTCAGGAACTCCTTCTGTTCAATATTTAGCAATTGGGGGCTGAGAAGGAACACTTCAAGCAAAGAATGAACAAGTTTTACCTCCTATTCCTACAGATCTGTTCTAAAAGTTTGTGAGCATGTGGTTGTCTTTCTCTAAAACAAATGCTATTTTTACCAGTGTGGATTTACACAGATAACAGGTATAAAAGTACATTCATCATAAACCCTTATAAATTCTTCAGCGATTTGAATTAAAAAATAAAAGTCAAGAGATGTGACATTCAAATTATCTACACATTTTATTTGATATATAAAATACCAAAATGCAATATTTTACTCTTGAGGTATGTCCCACACTATGTTGTCAAGACGTGAACATTTCCTACCCTAGAAGTCATCTAATAACGAAAGTAATATTAGCATATTAAGTTTGGCATGTCATAACTGCTAGAGAAACAAGTTTAGTGCAGGAGATGTCAGTGATTCTATAATAGTGCTATCTTTGATTACCAGTAAATTGTTTCTTGGATTTTTCCTTTCCTATGACAATTGTCAACTCTTTTATATGCATTTTCAAACTTCCACTCTGCTTTTTGTTAATGATGTTTTTCTGCTGAGTATTGAAAACATACTTTTTGACTTAGTCTAAAAAGCAACAACTATTTCTGCATATTTTAGTAGCAGAAATGTGGAAATATGTGTGTATTCTTTTCCTTAATTGTTTGGTGTTAGATGAGTTCAAAAACTCATGTCAAAGGTACAACAGTGCTGTGGGTTTCACTGGTATGGAGTTTACTTGAGCAGCATCCATTTGCAGAAAGCACAGTGCTCATCCCTGGTAGGCTTTGAAGGTTCATTTCCATGAGTGATCCTGAACCCTTTATAACACACCCCAGTAGTATCCATGACAAACATGCTGCAAATCCTCAAATCCTCCCTGGCATAACAAAACTTTCTAATATGTGTTGTTCAATTTAGGTTGCCCATGAATGCAATAGGAGCTATGCTGGTATGAAGTTCAGTTCTGTAATCACTGGGAACTATTATCTTGTAACATTCATTGTCTTTTATTTGTGTAACACAGACACAGTGCCAATTGCAGTATGTCCTGTGTCTTTAGCATAATTCCACTTCCATTCCTTACAAACCCATTGCTTTCTGGGTTGAATTGCTTCACTGTTGAAAGGTGGCTTTTTGTCAGTACATCATCAGTGTGAAGTTCTTCAAGGACTGCAAAAATATCTGAGCAGACTAATGCCAACTCCAAAATATGAGTACCTTCTAAAAGAAGTGACATTACATTGATCTATCTATAATTGACATTTCAAACATATTTCTCTTCTTCTTTTGTTTTATAATCCAGAGTTTGTTGAGTATGTAAAGAGAGTTTTTTTTCCTAAAACATCTTTCTCTCATAATAAGTAGATAAAAAATTCTATGGAGGCTACTATTATGACTTCTTGATGAAATCTTAAAGAGATGAAAGAAGAATGCTTAGATACTAGTTCTTGAGGGATATTTATTAATTTCTGTGTTTACTAGCTGATGTTAGAATTACTGTTTCTTTCTCAGATTAAATTCATACTGCCAGTCTCAGCTGGCCAGCAGTCCCTAACAGAAGATTATGTAGTATTGGAAAAAAATGAAGTCCCAGTGCATAGCGATGGGAAGTGCAGTTTATTTAGCCCACAGTTAAATGGAAAATTATTTGGGCTGTGACTGATCATGCAGATTTCACAAGGTCCCAGAAGTTCACATAAATTCAGATCCATCCCCAGGCTTTTGCTTCTTCTTCAAGCTGATCTGAAGTGTCTTAGTCTCAGGGGTTTTCAAAGCAAAGCAGAAAAACCTTATAAAAACAGGGTTCTGTTACCAGACTACTTCAGGCTGCTCCTTCTGGGGTTGAAAGTTAGGAAATAACAAATTCATCTGGAGGCTTGGTTGGGAGAGTAGTATCACTGTATCGTGATTCTCTTCAAAGAGAGGGATGAGGGAGGCAGACAAGGAGGCTGACAGCCAAGAAGGTGCACCACAGATCACAACAAATACAGACACTGCAGCCTGTTTAGGTTCCTCACTGGGCCCTTTTGTGCTGAGCTCACCTCGTGTGTGCTGTGTAGGTACACTGGCAGGCAGGGGCAGAGAGGGAGAAGGTTGTATTTTCCTGCAGGCAAGCAGAGGTTGAGGGTATTTTGTAATCACATGTTCAAAGGACAGAGAGACATACAAAGGAAAAAAGGAATCCACAACTTCTGCTGTCAATACAAAATGAAGCCCTCTTACCGTAGCCTCCTTCTTTACTTTTTTCTTCCATTGTTTATTATACTCCACCACAAAATTCGCTTCTGCCACAATTTACATTAATTCTGCCTGGATTAGGCACTTGTGCCTTACCAGAGCTAGAAACATTCTGCAATTTTAAAAGGAGTTGTGTTCAGAATATACTAAAAAGCTGCTATTTGACCTTACTTCTAAAATAGCAAAATGCAGCTGAGATCTGCAGCAGACCAGCACACTGCAGCCTCAGCCCTGCTTAGCCCTCTCCATCTGCAGCTGCTGGCAAGTGAAACCAGAGGCCATTAAGAAAGCTAATGCTTAGCCATTTTTGTTGATGGATTCAGCACTAGAACAATATTTTGCAGGGAAGCTGGACAAAAATGCTGTTAGTTCTCATTAGAGATGGAAGAACTTTGTGAAGCTAAAGGTTTTTGCAAATCAATCATATTGCTTTTTAGGTACACAAACTGAGTCTGACTTCACAAACCATTTTTTTTTTTCCTGTCATTGAATTCTCAGGGGGTTTCCCCCCTTCCCACACCACTGATGATTAATAAAAAGGAAAAAAAAATCCAAATGTTTTTCTAGCTCAGAGGAAACCTATTTCTTGTGTTAGCAACAATATGCCACCCTTTAAAATAGTAGACCTTGCAGAAAATAAGATAGACTCTCTCACTGTTTTGTTTTAACTTCTGTTCTTCTCCATTATGTTTTTAATTATCTCTTTCCTTTCCGTTTTGAACACTCTCTGTTCCCAGTTATACGCTAGTCCAGCTCTTCTCCTTTGTGCCCATGCTTTCCTCACTCATAAATAAATTTCCCATTGAGGTTTCCATTTGAGTCCAATTTTCAGTTCCATTTTTTCATACAAAATGAGTTTGTCTGTTTACTAAATCTTATGGGTTGTTAAGTGCCATTGTAATAAGGCCTCAGTGGAAAATGTACACATTTTCTAGGAGCCCATCATGCTGTTATTATAGCTGAGTACCCAAGCCTCCAGTAAGAGGAAACTCAAGATGCAGAAGAAGGAAGGAGTAAATGCCAGACAGATTTACTGGGGGCTAACAGGCCTTTGGAGCCTATAACTCTCCCCATCTTTGCAGTGCTGGCAGCCCCACACTCCCAGCAGCTTCTCTCTGGCTGCTCAGTCCCATCAGCTCAGTGCAGCTGACTGGCCCATGACCAATACATCTGGCACAGGAGTTGCTGGAGCAGCAAAAGTGCAGCAAATGCCTCTTTTTCTCCTCTCTCTGATTCCTCCCCTTCAACTTGGCTGAGCATTTCTCCCCAAAGGGAAACATGCCTGCCCCTGGCATACCATAGGCTGGCTTCATGCCATTCTTTTGGCATGAGTGCTGCATACCTGACCCAAAAGGTGACCATGTGGGCAGGCTGGAGAGGTGGAGAGGAGTGAACATGCTCTCTCATGAAGTGGCAGGATTGTGACCATGCAGAACAGCTTCTTGTCTGCTTTCATTAGGGGATAATTCTGCCCATCTTATTGTGCAAACTTCATATATTCTGCAAAAACCCTTATGCATGGTTGTTCCTGGCATACTGATGCAATACCCACATCCTGTGCTGTGATGGCACTGAGCACAAGCCACTGGATGGGGGGGTTAGAACGTGCTTCAGCTTTGCAAAACATGCCGTTAAATATTTATTCTAAGTGTATCTCTGTACCATTGTGTGACTAAACCTTCTCCATTATTCACAGCAATAGATCCGCTTATCATAATGACGTGCTGTCTTTTGAGTATTAAATACAATCTCCAAGTCGCTGTTTGAGGTTTTTTTTCCCCTCTTTTAAAAAAATACTGAGCTATAACAGTCTGTTTCTTGCTGAATGAGTTGCTGCGCATAAGTGAGCAATCAACATTATCTAAATAAATGAAATATTCTTTGGGGCTCAACAAAATGCTTGTTAGTTGAAACTAATCTGTAGGAAATGAATGGTGTTTGTTAGCCTTTGAGAACACAGAAGAGATTCAGTTCGCGTTACTATTTCCAACAGTGCCAACATAAATGTGCAAGTCTCTAAGATACAGAGCTTGTTATTGTTATCAGATGAGGGCTGGAAAGGAATGTCGTGTTATGTAATTCAGAGTTACTATTTAACATGGAAATAGGCTGCAGAACACACTCAGAGTCTAGTTTAAATGTAGAGTGGATGTTCTTTAGTGGCAGAAGAAACAGCCCTGTATCCTGGGGGCTCCCAGGATGCTGCAAACCCAAATTGCTCCACCAAAGTTCATGGAAGCCACTTGGACTCAACACTCTTGAAAAAAATCAGTCAAAAACATGATTTACTGAGTGGGTGTTGTGTTTCATGTTGTGTGTTTTCCATTATTGTTCCAAGTGGAGGCAGGTGTACAGGAGACACTCTCTTGAGGAACATGAAAAGAGAGTGTTCTCTGATAGCTCAGCTGGCCTGCACTGCCACAGTCCCAAAACTTGGAGAAAGCTGCACCACTTCCAAAGTCATAGTTTTCCAGAGACCACCATTCAGCTTTATCATAAAACTTTTGACTGAAAACATGCAACATCTTTCACATCACTACACAGCCCGTCTTTGTCCCCCTGAAGAGAGCTTGGGCCACCATTTGCCCACAAAATCCTGGTCAGAAACAGGCTGTGAACCTGCTGGCTTCACTCTCACCTTCCTTCCACCAGCCTGGTGGTTTCTACATTACTTCATATTTAATGTTCTGTGTTTCCCTTTACATACAAAACATCTTCTTCAGATTTACAGGCAACTTTGTATTTTTGGGCATTCAGAGACCAGATTCCCAGCTAGACTTTTCAAGAAGTAGTGACAGGAGACATGATGCTATGAGCCAGGGGTTAGTCTTGTGTGACAGGATCCTCCTGTGGGACCTTGGCAAGTCATTTAGGCTGAAATAAAGGTGTTGGTGAATGTTAGCTGGGTGAGGTGCCCTTGCAAAGAACAAGGAAGCTTCTTATATCAGATGTTTAAAGTTAGACTTATGGAGATAAATCCCATCTTTAGTTATGAAGAGATGGCACTTGGAGATCTGGACTGGTTGAGCTGAAAGAATCCATTTTCCATCATGTAGCTCTGAGCTAAGATATTTTCAGTTACAGACTTTTAGGTACAAAAGCAATTTGCAACTTAGAGGGAAAAAGACCTGACATTTTAAAGGCAAACTATCAACTAAAATAAAGTGAAAAGATTATTATGTGCATATGAAGGATGGGGAATAAATGAGATATTTGTAAGTGACATATACAGATTGCTCGTGGAAAAATGATTGCTATGAGTAACACGAAAATTAACGCCATACTGCACTTTGGCATGCTCGTGCTTTTGCTTCTATCTTTAGAGCTTGCTTTTACACTATGGCCATCTCAGTAGTGCCCAAAGTTTCTCTTACTCTGTGTTTTTGAGGATAATTCTTTTGGACTTGCAAAGTCATTAGGTGGCACAATTTCTGACACTAGAGTCTCAGAACAGACCTCAAACCTTATAAAGGTTTCTGTCATTGTGAAAAGCCTGCAAATTCAGTTGGCAGAATTTCCTGGTGATCAGCTCGTGGACCAATGCTCCCTTCACTGGCCCTAGATCTATACCACTTTAAAATGAACAATAATGTCCTTCAAATGTGCCTTCAAAGCTCTGCAGTTTGTGCTCAACATTTAGCAAGGTCTTATCTACCATCAAAGCCAAACTGAAGCATGTCCCTATACGCTTTGTTAGGCAAAGAGCCTTCAGAGGTGTCATTACAGCCCCAGACTAACAGCTCTGTCTTTCCCAGATGTGCTAATTTCCACCGTCAGTCTGTCCCTCAAAATAAACATAGTGTGTTTCTTAAACTGGAGGACCATGCTGGAAGGAGGATGAAAAACCTCAGAGGAGGGAAGTGTGAAAAAGCACGGTTATTAGGAGGTTGAAGTCAAAGAAAAACAGAACTGCATAGTCTCTGAGCAGTGTGTTTGTGCTAAGAACTTCTAGCACTGTTTAGTTTTGTTTTGCTATCTGCCATTGACTGTCACATTTCACAAGTTAAGAAACATGTTATTTCTTTGTTTATTTTGTCAGTCTTAGTCTCTGGAGGGAAATTATATCACTGTTTCAGTGGAATAGATTTAATTTGTTTGTGTCTTGTTGTCTATAGCATCTATCTAACTACTTATCTCTGAAGTTACCTCTCAGTCAAAGGTTTTCTGTTTTGTTCACGTTTTAACAGAAGGGAATTTGCACTTGATTGCTTTGAACACTTCCTAAGTTTGGCCAGCTATCTATGTATTTATTTTTCTGTTCTAGTGAGAGAAAATGGGAATTTAAAATGTATGGAGCCAGCAGAGGTTTAGCTGTGATTTGTTTCTAATGTAGAGGAAAATTGCCCAAGTAATCTTATCCCATTCATACAACTAATATGGCCATGAGGCTCTGATGTGTTGAACAGTAAACACCACACAACATACCCTTAAGAACTGTGGCTTAAAAGATTTCTTATTTTCCATCACACGGTTCTAGCTTTCGATGAATAAATATCAGGTCCTGCTTGCACTAACGTCCACGGGAGTTTTCATGGGTTTAAATGAGAGTAATATAAGTTCCTAGTTTATAAGCATATTTTATAAAAATGATAGTTATAATGCATTATGGAGTTAAATGGTAACACTGGGTAGCTATGTGAGGAAAAAAAATTCTGACTTTTTTGCTACAACAGCCAATTCAGACAGAGAATGTATAAACCCACTATCAACATTTGGGCAAGGGAGGTCATGCATTCTTCAACAGATGAGGGCTTGAAATACAGAATAAATTTTTGCTATATTCCCTAAAAACTAAAAATTGAGATACCCATGCAGGGAAATGCTCTGACCTGTGTGATACAGGAGACATTTTAGACGAATATGGCAATTCGTTTGGGCTTAATATCTATCTGTTGGGTCAGCTCACTCACACCTTCACCAAGCAGCATGATCTTTGAAACAAATTTATATATACATGCATATATATAGAGAGAGGCACACATCAAAATCCCTGGGCTAAGTTTGGAGAAGGTGCAGAAAATGAGGAAGATTTCACTAGATGAGGGAGAAAAAGCATTACGTGCATCACCTTTGATACCAAAGTGTAGGAAGTCAAATCTTGTCCCATTATCATCATTGGTGCAGTTTACATCTGCCACACGCTTAAGTATTTTAATCTCTTTAATCAAAGTCGGTGTGAAGCACCTAAGGTAGGATTGATTCCAGTCTTCATAGAATTTTAGTGACTCTCCTAATCTTTTTTAATCAAAATATCTTGTGACATTTGGCTACAGGATTTCACACCTGACACCAAGCACATTGTTAAGTGGTAATTTAACACATGGTCTCGCAGGACTTTTAATGGATCAAAACTCATACACTGACTCATTCTTTTGCAATGGTGCGAGAAATAAGCAGTTGTCTAACCTGGGGCCCTTGAGAGGGGATGGTTTTAGGCACCACCCCCATCGCATTTTATATTTATATTCTGTAAAATTCTTCCCTGAATATACAAATATTAAATGTTGCTCATTCATCTGATGAAATCTACATATTGTTTGACTAAAATCCTGTTTCTTATGTGCCATCTACCTCCTTTGCCACATCCCCACCATTCCTTTGAATCTTCTCCAGATCCAGTGGTTGTTGAATTTACATTCTTCTCTGTGCTGTTAATGAGTATATTGATTAATACTGGCCCCGATATCAATCCCTGTGGGAGACCAATTAATACTTCTCTCTCTTTTGACATGAAGCCATTGATGATAACTCATTGGCTCTAGTTGTTGGATAGATTTTTGTCTACCTTATTGTATTATTATGCAGGCTATGCATCTCCAGCTTTTCTATTGAGTTCATGTGTAGAACTGAACTAACAATTTACTAAAAATCCAACTATGTTATGTCCGCCTTAATTAATTAAATTCTCAGTATAATTGGGCCTGAGCTTCCTTTCACAGACCTGTGCCAGCTATTACATAGTTCCACATAATATTCACCACTTTTGTCAGGTTTTGTTTCCATAGAATCATGGGATAATTTAGATTGGAAGGTCATCTGGTCCAACCCCTGGCTCCAAACAGGTTCTATTAGATCAGATTGGTCAGGGCTGTTTCCAGCCAAGTCTTGATCACCTCCAGTGGTGCGGATTACACAAGCTCTCTGAGAAACCTGCTCCTGTATTTGATCATTTCCGTGGTAAACCCCCTCCCCCTTCCTTGTATTTGATATTCCTTCTATTGTTCCAGCTTGTGTCCATTGCCTCCTGTCTTATTGCTGTGCACCTCCAAGGGGCATCTCACTCCATCTTCTCTGCATCAGGAAGTTACAGGCAGCAATACAGTCTCTCTTTTATCTTCTCTCCTCCAGGCTGAGCAAGTCCAGCTCCCTCAGTTTCTCAGCTCCAGCACTCAATGAAACTTGTGGCCTCTCTTAGCAACTGAGAACTCCAAACTGGACACAGCCCTGCAGATGTGGTCTCAGAAGTGCCAAACAGGGGGGAGCACATCCCCAGACCAGCGGCTGCTCACTTGCTAATAGAGCCCAGGATATGGTCGACTTTGCTGCTTCCCAGAGATGCTGCCTGCAGACTGTACTGCTGCACATGGCTCGCCCATCCCAGAGAGCAAGACTTTGTATCTGGTTTTGCTGGACTTCACGAGGTGTCTGCCAGCCCATATCTCCAGTCTCTCCAGGTCCCTCTGAAGGGTGTCCTGCCATCTGGCATATCGACCGTTCCCCACACCGTTTTGTGTCATCTACAGACTTGCTGAAAGTGCACTTCATCCTGTCATCAGGCTGATAATGAAGGCATTAAGCAATACTGGACACCGTTCTGCTCTCCAAGGGATGCAGCTACTTACTGGCCATTTTACTAGAAACATCAGGGCTAACTGAGCTCTCATGGTGGTAAGAACGTATGGAACAAGGCAGGCATGGTGGAAGGAGATCCTGCCTCACTGGCATTGGCATGAGAATGAGAAACTGTGACAGCAGAAAGCACTCAGGTCTGCCCAGACAGCTGGGATGAGGCTGGCAACTGACAGCTGAATCTTGGAGCAGGTATTTTAGGGGAGGCAAAACCAAGGCTGACTTGAAGGGCAGATTCAATACCCAAACATCTTAGAGAGTCTGTGATTCTTTAGATCTGGCATTTGATGGTGTTATCACATACCATTTCCAGCTCCCAAACTGATGGGCAACAGACACATCAGTGCCTGCTTCCTTTGTCAAAGGCAGTGTGGACACACCAGGCCTGCCTCTGCTCGGGAAAAAGTTCCTATTTCAGGTTTTATGTGGACCCACACATATTGTGACAGTGGAACAGACCCATCAGATCAAAGGACTACCCAAGACATCCCTGCTTTGCACTGCAAGTGCCAGACTGCCTCCTGGACCTGTTGCCATATCAAGCACACTCAGCACAGCTTATGTAAATATTTGCTCACTTTGGAGCAAATACTCCTTATCCAACTACCTTTCTAAGTGATGAGGATGTGGGAAAAGAGCCCCTTCTTAATGCCTCTGACATGATAAACATTCAGCTCTGGTAACTGAGGCCCTGAATCAGTTGGAACCCTTACTGGGGAGGAGTGCTTAAGCAAATTATATCTCAATGGAATCAATAGGACTCTGGCACTTGCTGAATGTTTAAGCACGTGCTGAAGTGTTTACTATTCAGCCCCTCATTTAGTTGCCATTTAATTAAACAGAATCAGATTCTCACAGAAGTAAATCACTGGAGTCTTTCCCAAAGGAGTTTTCCCAGTTTGCAATAATTGAAGAGTTGATCTAATGTCCCAGCTCTACTTTTTTCAAACATTCAGGTATCTGTCTATCTATCTACCTACCTAACCTACGTTATTTTTACCTCCTAAATGATAAACTATTCAAAGGAGAAATGCTGTCAGAAGCAGCCCGGAGGGACGCAGGTTTCATTAGTTGCAAACGAAGTTCTGAGCCTTTGGTAAATGAAATGAAACTTTTCTGATATTATTGTTGTTCAAGTCTAAGCTGATATAAGCATCTCTGCTTCTCCTAATACAGGCAAGGATTTCTTTGGAAGTTTAGAGCTTCCACTCCAGATAAAAGCAAGTCATTTGCTGCTTTCATCATGTCACTACTAATTTCCAAACAGTCAAACCTGCTGCTAATTTATTTACTGAACACTGAAGCCCTGTTAGCAGGGGCTGCTACTGAAACTGCTTTCTGGCCTTCGGCTTTTGTTTGTTGACAGCCTGATTTCCCAGTAGGCCATTTCCACCTGTGTTTCTGTTGTTTTTAGTGCATGTCTTTCTTTCTTCTTCCCAGTGAGTGTCTCCCAAATGGCTCCTGAAGGCTTTTCTCATCTTCCCTCGCTCTCTCATCCCCTTCTCCCTCCCAGCTGCAAGGACTCTCAGCTCTGCTTTCAGTCATTCTGCAGTTAGTGGTTGTCTACACTGCTGAGCTCCCATGGGGCACTAATTTTTGTTTCAAGGACAAGATTCAAAAGAGTTTGCTACACACAGGTTGCAGGGTGCACCTTCAGATGTGCCTTCAAATAGACTTTGGAGATTTGAATATATGAGCTTCTGAAAATCAGTTTTTAAATTGCAAGGGAGGCCTATTAAGTGCTGTAAAATTTTTTTTTTGCTTTTCTATTTTAAAAGCTGCATTAAAAAAGTGATTTTTCTTCCCCTTCCTTTCTCCCATGACATTGGGTGGAAATAGAAATTAGGAGACTTCCATTTCCCTTTAACTTCATGCATATCAAAGGCAGAGAGATGACAGGATAAAATGATTCAGAGAGTGGCCGGCACAGTCTGTGTCTGGAGGAGCTAGTGAAGAAAGATATTGAGATGTTGCAATGGTTTCTTTGCAACAAGTCAGTCTGCCAGGAGCTTTAAGTGTGCAAGAAGGGTTCCAAGATGATTTCCATGAATTGAAAAATTCAGAGGCTGTACAGCTTTAAGGATTTATCTAGTAAGATATTATTTTAATTTTGCTACTTATCTTGCCTCCCTGTGTATGAGTGTGTGTGCATTTCTTGATACACATTTCATTTCATATGTAACTTATGGTTTACACCTACTTTATCTCAACTCCAGCAACATCTGTAAATCTTGCTGAGATCCATTTTGAGAGGACTCACAACTGCTGTCTGGTACATGGGCTTCAAAAATTCTCCTTTGCTTGTGTGTTAAATTCAAGTGGGATTTTACAGCTTCAGTTTTGCTTGAAGATTTCATTTCTAATGTATCCACAAAACTCAAAACAACTGCTTAGCTTTTGGTTTAAACTTGGAACTGCAGATTAGGGAAGTCTCCTGGTTAAAACTGCTGGGCCCTTGATCTCTCAAACTGCATGTTCATGTCTAGTCAGTAATTTGGATGGTTTTTTTATACTTTGCCTCATTTTTCCACTTGTAAAACAGTGGTGGGAAGACTATCCAACCCCAAACAGGCACTGTGAAATTGTTCAGAAATAAGTATTGATGGGAAAATTTTCAAAACAGTACTCAGAGCAAAGTTCCAGGAGTGCACAGTGAAGCTCTGATGCCCAATGTGCTGTGCGAGGGTCATTCCTGCACACACAACCAGAACCTCAGGATTCAAGCTATAATCTGCTGACCTTGAGTAAGTCTCTTAACTGCTGTCTCTCCATTTCCCAATAATATTGCAATAAGACTAATATTTACTTACCTCACAGTCACACAGTTAGAATGAATTAGTGTTTATAAAATACTCGGGAGTCCTTGGATGAATGGTCTCATAGAAGTGCTAAGCAGAGCATGCATTGTCATTTCCTTGTAGATAAATACATATCATTTACACGGGTGTACAGAGCTGTTCACACAAGCATATGCAATGTCTCATCTCAGTGCACCCAGGGTAGCACAGGATATAGGAACAAACCCAGCAGTCCTTGACAATTCATGTCATTTTGCTTTGAAATGAGTATATTTTCTGTGAGAACAGAGCTTATCATGTAATCTCCAATGAAAGTTATGTTCTGCCTTTTTACAGTTGCCATGATGCAAATGTCATTTGTACTCTCCTTCTTTATGAAAGTTAACAGTTATTTAAGAGATCAAAGTTAATTATCACTAAGGAGATCATTTTTACCTATCAACCCACTTTTGTAACCCCACTATCACAAGTAGAAGCTTTATGCTAATCAGTTTTCTAATTTCCATAAATTACTGATAGAATTACTTTTTTTTTTCAGCATGAAAGTAGATCTGTTGGTGAAAGCTCTTGAGAGGTAAAGAGACAGAGAGAAAATGAGGCAGGGTGTATTTTGAAGAGTTCACCAGCTGAATGTGGTACCAAGAAAATAAAATCCAAATCATTAGTTTCATTTCATCACAAAACTTGTAGATGCTGCAGCTTCGCTGCACTGCAGAAATCTGATGCACACACATTGTTTCAATTTAACATGGTGATAGAATGGAATTGAACGTGAGGATCACTGTGTGACCCTATTACATGTGAAGTGTCTCTATTAGAGCTGCAGAGACAGCATGCCAGAGGAGCTGAAATGTGTTGATAGAAACAAACAGATATACCTTTTTAAAAGCAGCAGTCAGAAACTCTGCAGTGTGATCCAAGCGTGTTCTGCTGGAGAGGGCAAGGTAGTCTATCCTAGGGGAAGATGATATTAAGGAAGAAACCCTTTCCACTCCATCACAGCAGTTTCTGTATGGTGAGCTTGCTAAATGGAAGCTGCTGCTGTGGAAGTTGTTACTGCTATGACTGACAGCTGCTGTAAAATAACCTCAGCTACAGCATGGAAGGAACAATAAGAACTCAAAATGAAACAGATGCAGATATTTTGGGTATCCCCTTGGTCTAAAAGTTGAGTAAAATAATTGCTTAGTAATTAACAAGCTTGTTGCTATGCTGCTCCAGCCTTTTAGACTGATCCTGATGACTTTCAGCATAAATTAAACTGTCTCCAATGCAGAATCTACAACCTAGAGCTAAAGTTGTATCCATGCATCACCTGAACCACACCAGCCTTGCAGAGCTTCACTGGGGGTTGGTAACAGAGCAGTTCACCTTCCAGTGGGCATCAGTAGATTTCTGCTTGACCACTAGTCCCTATAGTAAGGAGGGACCTGGGCTGTCAGTTTGATCATATTGAAGTCCCAGTTTCTTCTGTCCTTGCTCTGTACCTGTGGCAGTTTCTGTGGAAGTGCTGTGAAGCTCCCTGAAAAGCTCAGGTGCCTGAAGCACTTTCCTTGTCCCCAGCTCTGGGAAGGAACCAGCAACAAGGCAAAGCCCAGAGAGCCCATAATCAGTACCACATCCCCTCTCTCTGCCACGGCCATCCCACATCCCTCACAGCACTCTCTGAGCAGCCCTGCAACCCCAACGGGCCTCCAGAGCTAAATGCAAGGGACACCTAAAAGCACCCCAGGAACAGGCAGCCACAAAGGCATGTGAAAGGACCTGAGCTTCCCCCTGGCTGTGAGGTTTTGTGTCGCTGCTTAGAGAAAAGCAACACAAAACTATATTCTCTCTTGGTTATTTATTCCTTGACCTTCACCTCTCCTGCTCACATGCACCTATTTCTCTTCAAACACCTGAGACATCCCATTGAAGTCAGCAGGGCTCTTCCGATGCTTCAAGCCAAGCATGCATATGCCTGGATCCAGGTGATATTTACAGAAGACTCCTTTTGAATTGGCTTTTGATTATACACCTGTGTCAGAGAGTTGTTCCTTATTGCATTTGTGGACAGCGGGATCAGCATGACTTGTTTCCATGTGAGAAAGATGGCAAAAGATTGCAAATATAACCTTTAACATTACAGACCTTTTTTAACTGTCATGTACTGAACTGAACGGTGTATTTGTGGTTGAAAGGGAACATAAACTATGATGCAGAACACTAAAGGATTGAGAAAATGTAACCTTTGAGTGGATGGTTTGGGGTTTATTATCCCATTTATTTATTCTGCTGGATATCTGTAGGATAATATGATCAATGAGTTGGAATCCTTCTTGTTTCTACCAACAACAAATCAAACCATTAATAGGCCAATAAAACCCCGGGATTTGGAGAGAGGGGAGGAGGGGAAGTAATTGCATTGTTCTGATGCTAACGAGGTACATCTATCTTGAAATAACTGATTAAAGCTGGTGTTGACACAAGGCCTTTGCACAAAAATACATGTAACAACGTGTGTAGTGCTGGGATATGGGAACGTGGAGTCACAGATCTGTGTTTTCTTCATGCACTGGCAAGTGGGATGTGGAAACCACCTCTGTCTGGGGGGAATTTATCCTGCTTAACCCTTTCTGTACTCCACAGGGACAGGCTGGCAGCGTGGTGGGACAGGAGCACACAAGGTTCACAGGGCATGTTGTGTGGCTGATAAATAGTTCCACAGCTGTGTGATTGCATAATGATAGCCACATTCATTCACCTGCCTATCAAAAGCGATGCATTAAAGTTTGAGCTCTCTTCCCCTGGGTCCACAAAGAGACATTTGAGTGTTAGCTTATAGTCTTTAACATTCCTCCTAGCAGTGGGCTAAGTGCAGTGGGGTTAAACAGAGTCCCTTTTGCTTAGTAATCCATTAGCTAATGGGTGTGTAAGCCCATCAATTTGCTGTTTATTCCCTAACCCCATTAGGGTACACCTGCTGTGCATAAAAAATACACCTGACAAATCAGAGTGATAGTTGAAATAAAATAAATATCAAGTGTTGTTATAGCTGATCCACAGTGTTTAAGGCAGAAAGGGCATAACAGTGATTTGTGATGGCAGAACAAAATAGCTCGTGCTGGCTCATGGTAGCTCGAGCAGGTTGATATAAATCCTCCTGCGATCTTGCTGGTTCACCTGTAAACTCCAGCACTCAGCTGCCTCTTTCCCCAGCCCCATGGGCCCCTCTGAGGGCTGGTGTTCACCTTCAAACGCCATCTCCAAGAGCCTTCTGCAGAGCCACAGCACTGCTAAGTGATAAATTAATTATTTGGGGGAGGGAGGGTGAGAGCTCACAGGCTGCTCTCCTGTGAAGGCAGCCAGAAGCTTCAAATCTGTCTCCAATACCAGGCCATTTGTTTTGTCACTTCATAGGCTTTATTTATTTATTTATCTTACAGCTTGCCCTGTGATTAAAACTGTTGAAACAGCTGTTAGCTGGTAGCAACTTTCCTTGTGCTATTTCCTGATGTCAGTCAGGGGCTGTGGCTGTGATGGGAGATGCCCTGCACTGTCCCACTGGGGCTGGTGAGGGGCAGCAGCATTCCTGGCCATGCCTGTCCCCATCCACTTGGATCTGCAGCAGTCACTCACCACATTACACAAGGAGTAAATACAGCAATGAACCTGCGGAACTCTTTGCCAAAAAGCATTGCTAAAATTAAGATATTATCATAAAATTTATTAAAATGGAGCTTTTATTAAAAAAAAAAAAAAAAGAAGAAAAAGAAAAGAGCAGCATCACCACCAACTGGGGAGGTTGGTGATAATAGAATGAGCAAAGCACTTGGTTCAAGGTAGTTGGTTCAATGTGGAAAATTCCCTATGGGAAATCAATGGGCTTTGAACAAGCCAGTATTGAGCTTTATGGAGATGAACTGGATGTACTCTGTCATCAGAGTACTGAGCAGCCAGGCCAGAGACATGAGAGCACAAAGGCAGAGCGTCACTAGAATCTGGGATACCATAGGATGGAGAAGCCTTGCAATCTCTGTGGTTGAGGAAATATGCATAGAAAAGCTTCTCATTCTGAGGAAATGTTAGGACCAGGTCTCTTGTGTCAGGGCACACAGTCTAACCTCAGGTGTGTAGGAGGCCATGACCACAAACACTGCTACTCCTTTTGCTGTTGAAGAAATCAAATGTTCAGGCTTTCTACAATCCCTTCTGGCACCTCAGAACTGTGTGCTAGCTAAGACAGGCTGCTCTTGGCTGTTAAATCCACAGCTGAGCAAGCTGAAGAACTCAACTTGTATTTAAAAGCAGAGAGAATGAGTGAGAAAGAGAGACCAGGTGAACCCAGTCCTGGAATGGAGCCAGTGAATTGTCATAACCCTCATATTGGTTTAAGGTGGTGGAGGGAGGGTTTGGGAATCTGGTCTGGGCTGCCTGAACTTCATAGATTACAAGCACTGCTGATGGGCTCAGGAGTGATAAAATGAACAAAGCAATGGCTCTTGGGTTGCATTATCCACAGGCTTTGGCATTTTCCAGCCGAGTGCTTGTCTCTTCTTCCTGCCTGACCCACTCTGCTACTACTTTTACATCATGACTGTGGAGGAGTGTATCATTCATAACATACCTATCACAGAGCGATTCCTTTTTAAATGCTTAGGGAGATGGAGGGCTACAAACCCTGGGAAATCAGCTATACCTAATATATTATGTAGAAGTTCTGTAATCATTATTGAACTAAAGTGCATTGAGTAAGTGGATAAAATCAGTCCCACTGTAGCATGTGTCTCCAGAGATCACAGATAAAAATGCCTCGCACTTAAGCAGAAAAAGGTAACAAAATATTTCCAGTCCCAGCAACAGCATTTTCCCCTCTATATAAATAGGGAACCCTCAGGAGAAGGCAATGATGCAGCAGAGGTTGAAGGCAAAGTTAATGGTGGCGAGGTGGGGGAGTGAGGCAGTGCCTGGGGCAGGCTGTGGTGAGCAATGTGAGCGATGCTCCGTGGAATGGAGGCTAAAAGCACAGCCTTTCCTGGCAGGGGTGGTGGGCAGGGAGGCAGAGAAACAGTGGGCAGGACCCCTGCAAAGCTGGGGTTATAGTGTGGGTGTGGCAGGGAGGGGAGGTGAAAGCTGAAGCAACCAACCTTCCAGATGAGCCTCTGTGCAATGCTTTTCCTTCCTTTTCCTCTAGACCCTGAAGAAAAGTCAACTGTCATGACAAAGTTCATCTTGAGGCTTGCTTCCCACAGCTTGTCACGGCTCTTACACAGTTTCACACCTCAACACACACACGTGGCTGCATTTTTGTGCCCCCTGAGCTAAGGTCTGGTCTGAGCTGCTGCCTTCCTACAGGGAGTCACTGAGGCACCCTCACTGGAGAATTTATCCTGAGGTTATTCTCAACCAGATAACCTGTGCCCCTTCAGAACACACTTGTACAGAGTTACAGATGTGATTGGTCTTCACCTTTCTCATAGGTTTTGTCAAGAACTGCCAGGCTGCAGTCAATCATCACAACTTGTTTAGACTCTCTTGCAAAGCCTCTGGAACTCTTGTAAGGGCTTACAGTATAAGATACATTTTCTGGGTAATAAATGTGGGAAAATTAGGGATTCATATACTTAAGTGATCATTTAAATAATTTTTTTGATTGAGATCTTCAAATGTGCATCCACATTAGTGATGACATTTGGGTCGTTCATTGAAAATAATGGAGGGAAGTGTGTGTTAGAGCACTGTATTTACTATTTCTGTTGTAGGCCCACACAAAAAAGCCACCTACACTTGCTGTCTCTGCTGTTAGGCTGTGACCTGGGTAGTCATTGGCATTTGTGTCCTGGAATTACTTTATTAAAGTTTTCTAAGATGTGTGCTCTTTCACATGACCTGCCAATCATGTTGGAGCAGTGCCATGAGCTCTGGTCTAGTTGTATCCTCAAGGGCACCAAGGAGAGGAAGAGTGAAGAGGATTGTGGAGTTGGAACTATTACTTATTTATCTAAATTATTGACCTGACCTCCCATACTGAAATATCAGCATTAGATGCTGGGGAAAAGGAATGCCAGAGCCAGCTTCTTCTGGGAGTAGAGAAAAGAGAGATGTCAAATGGGGCCCAAATCAGGAAATGTGGCATTGAGACAATGGTGGGAGGGGCAGGCAGGAGGTGGCAATAACACAAAGGAGTGAGTACAACTGGTGGGTGGGCAGGAGGCAGTGACCAACTGACCAAGTGTCTCAGTGAAGCTCAATTTCAAGCTGCTGCTCAGCAGCTCTGAAATGTGGCCTTATTGTATTCAGTGGTCGTGGAACATTCACTGTTGGGGTTTGCACTTTTTTATTAGTACAAGGATAATTAAGTGTATTTGTGAAGGGAGAAAGAAGTGAGAAAGTGATGTGTCTGTGGTGCTGTGGATGGAGCTGAGCAAGTAAATGGTCAGAGCTGTGAGATGATGAGGTGGGTGGTCCTCCTGGAATCTCCACCCCCCCAATCTGAGATATGCAGGCAGGCACAAGCAAGAAAAGTACCAAATGAAATTGAATTGGAAAAAAAAAAGCCATTGGGGCAACTCTTTGTGTAGCACAACACATCAAAACCAAGCCTGTTTCAGCAGCATTTGTCTGCCCTATGTTTAACAGGAGAACTAACATAGGTGAGAAGGTGTTCAAAAGCACAGTGCTGATGTAGGACAAGGCTGTGCAATGTTTTCCATGCACTAGAGGAATGGGCTTCAGTGACAACCTGCCTGAAAATGTAATGAGGGCAAATAAACTAAAAGGTAGAATGGGCACATTTTTAAAAACGCTCGGGGAATGTGGAATTTGCTAAACCTCTTCAAAAAAATTCTGTCCTGTGGAACTGAAAAAGCCTGGAGCTCCATGGGAGACTCCAACCCGTCTCTAGTACAGCAGCAAATGTGAATATTTACAAGAGGACTGGGGAACAAGAAGCAGTAAACAGAGAGGAGCTTAGGAAATCAATGATATAACATCAAGTGTGTCTTCAGCTGCCCCATGCAATGGCAGAAGATGCACAGGCTGTGATGCTTAAGCAGAGTTACATAAATGATTACATCACACACTTGTGGCAAGAGACAGAATTTAAAGGGAATAAGTAGACATGAGTAGACATGAGGCCAGGAAACTAATAGTGAAGGCAGCTCATTTTGCTGAGGCTGTTTGAAACTGAATAAAAAATTAGAGAACAACCCATTAAAAAATACAACCAATTCCACTACCAAATGCAAACCAGTCAATCAAAATTACTATTACAGTGGCTAAAAAAATTAGAGAAGCCACTTGGGTAGAGGGCAGCAATAAGTCATGCCATTATACACTTATACCTTTATTTTAATGTGTGATGACAGAAGACACTTCTCTCCCTTTGGGCATATGCCCCAACATGGGTCACATCTCTCTGCAGCCTGAATGTGCACCTGGTCCTCATATGGTTTGGATTTTGGTGTGTTTGGGCATCAAGAAAGCAATTAATCATCTATTACAGTGCTGTCACCCAGGTGAGCTGTTTGGATTGTCAGAAGAACACTGGGTCTGGCCAGCAGACTCCTCTTCATCTGAATGAGAAGCCTCATGCCATCTTAACCCTCCACTCACCCTCTTTTTCTTTTTAAATGTGGCTGAATTTAAATTTCAAACAAATCCATTGTCATTGGATCCAAAAAGCTGAAAGGGAGCTCTTGTTCTGCGGCACCTATTACAGGTTATACTACATCCTGAATTTAATCTTTCAGCTTGCTTTTCAGATACATGTGACCCACATCTTTGTAGTGAGCTGAGAACTCACAGAGCCCTTAGTTGCAGTGAGAGCTGCCAATATTCACACCATGTGAAATAAAAGCAGGAGAATTAGAAGAAAAGATCTCTCATGCTGACAGAATAAACACGTTTGGGGGCTGACTTTGCCAACAGCTTTCCTTTCTTTAACAACTACTGGAGTGGATCTGCTAACATTTAAGAGGTATCCAACACTTTACATTGCAAGAAGACACTTCCAGCTGCTTAAGTTTCCAGCAAATCTAATTTTTCTTAAGTAAATTTTAAACAGCAACCTCAAACATCCTTATTCCTCCCTTGGGAATGCTTGGAGCCTTGAATTAGGTATGGTGTTTAAAGGTTTTTGATTGTCCCTATACAGGTCTTCTGTATAACAGAGAAGTTAAGTTCCAGTATGTCAGCTCTCCAGATGCCAAAAGTAAAGTTCCTTACGGTCCTCTCCTGCCAGAGGAGTACAGAACAACACGAAGTTCCTAGAACCAATTTAGCAGCTGATGGATGTCATTAAGGAAGGGTAACATATAGAAACACTTTATAGGAGACTCCTTCATGGTCAAGTCAAGGAGCCAGGTACAGCTCAGTAAACCCACGTAGTTCTGGGAGCTGGCCTTGATCAGGTCACTTAAGACCTGGTCCCTGAAGTGTTGCCACAGACTCAAATAATACCAAGATGAAAACTAAAATCTCCCTGGGCCGCTGGCACTGGATATCATGTCTTGTACTTGATGATCACTGTATTTAGAGAGAGAGAGAGAGCTGTTGCAATTGAGTACCTGAAATCCACTAGAAAAATATGTTGGCCCTTCAGGCAAACAAGGCTAAAACAATGGAAGTAATAAGATTAATGATAACAGGATGAAATTCAGCATTCTTAGTGAGGGTTCTTTTAAAATCCATTAGAGGTAGAGGAGGAGAAGTTTCAGTGCACCAGCATTCACTACTTTTCATTGTGTAATTCAATGAATTTCTGTTTCTCCTTAATTTCAGAAAGACAATTCAGTAGCCTCTGGGTTCTATTTGTTTGGGGGTTTTTCCTCATTTACTAGCTAGCAGAGGCAGAAAAATAAACACGCAACTAGGAGCTGTATTCACAGACAGGAAGTAACTTTAATTAAATATTGTGAAAGTTGAAAAGTTTTTACAGCTTGAATTTCTGCAAAAAAATTATAACAATCTCTACAGTAGTTAGTTTCTCTAACAATAGAACTGTACAGTGTGTGTGTCTATTCAAAAAGATTTAGATAAGAAGGTGAAAGGTTAGTAGTTTCAGAGATGACTTCATTTTAGCTGCATCCTAGTACAACTGTGAGGAAATAGGCATTACTTTATGCAATCCAGTCATTGTGAAGCTTCACCTTGTTAGAACTGAAATCTGAATGTTTCCACTTAAAGCCATATTCTGTAAACAGCTGCATGTTTTACTTTGTAAAAACAAGGGTGGTGCAGGGGAGATTTTGATAAGTTCCCATTCATCAGATCACAATAAACAACCAAACAAAATTATGCACATTGTCAAAAGATCTTTGGACACTGGCGTAGAGACTACAAACATCGTGGCTAAGAGTGGTGGCAAAATCACTAGGACTGAGTGGAGCTCTACAAGAGTAACCAACGGTGTCACTGGACAAAATATGGCTTTAAATTTGATTACATTGTCGTGCTGTTGCTTACTATGTGAATTAGAATAATCGCTTGGAATATAGAGAAGCAATAAACTGATATCTCTCACATTTTCCAGTTTTCTCTTCTTTTATTTTCTCACCATGAAAAAAAAAAATCCTGTTTTCTTCCCTTCCCCCCAAAGATCACACTGTGACATTCTAGTGAAAACCATTGCAAAATTCATACAGGAAGCATGCACAGTTGCAGCATCGTTGTAAATGATTTCTTGCTCGACTAGAAAAAAGTTATATTGTTTTAAGGTAACAAAACAGTTCTTTTGTGCTTTTCAATTCCTTTTTTTTTTCTTAGAATGTTAGTGATGATTGACAGTTCTGGTGCACAGTACAATGTACAAGTGAAATGAATATGATTTGCATTGTTAAGGCATCCAATCTGCTGGTTTATATTTATGTGAAAGACAGAGAAATATACAAGCAGACTTAAGAAAGAAAGTATTTTCATTGAGTTCTATGAAGTTTCTCCCCATATTTAATGCACAAAAATGCGTCACTCCAAAGAGGAGAAATCCCATGCATATTAATAGAGTAAAACAGCATTAGTTTTTGTTAAGCCTCAAAAGCAAAGGATACATTTTTTTTTAAATCTACATAACTAAATGCTACAAGAATAATATGCTACCTTTTGCCATATATTGGAAAAAACTTCTTAACTTACAAATAATACAAAAATAGACAATGGCTTTTGGGTGGAAATTAAAAAAAAAATGGAAGCATGGTTTTAAACAATACTAAAAAAAACCAACCCTATAAATGAAATGTATTAAAATCACATTTAAACAGCTAATACAACGGTGAATGACCAAACAAATCAGCACTTTTCACATAGCAAACATACACAATAAAATAAACTTGTAGGGGACAAAAAGCAATGTACAAATTCCAAAGATAAATACATTATTTATATGGATATTTTACAAAATCCCCCGAAAAACAAACAAAAAACAGAAACAAAAAGCTTTTTTTTTCTTTAATTAATTTGCAAGTATGTGCAAGCTAAAGGTAGTGAGCTCTTTTTGCAAAATATGCAGTAAAATTCTTTTTTTCTTTTGTGATATTGAAAAACTGTCTTAAGACATTAAAATGTATAAATAGAACAACAACTTTGGCAAAAAATCACAAAAAATCTACAGTATTTATAACTACATACAAAACACAACAGCAAAGAAAGAATATCAGGTAATGCATCTTCAGAGCTTTGCTGCTTCTTTGACTAATAGTTTTTAAGAACACTTCCCAGATAATGATAGGAAAATTTTTGTAAAACAGAAGCTATGGTTTTGATTTGAAACCTTCCTAACAGCCCCATCCCCACCCCCCGAACTCATGTTTCCATTCACTATTCAAAAGCAGTTACCTGTTGCTTTATATAGTATGATACAAACTGAGAGGGTCGACTGATACAGGAACGATCCCAGTGGGAGGCTGATGCAACCTGTGCTTTTAGGTGGGGAGGATGGGGAATGGCAGCCCAGGCTGTTCTCATCCTGCCCCATAAAAATAGGTCAGGGGGAGAGGGGCCATGCTGGAAAACCCCACAGGGATGGCCACGGTCTCTGTCCTCAGGCCAAATCCAAACAGCACTTCATGCACAGCTCAGGTGATGCTGCACTTCGGGAAGGCCACTCATTTGGGTGAGTCTGATATACCAGCTAAAGAGAGAGCTGGGCTCGTCTAATTCTGCAGTTTTAGCATCATATTTAGAGGCACTGAATTTTCAGTTCAAGAGCAAATGTGTTTGGTATTTGCATCCTTACCTTCCCTCTCACCAACTTTTTTCAAGAAAGGTTAGACCTTAAGGTCCCCTTCCATCCTGGTGTTTTATGATCAACTTTTCCTGTTGCATTATTTACACAATTATTCAGCCTGCTATTAAAGGCAGGGGTTACTAATACCACCCCTCATCCCACCCCCATCATCCAAAAATATCAGCTTTCTAGGGAGTGATATCCATTTAATTAGAACATTAAAAAATGCATCATATTAGCAAGTCACCACTGGATAAGCAACATATATGAGCCGACCCTTAATTAAATGGCCATAATTCTTCTACGAAAAACTAACTGGCACTTCTATTCTGTCCCATACAGACTTGTATGTAAATGACACAACTTCATTTTTCTTTACACAGTTTTAAAAAAAAAAATTCATAAATTAAAAATGTGGAGTTTCATCTCTAGTGTCCCTTGTGTAATTGTATGATATATAAAAGACAAATGGTGTTGAGATAAATCAAGCCTTAAAAGAAACCACAAAAAACCAGAAGGAAATAAAAGCAAGCCCTCACCCCCACCAAAAAAAAAAAAAAAAAAAAGAAAAGTGGATTTTTTAATCAACATACAATAAATATATCTCCCAGGTATTTGGGATGGACAACTTGAATCAACACCCTGCAATTGTAGATTGTTAATTTCAGTATTTGCAAGGATGGTGATTTTTGTTTTGTTTAAAAATCTGCAGTTATTGTAAGATCCTTCTTTATTTCTTTTTTATTTTTAAAAAGGCCTGAGTAAAAAGTTCCACTCTGGGACTTGTATCAGATTCTCTCTGAAGCAGAATTCAACCTCTTCATTAATAAAATTCTTCAAGGCAATTCTTTCACATGGGGGGAACAATCATGCCAGATATAGCTGTTGGAAGGAAAAGGGAGGAGGGGGGGGGGGAAGAGAGAGAGAGGAAAAAAGTTAATTTTCTGCATTATCAAGCAACTTTTAAAATCCTCAGAGCTTTAAACATTTACTAGAAATGTACTCAGCTGTACTTTGAGTCAAATTTATATATAAGTATCATTCATAAGAGACAACTATGTACACAGTAATCATGGGAAGCCTCCTTCTAATGGGAAAGTGGTTTAAATTGCAAGTAACTTTGCTGAAATTACTGATTTTCTTGCAGAAACAGTGTCCTTCCCCAATATCAGTATCAGACTCCAACTTATTTTTCTGATTTTAGTTTCAAAATTTCAAAATGGATGGAGGCTTAAATCCGACCCGGCCATTGCCATGCATTCTATTAAAAGCATTTCTTTTAAAAGCAAAGTAGATACTTGCAACACATATGGGAAAACAGCTGGAGCCCCACAGGCCACCACTGTTACTGGAAGACTGGGTCCCTTGCATTGTCACACTGGCATGGGTCATTCTCCTATGCCAGTTCTCTTACAAGCTCAGTGTTCATCCCTGAGACTTATGTATCTATTTCCAGGTGCTCAGAAAAGGACTTAAACTTTCAAATCCAATCTTTTTTACTACACTTATAGCAGACACCACCAACTACATCGATTGAGTTGTATGTTAATGTTAATTTAGAATATTTTCTCTTTTGTTTGCTAAGTTGAATCATCAGTATTTCTTTATTATGCTTCACTTACTATGAAACCACCACCTCTCTTAACAGGAGCCATTTATTAAAAGTCAACAGGTATAGGCTTCCCCATAGCTTGACTTCCAGCCTGATCTCCCTGTATTTACTGGGGACTCAATGCAGATCAGACATACCAAGTGTCCAAGTGACATACTGTGAGCAAGCACATCATTACAGGGGGTAGTCATGCAAGTTTATGATGAAAACTGTAACAACAATGCATCTTTAAAATGCCAGTTGTACAGTTATTTGCCAAATAAGGTAGAAAACAGATTCGCCTTCAGGTTGATGGCACTTCATGGGCACATGATTTAAATGCTGGAACTGCCTGCCATTGCAGACATCTGGACATGTAATTTCTTAAGGAAGAACTCAACCCTGTGACTGGTGCTGATTCATTGTGCTTTAATTACAGCTGCAATTATTTGATAAGAACAGAGCCAAAGTAAAAGACTCGCATATTTGGGGTTGGAGGGAGAGAGGAGGGAAATGTTTTCTCCACAAACACCACCATATGTGCAAGAATTACAAGTCTAATCAGCAAGGGGAGAACAGCTCGAGTAAACTGCACTGATTAAATGAAATAAAAAGAGAGGAGAAGGCAAGAATGCAAAACGCATCCAACATGTTTGCAACAGGCCGTCCTCAGAGGTGACATGTCACAACAGCATTTCAATTACTGGAATTTATCATTCAGTAATAGTTTTATGTGTAATTACTGTACTGATTGTTTCTGCCCCACATAAGGGTTCTTCAAAGAGCTGTGAATGAGGATGAAAGAGGTAGAGAGGTGACTTAAGTTGCTTTAAGCCCTACAGGAAGACACTGATGTGAGAAGCATAGAAGACGGTGGTGCAAAAAAAGGCAAAACTGACCACAGTGCTCCCTCTTTTTCTGCTCAGGTAAGCAAGGAGTTGAGGACATTGAAATGGGTAGAGTCTTCCTATATATGATGAGTGCAACAGAATTAATCTTCTGTACATACTACTTCAACATTTTTTGTGCTTTTCAGCCCTTTATAATTTTTATATTTATTTAAACTTTGCTTTAGAAAAAGTGTCTGTTCTTCAAAAATGTCAAGGTATTATTCCAACAAAGATTTCTCAAGCTAAAAGATTCATCAAAACCAAATCAATTTCACCAATAAGTGGTCAAGAGTTGTCTCTCTTGGGACAGCACGGCTGTCTGTCCTGGGTAAAAGCCAAAAAATGGTGAGATAGCTGTAATTCCTGCCTTCAGGGTTTAGACATTTCCCTGTGGTTACAGATCAGCCATGCACCTTTCACTGTTGGAAACAAATGTTACAGATGCAGATCTTAGTTCATTTTTTCAAAGCATTATTATTTTTGAATAGCTCTGAAATTCTGAATTAAATTACAAGGCAAATTGCAAATGATATCTTTTCTGCCTAAAAGCTTTGATATTTCCATTCTTTCCAAGTCTTCATTTATATCCCTCCGCTTTTATTCCGTAAGTGCTACATCTAGTCATGCAAATTCTCTCAGCTGTAGCATGGTATTGATCCTGAAAACAGAGATATCGGTTGGAAACAGTAAGTATGAGATCACACCACCTCCAAAAGGGGAGGGCAGAGAGTAGAGAAACTCCCACCAATTGCCTTTATTTCTTCTATCATACACTAATTTGTATTTGCTGCTAGCAAATTACAGAAATAATGTATTTTGGGTTTTACAAAATTGCATGGCAAAGAGAACAACAGATAAGCCTAGCTGCTGTTTTAGTGAGTTCTGCTGATATCTAAGCTACATAAGGAAAGCTTGATTGCTTTCTGATGTATCCAGAAGCCCAAGAGAGATAAGACAGCCTCCTTATACATGGTTGTTTATTTAAGCATTAAGGCACAACAGGCAGTGCATTTCTGAGTGATTATTACAAGCCTCAGGTAGTGTCAGAAGGCACGGGACTAAAGGCTGTGTGTCTTTAACTCACCAAGAAGGTCAGTGATGACCTAGAAATGAACCATCTCTTGGTGTCTCATTCCTATTATGAAAACTGAATTGTTAAATAAAAATCAGGGGAAATTCTCAGATCTGTATGGTTTCTGGGCATTACAGACGTGAGTGTGACATAATGAGGAGGCAATCAGAAAGCCCCAGTTGTGTCCAGTGCTCTTGGCTCATTCCATAATTGCTTTTCATAACCCAGTACATGGAATCTGAGAGTTCTGTGTCTTGTGAAAGGAAAAACAGTGCCTGAAAAAGCTTTCTCCTGTTACTCATTTTTTCTCTCCATCTGCAACAGCAAGTTGGGACAAGGTGAAAAGAAGAAAAAAACATTAACATGTTCAAAAGCTTATTTTTTTTTAATTCAGATGGGAAATATTTTTAGCTGTTGCTTTTAAAATTTATAGCCTGTCAGCAGGGCCCAGTCTTTTAAATATCCAAAAATCAATCCCCTAAATGCTGAAGCTCATCTGAAAATTTTGGTCTGTTTAATTCCTGACACAGTTGGTATTTATAATGAAGTCTTGATTGAAGGCACCTGAGTTCTGCTTATACCCTCCTAAGTATTTTTACAATTTTTGTGTGTGTGTATGTCCACTTTCAAGAATTCCCCCTCCCAATTCACCAGTATAACATGCACTGAGGGGCAATGCTTTCCTTCAGGCACGATAGATCCCAGATCTTATGAATGAATTCCTTCCACCCTGCTTGTGTATAGATTTTTTTGGCCGTAAATGGTGCTATCAGCATTATGCCTTCAAGCCCAGTGTTTTTCTTTCCAGAGGCTGTACAGTGACATGTGGAGTTTGTGGAATGATCTTCCCTTGGCTCTGCACAGCTCCTTCTCAACCTGGCTTTGAAAATTACAGAGTTTATTCCCTGCTTATACTCTTTGGATAATTTGCAGAGGCACATGGAAAGGAAACAGATCTCAGGTCTGGGGGAAGCACAGCACATACCACAAAATCTTTCCCACCTCTGGCACCATTGGAGGCAGCTGGCTGCATCTGCTTATGGAAACTCTTGGATCTAAGCAAGCATGAAAATGTCTCTCTCAGCACACTAATGCACAGTGAGGGAATTACACAGGAAGGTTTAGGCACAGTGTTGTAAAACAGGCTGAGCTGAACAATGAGATGGGCAGTGCTGGGCTTTGCAGCACCCTCAGTTTCACAAGCTTTTGTCTGTCACTCCTTCTCCTGCATCAATGCTTCAAATGGATTTAGGTGCTAATGCTGGAATACTTGTAATGAGAAGGGAAGGGAGGCAGAAAAGGAGCAGCCCCTTGATACCAGCAGTTCAATAGGCTTTCCAAAAGGCCCTGTGCCATTTATGGAATTAATTGGCACAGAAGCACATTAATCAGTGGAAACTAATGTTTGCCCTGGTACAAGTTAAACTGGAAAAATGCTGCTGTTAGTTGGTAATGCATCTCTTATTTATGAAAGGAAAGGTTTGTGCCAAGCTCTGTAACGGTCTATTTGCTCTCAGTAGGATTTCTGCACGAGTGTACTATGACAAAGGACAAAAAGGAAGGGAAGATTGAGTGACGTACTTCAGGAGAAGGCCAGCCCCTGGAGAGACCCTGCAGTGGAGTACTTGCTAGAGTCCACAAAAGACTGGTCTGATAAAGGACGACAACAGGGAATAAGAGAGGAAAGAAAGAAAAAGGATGGTATTAGTAAGCTGAAATATTACTTGTTTTTATCATAACAGTAGGTCTGTGCTTTAAAAGACACAACCTCTCAATTCAGCAATATTAGTTGAGTTAGAGGTAGGGTGGTTGCCAAACACCTGCACGGTACAAGGTGAGCTGCTGGTGGAGTCCAGTTATTCTTTACGGGAGGAAACTTTACTACAGAGACCACCAGGGATCCCCCACTGTGTTCTATCCCCTTTGACAACTCAGTGTTTGCTCAGAGCCTAGCAAGGCACCGGGAACTCACAGTTTGAGAGCAGTCACCTATGCCACAGACTCGGTTTCACGTACCTTGCAGGCTGTTGCCATTGGTGCTGGTGCAGGTGGGAGGAGGAGAAGTTTGCGGTCTCACGACAGGTGCAAATGCACTTTTCTGTTTCACTGCTGAGACCATGTTGGCTGGTGAGAAGGAGAAAATCCCAGAGGAACTGCTACAGTTGGAGGGGAGACTAGTGGAGGAGGCCATTGTCGGACTTGATGGCACAACTAGAAGGAAAAAAGACCCCAAAAGGCGCTTCTTAGTATTCAATAATAACCGGCTCCAGAAATTAGTGAATTCTGATTCTTGGATGCTCTCTTTTTTTTTTTTTTTTTAGGGACTGAATTGAGTATTCAAAATGCAAACCTGCCATAGAGGAAGTTCAGTTTTTGAACACAGATATCTTTAAACTGTTGTTTAACCATGCAGTGGGTTGAATATGTTTATCATTGTTTCATATGTTTATCATTGAGGCTCGAAATGGATTTGTTTTCGTGAAAATAAAACCAACTACTTTCATATTCAGAAAGCACTGACAGTTTCTCCTCTTATCTAACACAAATAAAATAAAATTAAATTAAAAAAAGGGAAAGGACCAAAAGTAAGATCCCATACTTTCATTCTTCTTCCTGTTTAGAAACTGCTTAGATACACAAGTGGGCTGTGAATAATTACATATTATAGAGTAAAATTCTGATCATCTGGGCTTTGAATTATTATTTTATTTGCATTTATGTAGATAAAAATCACCCTATTTAAGTTCTTATTTGAGAATCTGATATCATATTTGTTAACACTGAGGAAATCAATTAATGGAAATTAAACGTTCAAAGTTTCACAGTCTGACAGATACAATCTTAGTCTGAAGTCATTCTGTGTCTGGAAGTACTTGCTAAGGGAGAGCAATCAAAGCACCTAAATTGAATTGCTACTATACAGCAATTAGTTTATTGATTTAATTAAGAATGCCACCTTTTAATTTTCAGGTCATGATTGAAGCATTTTCTGATTCAATGGATTAGGCATTAGCAGAATGACAGATCTACCAAGAAAACCTCCCAAAATATAAATAGAAAAGAAAACCGGGGCTAGAAAGTGAAGTGCTATTCTAAAGAGGACTTCGTTCATAAATATGAAATAATACACTGCTAGAGTATTTTAAATGCATTACTGGCATCTGCTTCCAAAAGGAGATGTCTCATCAATCATGTTATATTATGAATTCAGAGTGTGCAGATTCTATGACAGCAAATCCAACTTAATAAGTAAGGCACTTTGTAACATTACATGTTACATTATTATTAGAGTACAAAAATAATCATCGGTTAGCAATTCCCAGGTTGTAAGTACTAGTTATGTGGATAAATAATTTCTTCTAAATTTGAAACAGATAAGAAACCTTGAAATTATATTTTTTAGTCAGATTTCCTATCCCCTTTTTAATTCTGAACTCCAGCAATGCAATTCAAAATAATTCATTACAGCTGTTTCAGCATTAACTTTAGATTTGCTGTTTAAACCTTGGTACGTTCAGCAGTCTGTCTGTGCTGTCCATGTTGCAGTCACAGCCTATAAACCTATTTATATGACAAGACCTTCCATCCTGATTCTGCTGTCAGCTTTCTACAGATGTCAGTGGAAGCCTTTATGCCACATGAGTAATGTCAGAGGAATTGGGCAGGTCCCATTCATTTAATTTTCTCATGTGGCCAGGGACTACTGAGCTGAGTGAGCAGCTGCAGAAGAGGCTCATAGGCCTTTACCAATAGAAATGTATTTATATTTAAACAGATTACTAAACCTTTAATATCAAAATGCAGAAAGTTAGTCCTACACATAAATATTTCCATAACTGGGACTGTAGACCATAAGCTTTTCATGCCATGGAATAGATGATTTGTATGACTTACATTTTTCTGGCATTCACTGTACAGACACTAAAACACAAACTCCAAGAGCCTTTGTCACATTTTACTGACTAATATTAAGCTCTCAGTGAAGTCAAAGTAATACTACTTAAAAAGCAAATCGAGTATGAGCAATCAAGGCCCAACAGTAATTCATAATTTTTATAAAGATTGTGAAGATATTATTTGCTCGGAAGTCAATATTGAGGACAGTGTTTCTTATTTACAGTGTATAAGGTAAGTTAAGAAACTATCAGACCAAATCATGACAGGCATTATTATTTTTAAGTTGTTATTAGACCAATAATAATAATAATAATAATATACAGAATACATTTCTGGCAACATTAGTGTCTTCAAAGTGCATCAAAGGTCAGTGCCTTGGAGAACAGAGAAAGGACCAAGCTCTGTTTCAAATGCTCAAAATAGAAACTAAATATTGAGTATCACAGAAAGGTTACCATCTCCTTCTAATGGAAATGTGCAAAATACAGAAAAGCCGTGTAATACTCACTGGCATAGGGAGAATTGGCAGCAGATCCATTCAGGAAGGTTGGAGAACCGCCTAAATTTGACATTCCAGCATTCCCATAGCCGTTCATGCTTGTTGTGACAGAGTTATAATTTGTCTGCTGAGGGGTGGTGCTTGGCACATAGCCATGAGGTGACACGCTGCTTGAGTTGCGAGTAAAACCTTTGGTGGGGAGGGAATACATTTAGAAATTGGTATCAGCCCCAGAACAGTTTCTTACACAAACAGCTACAAGAAGTGACCGTGGCACCAAGGCAGCAGCTCAGTCCAGCCATGGTGTGCACAGGGAGGGCCAGGACTGACCCCCGTGACCAACAGGCAACCCCAAATTGTGAACCCTCCCTGCTTCAGGTCACTGCTGATGGGAGGAGGAGGGAGGCTGGAGCCTTCAGAGCTCCTCAGGCAACCCGTGCCCTCGGGCAAAGATCACCATTGGGTGTTGGAGGAACACTCACTCTGAGAGAGCTGTTTGTAGGAAATGGAGTAAACATGACCTACATTTTCAAAGTGAGGAGCAAATATGTCAAGGTATGTTAAAAGCACGTGATTGTTGTTAACTCTTTTCTGATGTCACTCCCATTTAACACATCTCATATTAGATGCTCACTGCACACTTCAGAAAATGTAGAGTGTATTTCTCCAAGTAGTGGGATATCTTTTGTCTTTTTGGCCAGGTCTGATCATTATATAGCAGAAAATGAATATAAAATTTGGCAGCAAGTTAAAATTTGAATCTCTACCTAATTCTGGAAATTACGTTTGCAGAAACTCTTATGCAAATATCTATATAAAGGAAGATTTGTTTCTAGAAGCAGAGAACTACAAAATACATCTTCACTCCAAGAAGAAAACATGGCAATTTTTCTTCCTACCACACAGCACAACCATTAAATATTTCAATCTAGAAATAATTTTTATTTTATTAGTGTAATGCAAAATAATTTTTTCAGCTCCTCTAGAAAACATACTCACTCTACTATTTTTCCATTAAAGTGGATTTTTAAGTTGGATAATATATAGAGCTGAGAAAAGGACTGGGGAAAATGCAAAAGACTTTTACAAAAATGTTCTTCACCTATTTTTTATTTTTAACTGTGGGAATTAAAACAATATTGATTTTATACAAAGTGAAAACCACTTTATTTTAAAAATTAGAGAAACTCTGAAAGTGTCTTTCTAAATATTTCTATTCTTTGCCAGTTGTAAAATATATAAAAGTCTCAAACTCTGACAAAAACACAGTGCCAATATTCTATTGCAAAACAAAACTAAACCAGACAAATTTTCAAGGGATAATTTTGTGCTATAAAGAAGTGCTACACAAGGCCCAGACTCAGAGACCATCCATGCTCAGGAAACTATATAAGCAAGTAGTTAAGTACATGCTCAACTCAATTAAAATTAGCAGGATTTAAACACAAATACAGGTATTATTCTGAGCAAAATAAAAATATATTTAGAGATGTGCAGAAGTGCCTTTCCTGAGCTGGGGCAGCTCTGTCCCCTGGCAGCCCTTTGTCATGCCAATGGTGTGCATGGTTTGGGATGCAGCTGCCTGAACCATCCCTCTGCCACTGCTCTGCAGATTCCCCTGACTTTCATCAGAAAAGGTTCATAGAGAGAGGAAGATGAGTCTTCTCCTGACCCTGGTTGGTGGCTTGTGAGGCTTCGGAAACATTGACAGCTAGTTGACCACTAAAGGAGTTCACTCCCATCATTCCTGCATGGACTGATGTGTTAGCAAGGGCGGGGAGCTGGTTGTGATTGCGGGGGACGCTGTAGAGCGCTTCTGCGATGTCTGCTGCTCTTTTCAGGATGATTTCCTACAGCATGAGAAGGAGGGGGAAAAAAAAGAATAAAAGAGTTACCAATGCAACCCTGACAAACCTTTTCTTACAGACTCAAATGAAACAGTTCCCTGTCCAGAAACTAGCTGCTTTTTCTTTCTAAACCAGTTGGCTGACTGAGTTAATGCTTATAAGATCTGCTGCCTTCGTGACAAATCCTGACATCTGTGGTAAGAGAGTTGGAAGTTTCAGTCCCAAAGGCCACATTTCTGTATAAAAAAGACCAACTGGCATAATGGGGCTGAGTCTTGCTTCACCATAAAGCTGTCGTTAGGGTAAGACTGAAAACAACCACTGGTGGCAAGACATAATGCATATCATCACCCATAATATAGTAGCCTCCAGGGTTAATAACGTTGTTTTTACAAGCACTAAATTCACACCCTTTAAAAAAGTAAACAAGCAAACTAAACCCCACTCCAGGTATGACATTGCCCTTTATATTTATTTTTGTCTCCCATTGTAGTATCATATACCTTTAGCCCCTGATCTATCTATACATCTAAGAAATAGCCATGCTATAGAATTGCTGAAGTAGAATGCATTTACCTGGTTATTATGTGGCATACCGTAGAGTGCTTCTACTAAATCAGCAGCCCTCTTAAGTATTACTTCCTGTCAATATAAAAACAGATGCATTCTGCTGAGTTCAATAAACTCCTTGTGGGGAAAACAAATATTAGAATCTTTTATTCTCTTCTGTTAGTTCTGTTAGTGTTTTGTGGTAGGGGTTTTTTTTAATTCCTCCCACCAGGTAAACCTTAATTGTAACAACTCTCAGCAACCACTGAATGGTGTTAAATCACTAGTTCATCCTATTCACACACACGCTTAATCAAGTCAAAAGGTGAGAATCATTGGTGCTGCAAAATAAAATACATCACTCAATTGTCTCTACCATCTGCACTATAAACCACTCATCGGTTTATTGCAGAATACAATCCTGAGGTCATTTACTAGATTACTGCAATCAATGTCATTCAGAGCATGTTATGAATCCCTTCAATGTGTTTATTTTATTCTTAATTGCATGCTGCAGGAACTGTGACCTTACCCAGCAGGCCACATTCAGCAGATATCCAATCAGTCCTATGCTACTGGTAATGTAACCTTTCTACTTCTTCAGTTTGTATCCTGATACAATGGGTCAGGGTAGGATCCATGTACATAAAATTATGCCCAAGAGTAAAACAGATGCAGAGTGAGAGAACGGCCCATGAAGTGTTTTCTGGAAAAATTCCCCGCATGGACAGCAGAATTTAAAACAGTCTAGGATTTAGTTTTCCATTGTGGGCATTTTTTTCATCTCCATTTTCTTATTTGTTCTTTTTCATGTAATAGCATTCAAGTAATAATAGTATTTCCTGAGTTTTTACATTTTACGGTGTCCTGATAAAAATCCTGATATAAAAAAAATATATATAAAATATAAAAATGCATTGCAGAATTAACCCAGAAGAATTTTTTTTCTTATTTTTCCAAAGTATCTTTCAAAGCAGATTCCCAATGGCCTGATCAAAACTGGTCAAGAACATCTTTTGAGGAAAACAATGTATTTTTGTAGTTCCCAGCCTCTCAGTACTGTTCTAATATTCTAACATGGCGCTATTCACCACGGCATATTTCTTCAGGTAGCTTACAAAAATAGTACCAGTTGTAAGGATTTTACAGTGTTCAACAAAGTTAAACTTTTAAACTTAAAATATTTTACACAATAGCCATATTTTATACCAAAAAGAAACAGTAATGCTCAATTTTCATATACTGTAGACTCTGATCAGAAAATAGAGATATAATTGCGTTCATTTTGCTGTCACCATAACCTCTTCAAAAATCCTTGAACAACTCTTCAAATGACAAGCTTTTAGATGCATATTAGCATTTTTTTCAATTTTAAATTCTCTATAATATAAGATAAAATAGTTGTCATACTGCAGTAACTACTTATGACATATATAATGTCCTAAATTCAAAAATGAGATGGAGGATTTTTGTTCTCCCAGTAAACATTTAGGCTTGCCTTCTGCTGCACACACCCTTGTCTCAGAACACACATTTAAAATATTTTCCACATATGAAGTGAGATATGATACATAATTGATGGATTTTTAAATCACTACATTTGAAAGAGATTCTGAGGAGTTAAGTTGCTACAGCCTTTTTCTGTTGGTTTTTGTTTGGTTTGTTTGTTTGATTGATTTTTAAAGCTGGGGTTTGTTTTCTGCTGTGGTTGTTGTTTTAGGGTGGGGTTTTTGTGTAGCTTGACCACAGCATTAGTAGTATAATCATGGTCAGACAGACTACAAACAACATCCAGGTACAAACAATCCTTGTTCCTCAGAAGACTGAGTTGCTCTTTTTCCCTCATACTCAAGATGCAAACCAGAGAAGAGCAGAGATGTTGGTGAAAAAACTTTATCTTTCTCAACACACGATTTTAGATGGAAAATTACTGCACAGGTGTTTGAATTTGCAAACTAGGATTTATTTCACTTCAGTAGAAATTGTTTGCACTATATATTTCACTGATGGAAAATTAGAATGTGATACAGAGCTCACCAACTGCTTTGGAATATTGTTAACCTAAGCTGTCATTATGCCAAATTACTAAAAAAAATAAAGTTGAACTAGTCATTTCTGCTCTACCTGACTAATCATAGTTATTTATGTAATGCTGAGCTAAAAATGTTAGAATGCCTCTAAAAAGAGACTGAAGACCATGTTAGAAAATGAGGTAATTACATAGAATCTTATAGCTGCACTACCTGGTATCAAATATATTCCAGTTCTTAAACAGTAGAAGTTTTTTTGATGCCATATCATAGCATGTAAATAAAACTAATTGTCATGATAGTTTCTTGAAATATGCTTGACAAGTAGCATTCAATTTTCTTAGCTAGTCAATGGTTACATTCTTTTCAACATTTTCAGAGTCTGTAAACTTGAGTTTCATACTTTCTCTAACAATATTTTCACACAATAAAAGCATTTCTTGTTTATGACATTTTCAGATCATACAAAGTAGACGTTACACAAAAAACCTCCTGTGTCAAATAATGGTATCTTCTATTCCAGAGCTGACGGTAGTTCTCATAGACACAAACTAGCTTTAAAAATACGCAATAAAATGCTGCTACAGACATGCTGAAGATATTAACTTCTTGTTTTCTGAATGCATCTTAAACCCTTTGTAGCTCTGCCTAAATTACAACAGAAGCTGCTGTTACGATTCCAGGTACAAAGGAGCCCCGAAAGTCCTCTATAAGTTAAGGCAACAGACCTTGCAAGGTGCTTGGTTTGCGGTGACCAGAAAATTGTTCTCACCTCCATGTCATTACGCTCACAGTGAAGCAGCCCCCGAGCATGTTTGTGTTCGGGATCTAATATATTGCCTTTCAATCAGAGCTGAGAGCCACTGAACACATAGACAGAACATGACGAGCAGGTCAGGAAAGCAATAAAGATTTTACAGAGCTGTCCAAGGTGCTAAATTTACTCAATAATGGGTTTGGCACCATAGTGTTAACCTCTCATTTACTACCAGTTTGAGGGACTAAATTGAAGTAGCTGACTTCATTTACCTTGAAATGTATATTTTATGACATTATGTAAGTAGATTGAAAGGGCACTGCAGTTTTAACAATTTAAAGGCTAGAGCACGTTTAAGATGAAACTAGAATATTTATCGTATATTGCACTTAAACTATATTGTATATTAAAATGCATTGATTAAATTTGTAAAAGGTATTATAAAAAAGGACAGCTAGTATAAAAGATCTATGTCTTTTAAAATCCAATTGATACTGCATGTTACCACTGTGATGGTGATAGATAAACAGAGAGGTGGACAAAGCCACAAACAGACATATCAAAAAGTGAGTGAAACTAACATTCTATAAAAAGAAATCTCTGCATAAGCTCAATGTCTGTTATTCTTTTGTTCGCAGAAATTTTTCTTTGCCTTCATCTGAGAAACCTATATTTTCATAGCAGTAAGTGGGCATCATGTAAGGTCCTTCCAATTGAATATGCAAGTGGAAATATTTCCTGAGAGAGACAGAGTTTGACTAAAGCTAATATCTAATTTATGGGGGAATTTGTCAAGGAAGATCCACTCTTCTATTAATGCTAAAAGTCTGACAGCTTTTGGTTTAGAAGAAAGGACTTTGCAGCATTTAATTAGAGCTAAAGTGAGGGTCTTCTTGTCTCACATTTTGTTTTAAATGAGCATAATTTTATTTCTGTAAAAATAACAATTGAGCAAATATTTATAAAAGGAAAGATTACTTTAGTAATTAAATATGATGCATTAGAACACTGCAGTCCATGCAGCTACACATCAAAAAATCAGAGTCTGTTTTTATTCCAAACTGAATCTGATTTCTACTGAAGGATTTTGATCTTTTTAATTTTTGAAACAGGAATGCAATTACATATTTTGATCACATTTTTTTTCCTGAACATACTAAGGAGTGTTTACATAAAAAAAGAAGGGGTGGGTAATGAAGTCTACTGCAACTTTGCATATTCCAAAATTACTGTAGAAAAGATTTTATAAATCATATCAGAATGATACAATCAAAATGATGAAATTCAGACCGAATCCACTTCTGACTGAATGTACTTTGAACCCTACAGCACCTTTGCATGTTTTGTTCCCTTTAGAAGTGATTCATTAAGATCATGATACTTGCATTTCAACTTTTATCATGATAAAAACATTTTGTGTCAAGTTTTATCATGACAAACACATTTTTTGTTAGCTTCAAAAGAGATGGGGTATTTCTTCTGGTGACTTCTGCTTACTTTTTATTCAGAAAATAGTGACGAAAACCCTCTTTGTGTCTAGTGAGATAAAGGGTATCTGGTGTTACATTGAGATGTTTGGCTTAAGTAACTAAATTAGATAATGTTCAAGATACTTGTTAAATCTAAATGAATTTTGTCAAGAAGAAGCTGATCACGATATATAATACTCATCAGCCACATACTGTATTATTGAGACCACCAAAGGATTTATGAACTTGTGGAGGGCGTGGGGGGGAAGCTGTTCTAGCATACTCTGAGGCATTTATCTTATGTGTTGTCTAGATATCATATCACCTTCTAATGCTCTTTAGCATTGTAATACAAGAGAAAGCTCATTCATCTTCTGAGAGGGTACTTAGGGATGATGATGTCATTCATACTTCCTTGACTCTTATGTCTGACCTCCTGGCTCTGCCTTCTAGCTTCCTACTCTCACGGCTACTTGCAAGAAAAAANNNCTCTCACAGCTACTTGCAAGAAAAAAAACACTTCTGCAGAGTCAAAATGCTCAACATCAGACTCCAGTTCTCTTCTTCACCTTGGAAAGGTCATATTCTGAAATTTCTAGTCAAAATTACAATAATGTGCACTCAAAATTTCCCTTTGGTTTTCACTGGGTGAAACTATAAAAGTGATAGTTAGGGATACAGATTAGTTCTAAGTTTTAAAGTTATACTTAAAATTTGTATAGGCATTATGTCCTAAAAGAGAAGAATAAAATTACAAACACCTCTTTCAAGTATAAAGGCAAATCCACCATTCTGGTAGAAAGACACTTAGCAGGGTGCCAAAGATCTAAAATGCCAGTCTTGGTGTACAAGAGGTTCAGCCCATCCAGAACTTCCCATGTCTCCACATCAACACTGAGCACTGCATTATTGTATTATTTTCAGCAATTATAGTTTATAAGGACTCATAAAATCCATTCAAAATGTAAAGATCCTCCATTTACTGTCAAACTGAAGGAACTGTGCCAGCCTAATGGAAAGTATAAAACAGGGCCATTTCTCTAAAAAGATATTTATACTCACACGAAGATGAAAACTTCTCCAACAAACAAACAACTGAATAGTTTCCTTATATTATAATTGAATCATACCAAGAAGTAAACACCATATAGGCTTCACAAAGATGAGCAGGCAAAATGAGAGAGAAAGACAACATACTTCACTTGACAGGTAAAAAACCCCCAAAACAGCTTACCACTGCCTATAGGAGGGAAGTACACATAATTCTGCCACTGAATTTCAGTGGCAATTTCCAGAAAAACAGTCTACAGTGGGAGCTAGAACCTTAGCCTTTGCAATTCGTTGTAGTCTCATCAGCTTCTACCCAAACAGAAAATCACAGCCTAAATCTGCAGCACTAAAAACAGTCATGCATAACCTTACCACCTGCTCAACAATGACCCAACCTTATAAATAAAATATAGAAAGCCTCCATGAGGCAGCAGAAAGAACAAACACTGAAGTGCAAGGCATCTTGCCATAAACATTGAGAATCGATGGTTAAAACACCTCTTAACCACAGAGGTGATAAATGCATAGAAATAGGGAAAACACACACCATCCAAACAGTCTTCTTTGCAAATACTGCTGACAAAACAAGGAACAAAATTATGGTGATCACCTGTAAGTCTCTCCTTGCAAGTCTCTCATTTTACCACTATTGTCTTCCTGTTAATATAGTGTAACGGTGTACATACTAGAAAAGGTATCAGCCTCCTCTTTTAAGCCACACCACTCATGCTGGTGGTCTTCATTTCCATAAATGATGACACATAACAATAGCAACAGAATTAATAGCTAGCACAGATGTGTAGTTCATCTAGATACAGAGTTGCATGGCATAAACCAGCATTAATATTGTTGGTTTGGAATAACTCTTTGAATAAACTGTCATTTGAGAGTCTGGGTGCTCCCACCATATTACCATCAACTGAAGCATCTGGCAAGTAATTTGGATGAGTTTGTTGCTGAAAGCTCTGGAGTTCTCTGCTAATGTCAGGTATGTAATTCAAAGGGAGAAGAGTGAGTATGTGAGAGCAGATATGCAGAATTAAATCACTCTGCCAGGACTTAAATAATCTCTTTTAGGGACAACAGTGATGTTCTGACCCACATCTATGTCCTTGTAATCACTGTAGAACTTTGATTCTCCTAAACATGTTTATAGCATGTCTTACCCCAACCCCTCAGTTTACCAGAAAAAGGCATTTACAGCTACCTGCAGGAACCCCTCAGAGCTGTCAAATTTTAACTTGTGAGGCCAATCTCCCTCTCATGCACATGGTGTGGAGCTGTTATTACTACGCTGTTCTCTTGTATCTACTCACAACCTGCAACAC
>WEIV01031068.1:6601-148050 GCA_013390005.1 Calyptomena viridis
AGTTGCATAGGTGTTTTTGGATATGCAGCTATAAAGACAGGAAGAGAGATTGCACCCTCTAGGACACCCTTATGCTGACTCCCTCTCTGCAGAGAGGATGGTTTGTCTCCTCAAGGGGACCATCTCACTGGCCATTGTATATCGTCTATAGCAAAAGCCTGTACAAGGCTAAATTCTAGGCTAGAATGCCCAGCTTGTGCAAGACAAACATCATCATTAGTTTTCTGCTTGTTCTGCATATTGTAGGTCGCCTTGAAAAGAGGTGAACTTAATACTTCCAATACAAATGATCATTTGCTCTCCCCTCGGCCTGGTGCCAATGTAGATGCACAATTGATTATCTTGGTGTTAAGAGTAACAAAATGGATATATAGAACTGTTCTTTCTTTAAATAATAATTTTTTATCTTTCAAGCCACATCTCAAAAGCAAACATCACAGATGGTAATAAATGTAAGTATTCACTCTGAACCTAAAGTCTCATTATTTTTAATCTAGCAATGGCATACTGAGGAGTTGTTTTAAGGCAGCTCTTGCCATATAGGAAAAAACCTAAGTGTTTAGAGAGAAAATAATTTTATTAGTTAAGAACTTTGACTTTGTTCCTGAGATTTCTTAGTTTTCTTTTCCATCTGAAGAAGCTGGTTCCTCACTGAGGAACAACTGTCTGTCAACAGATTTAAATTGTTAGATGATCCCTCTGGATATTAGTAAGCACTGATGTTCCAGGAAGAGTTTTGAATCACAGTAAACACCTAGCTCTTTGCCACAGAAGATTATTGCCAAAATTAAACAATTTTCATGGATAATTATCAAACATTTTACACAAAGCACACTGGTTTTTATTTTGCTGTATCGTTCCTTGGATCACTTGCAGACATCTTACCATAACCTGACTACTTAATAGACTTTTTTTTTCTCACCACAGCTTCTCAGAAGCAAATACTCATATCAAGTTTATATATATAATAAATGTAACTGGTAAGTACTGGCAGCAGCTTTGAGGTCATATTTTATCAACTATTTTATCACCTAACAAAGATATCTTAACCACATCTATAACTCCACCAGCTTTGCATCAGTTGTACCCATTCTGCATTTTTAACATTGTGTAGTGGCTTTCATTCAGCTTATAGAGAAACACTTCATACCAGGGTCAGTGTCCTAATCTTTCCTAGAAAAGATTATCAGGTATCCTGCTTGTCATCTTGGACAGCTTTGTCTGACCAAGAACTGAGCTGCAGTTCTCATATTAAATAATCATATGCTTAATATATTCAGTCTTTGCAAACCAGCTAAGCAATATTCCATCTCTTTGCAGATCTCTCATCTGGGATGTTTGGAATAGTAATGAGTCAACAACTTTCTCTATTTTCCTTCAGTGTACTGGTATAACAGAGACATTATATTCTACCTACAGAGTTATGCAATACCAAAATCCTACTGCAATCTAGTGAGAATTGGACAGATATATCCTTAACAGTATTTAATGTATACCATCCATCTGTATTATCTGCCACTGCTGTTTGTCCTCAGTATCTTCTCCTTTGCTACTGCTGGACTTATATTTCCTCCCAGTGTAATTGTACATTGAGTTCACATTTTTCCCTGTTAAAAAAAATTTCAACTCTTCTCTCTGTACTAGCACAGTTAAACCATGAGATGCGTTTTTGATAAAAACCACTATGTTGCATCTTCAATGTAATTCAGTATAACTGTACAAAACTGTAAAAGTGATTGAGACAATCTGAAGACCTGGCCAGAAACTGACCTCTTCAGTCCTTTCTCTGAGGATATGCAATGTTGAATACTGATATTCTTTTAGCTATAAAGAATCTCAGAAATATTTCAGTTAAAATATATTTCTTTTAAGATGTAAAAGTATTGTGTCAAAAGTTATTGAATATATTAAAGTTTCAGATACTAATATTGTTTTTTCTCATGAGGAAAGGAAAATTAGAACAAAAATACATATTCTGTTTTAACTTTTGTGTTTATACCTTTTTTACAATTAGAAACATTTTCTAAAATGTTGTCAACTGCTGATAGCTGCAAATTTTATAATAAAAGTTTTCAAAAACTTGTTTATTTGCCATTTTTCTTCTCCTTAGGAAAAAAAAAGCAATATTGTTTATTTATATGCAATTTGTAGCATCACAGTGACCTTAAAATCTTTAAAAAAGCAAAATATTTAATATATCACTTATTTGTCAAATGAGAAAAGTAATATCTCATTCCCTCCCTCAGAAAATAAATGAGAATGAATCAGTCTGACCTGGGAAAGTATGTACTATTTGTGTTGCACAACTGAATCTAAACCAAGGTGTGATTGAATGAGAAATATTAAGCAAATACTAGAAAGTTTATGATCTATGTATCAGGTTGCATACAACTAAGGCAGGTTTAATGTCAACAAAATGGCTAAAAAGAGATGGTGAATGGGTAGTAAGAATAAAAAATTTAAAAACCAAAACAAAATTAAACAAAGAATTATAAAGAAACCCAAAATCTGACTTAATTGGTATCAGAAAGTGCTGGCCAGATGCTGATGCCATCAGCACTACAAGACGATGACAACAGGGTGCTCAATCCTTCAGTCCAGGGTCCCACCATCCCACCACCCGTCTTCTTGACTTCAGAAATGGGTACATCTCATGTGGTACAGTCAGAACAACACACCAGTTTGTCCTGGTTTAATCTTCAGCGATCAAGGGCAGGGCAGTCCAGCAGATCCTCCCAAAAGCACAGACCACATGATTTCAATACCTTACTACCTCTGGCAGTTACTTGCCCTTGCTTTTCACTCTTCCTTTCTTCTTATCATTGGTTCCTGGTTTTATATCTGTTCCAAACTTTGATATTTCTGTTCCCAGTAATGTGAGATGACATGATTTTTACTCTAATTTAGATTGAGTTGATCTTGAAAGATTTTACTCTTCAGAAAGAACACAGTATTCCCTTCCAGTCATACATGAAGGTCAGATACTTGTCATATAACCTCCTTCAAATCAGCCAAGTAGTTTTTCACATCCTTTTCAGTTACCTTAGCCTCAGGCCATGTCCTAGTCATTGTCCTGGGCATTTTCTTGCAGCTGTGAAAATTAGTAGGAGAACAGAAAATATCTTTCAATTCACTTTAAGGATGCTTAAATTCAGTACTGCAATTAACTTCAACAAATCATGACGTCTCTTCCATACATAGCTGGAAGAAACAAACAATGAGTGTATAACAGCCATCAAGCCTGGATGCGGAACAGAAGTAGTTTGAATAATACTTGGATAGAGTCTGATATAACACCCAGAGCTGGAGAGGCATTGATTCTTCAGATAAGGTTTTGTCTTTCCTAGGACTTTCTTAACTGAGAAAAGTAGACCATACAATACAGAAATTGTAAACTATTAATTCTTGGAGTGCATGGATGTGGAAAGCCCATTTTTCTAAATATCTCCCATTTTTATCACTAGCACACCCATTACTCAAAGTAAATTTTAGTCAAGTTTCACATGCACACATTTCTCTAGTAGTTGAGTGGTGCTTTTCAGCCCAATTTCAGGAAAAGAAAAATACTGCAAATTTCAGGCTCAATAGAAAGGAGATAATAAAAAAGTAATGACATATCAAAAAGGGTATTTCTGATTTCTATCAAGGAGACAGTGATACCATAAGAAAGATTAATTTCTGTAACTTCAATTCTGTAACTTCAGAAATATTTAAGAAATTAACATTCCTAAATATAGAAACGTGGACATCAAAGAAGAATCTTTCATGCTTTCAAGTGTGAGGAAAAAAAAAGTAAAAATGGACATTTGAGTGTCAGGAAAAATAATTAAAAATCAAATAGTTACAGCATATGTACCTACCTCTATGTTTGATATTTAAGTGCTTTCAGATAGGTGGCAAATTCTATTTTTAATAAAGATGTTAATTACATTAATTGAGAGATTTACTTTCCAATAGTAGGAGTAACAGCAATACCTTCTTCCTTTTCTAACTGATGAACATTCTACACCAGCTACAATGTCAAAGGTGATTGACTCCTTGCTGTTATTCTTCATAGACAGGATTTCTAATATGTAGTTCAGGCATGTCAGTCCCAGAGAAGGATGGTACCGTTTTCTCTCTCTCATTCTCAAAGCACTTCTCAGAAGATGTGCCTTTTCTGGATTACTCTTCAAAGACACTTTTCTCTTTGCATTTATTGCAGTCAGATGTATTTGAAATACTTTTACAATTTCAACCTTTAGCATGCTTTTCTGCAAATATTTTTGTTTGATTTATACTAGTTTTATGATTACTTTTCCAGAACACCTGCTCTATCATGTTTTCTTCATTTGAACACAACTTCCATTTGTTGAAGGATATCTTTTTGCCTCCATTAATCTTTTTTACTCAGACATTCAATCATTCTGAATGTTTATTTGTCCCTTTTGGAATTTTTTTCCTCTTTGTTATTATTACTGTTATATTATTTCTGTTTGCTAATATAACTGTTACTTTAAAGGGTCTCCAGTGTTTGTATGTTGTGATTTCAACTTACTCTTTAAATTTCCTTTTAAGTAGCGTTGTCATTCTTGCGTTGTTTCTGTTTTCTACAGTTCAAAGTTATAGGGAGCGTAAGGTGTAGAGTTGTTCCATCCTATAATGATTTTGAGTTAGAATATACTGTCATTAGGACTAAATCCATGGTTGATTCTGTTTTGGTTCTCTGAAATAATCAGTGTGGAAATATACTGTATTGGGGAAATTTATATAAATTATTCAAAGACATTTAAAATGAAGGGGTTTAGCAACAACCATATTATTTTAGACTTTGTTGTTACATTCTTCCTATCTAAACACAAGCATTTTCCTGTGTTGCCTAGGGTACAATATGGTTTCCTCTGGAAGTCACAGTTTCCTCAATGATCAGTAGTTACCAAGTGCCAACTTCTAAGGAAATGAACATGTTGAGTTGTCTGAATACTCTCCTGATGGTAAGCCTTTCGTGTTCACTATATAAGGACACCAGAGAAAATACGTTCTTAATTTAGTCACTATGGTTGAGTATGTAAGCTTTTATGGCATGTATCCAGGCCTAAGACGACAGATTTTAGATACAAAAAAATAAAATATGGATAGTGACTCCAGCTGTCCAAAGTATTTTATTCATTTTAGCCATTTTAAAGTATTATTTTGACACAAAAGAGCTAGAATTATATGTAAATTAGATTTCTGTACCATTGATGTTAATACTTTTACACCCAGATGGTCAATGTTTAGATGATAAACAAGAAATTTATGTAATTCCATTTCTCATTACAATCCTTTGTTGTATTTATTTAACATATATTCAGTTCAAATAAGGTGCAAAATATGGCAAGAATAACAGCTTCAGAATCAACACTGTATACAGCCTGAATAGCTTTGCAGAAGATTTTGCTCAGAAAAAAATGGGGTTTTATTAAAGAATATTTCACTAGTCAGGCATAAAATATAAAAAATGTAGCAGTTGCAATGCAATGGTAGAATGAACAATGAAGAGTTTTTGTACCTTAGGAAAGTTGCTAAAGGAAATACATACTCTTGCAGAAGCAACAGGAGACTTTAATCTTTGCTTAAACCATTTTGAACTTTTACAGGTGGTTTGTGGTTTGTCCTGATCAATCCAGACTGGAATAGCAGTGCACATACAAGGTCAGCACTGGTGTTTTCAAAAACCTGGCAGGTTACACACTGAGAAGCCACCAAGACAGCCCCAGACACAGCCCCTCTGTCAGGTCCTCAGCAGTTCCCCCCAGTGCATGAGGAGTTCATGCTTAGTGCCAGGAAGAGAGGTGAGCTTGCTTGCTAGCAGATGTGCAATGTCCCCTGTGGTCCTGAAAGCACACAGGAGCACAGAAATTAAACCCTAGTTCTTTTTCTTCAGAGCCAGAAGGATCACTAACACAGTTGTATGCGTTCAGTCAACCACAACACTCCTTACTGCTCTGTTGTGAAGTATAAATTCTTACAGTCTATAAATTCATTGTTAATTTTTCAAAAAGAGATATATGTATAAATTAACACTAAAGTATTTGTCTTAATATTTAATATTGGTTTCTCTGTCTTTTAACAATTTAATTTTCTTTCATTCTTGGAGCAAGTGAAGATCTCAAAAAAAAAAAAAAGAAATATTTAGTTTTCAGTATTTCACATTTCATTCTTCCAGAGTAGTCACTTTACAATAGAGTAATCACGGTGTAAATTTCAACACAAAGACTGTTTAAACATTTCAAAGTGGAGGACACGTTTCGAGCTGGAGGAAAAGGATGTAAAATTACACAAAAATTTTCAAAGGTTCAACAAAAAATTCCAGTACATTTAAAAAAAATAGAATAAAAAAATGCAAATACTGGTTAAAAAAATGCAAATACTGTTTTCTGAAACAGAAAACTTAAACCCACTTTCCCATTTGAATGAGAAAATTTTTTTTGTACAAACTAGGGCAAATGAAATACTTAAGCATGTCAAAAACTCTTTGAGAAGTAACTAAAAACAAAAGGCTACACAGTAAACTTTTAAAATAAAATGCACTTTAAAAAAAATTATTAAGGAATAAAAGCAGATCTTAAGGAAAAATGATCTATGTCCTCTATTTCTTCTTTCCTTGTCTGAAGTATTTGTAAATGGCCATTCTCCTATACAGAAAAATCAGACTAAGTGGAATTTTAGTCAGGCCCATAGTCGTAATTTTATTATTACTGTATTATATCAATATGGATTAAAGTTCTTAATACAGCCTTGAAAACCTGCTCCAGAAAAAAACCCTATTTCTCATTTGAATCAAGAAAATGAAAGCAAGCAGATAGAAACCTCAATATAGAGCATCTCAATGGTACTAAGCTCAGTTAAAAATAAAAATAATTTTAAAAAATTTTTAAAAAAAGCTAATCAGAGTGAGAAACGGCCAAATTGGAAGGCTGTGCATCCCAACACAAGTCTGAGCACCCAGCAAACCACAGAACCCTATTTCAGAGCAGTAGCTCTGGCCATGCAGCATCTTAACGTCTTTACAGAGAGCACAATGAATTGTGTTTATAGCACAGCAGAGCCAGCTAAAAGATATATGGAATTCCTGAGTGAGGAACAAGCCCTTATCATCATTAGATCAATCTCTGAGTCAAAAGGTGCTTTTACTTAAGAAATCAGTTTGCGTGCATTGTCATAAAAACACTGTTTCTCCTCATGTTATATGCCCCTGTTGACTGAGTAGTAGAATGGCTCAGAGGGTTTTGAAAACTTAAATGAATTAATATTTTATGCAAATTCCCCATGATACTATTCCCTGATAGCTACCAAATCACTAAAGCAAATGCTCTGTTTTTACTGATGTATATAGCAGGTAAAATGTGCTTTTGACATGCTTTGAGAAATACTTAAATAATGCTCCTTCCATAATATGTATTAATTATTTTTACATATGATGCCTTAGAATTTCTTATATTCTTAATTTCTGCATTTTAGCATAACTACATGGTTTCTCACACAAGATGGAAGAAAACCTCTTTCTTACAGTTTGTGAAATGTTTAACATTCTTTTCAGGAAAAAGAGATTCTAGCAAGGACATCCTGTTTGGAACATGAAACTGGATGGGAATAACAAGATATGGGGTAGATAAAGCAAGATAGAAGGCCCAAAACTCCCTGGAGAAGCTCCAAAGGGTAGACCCAAGGGGCAGGCCTGGGGGATGACCGATTTTGGGATTGGATATATCCATTAGCTATGATAATTGACTAGTATTGAAAAGGGGTGCTGGTACTATAGGGGGAGGTTGTCTGTGCATTGTGGACCTGGAAATTTTCATTAAAGACCAGGTCTTCACTTTTCCTGGTCAGGAAAGTTTTTTCTCTTGTTTCAGGCATCACATATAAAATGCTTATAAATAATCTCATTAAACTTGATGTTTTGCATATTGAGCATTTTTTTCTGCTAGAACATACTCTTTTTTTTTATGTTTAGGAATTCCGTTTTAAACCTTTACACCTTTTGGAATTGTTTAGATATTCAATCCACTAAGTTCCCCACAGTTGTTATGGTTATGAATTTATCTTTTTAAGAAAGCAGCGTGTATGGTACATTTTGGACACTATATATGTTAAATTGATAAAGAATGCTGAGATTAGTTCCTTATCTTACAATGCAGAAAACATGATCTTCTATCCCTTTTGGTCCAGTTCTTTTTGCAACAGTTAGCAGACTGCTCAGCATTGCTCCTTTATTTAATCAAAAACATAGTTTTGAGTTTTATTTCAGGCCCTTCATGCTCAAATATGTACATGTATGCATGTTTGTATATTCACTGAAGATATTGCTTAGCTCTTCTCCTGCCAAATAGGGGTAATTAAAATTTAAAGGAAGTATAAAATAAAACAACTGATCATGTCAAAGTGTTTGACAGGGAGTGCAATACACTGAATTAAAGATGTAAGTTGAAGCAAGATGCAAACTACACACCTTCAATTAGGAAGTTGAAGAAATGGAAGTGTATGCAAAACAACTAAACATCTGAAAAAGGAATTGAGATCTGCAATCTAGCCAACAATCAAGTTCAAAATGTTGACGACATTTTGTAGAGGCTAACTCTAATGACACTGCAATGGAATCTTCCCTGACTTCTTGTCACAAAAGGATTGCCTGATTAAAGCTGGAGAAGGGAAGTAAGTGCATAAAGCTGAATAAGACATGGTAGTGACTGAAAAAGCAGTAACAGGAACTTCATAGTTAATGCCTGGGGAACAGTACGGTGTCTATTTGGAAGACTAATTATCTGCAAAGAAAGACTGAGTGACTATGCAGATGCTCCAAAGCGGGCAGTAACAAAGAAAACTAGAGAAGGTAGTGAAGCATTGGCCAGTCTTGTAGCAGAGAGTTCTCTGTGTAAGCAAGCTTCAAGACAGTAAATTAGTTTAATGTGTATGAAATACTGCTGGGCTCTTTTTTTCTCCCCCTCCTCATGACTGTTTTCCAGAACCACGTTTAAGTGCACATTTAAGTGCTCAGCAAAGATTTTTCATTACATTCATTGTACAGTACTGATCCATTCCTTGTGCAGTACTAACCAGCAGTCAATATCACCACAAACCTCTGTGTGGCAGAAGCAAGCAGCTGGGTGTTAATAGCTACATACCAGCAGCTGATCTGTAATGAGAAGTTCCCTAGAGCATCCAATTCTCAGCACAGTAAATGCAGCAATTTGCATGTTGCTCAATTAATATGTCATCCCTTATTTATGTTTGCAGTCTTTACATATTTTAGATCCATGATTGATGAAGTATATACAACAGCACAATAAACACATTAGCAATACCAGATGGGTGGGAGGATGATATTAGATTACTGTTTCTGTCATCCTCATCACAGATCAGTCAGATACAGTCTGATCAAACAAGAAATCCACTTCCACTTAATTAGCATAACCTCATTGTATTGTAGTTTATTGGGAGGTACTGTCCCTGGCATGATTTATTAAGATGAAATGCTATGATGAAACTCTGTAAGCACAGGCTTCATCTACTCTTCTCATAGAATGCTTCCTAGGAAATTCAGCCAGACAACATCAGTATTTTTTTAGTCCTCTACAGAGCCTGTGTCTGAATCAAAATCCATCAAACTCCTGATCTGTTTCAGTGATTGCTTACATCAATACAATCCCCCTCACAAAAGAATCCAAAAAAACCTACCAATCCAAACACTAAATAAGCAAACAAACTCAAGCTCTATCTAAGAAACTTAGAGATGTGAAAGACCTCCCTTGAACTGTTAGAAGAAAATTTGAGAAATTAATTTTTATAATGTCTTTCTGGCAAGGATAATGACTCAAGCCTTGCACAATTAGGCTAGGTAGCACGTTAAATCTTTTTTCGGGGGTCCTACAGAATACCTGTGCTTCTTGTCATGAAACAACTTTCCTCTGCTGGCTTCCTCAGTGATTACAAACAAGATCAAAAGAGAGCATGGCATTCACATGCCACGCAAGTGTTCTAAAAAAATTGGACAGAGTAGACAATCATTTGTCAGAATCTGTCATAATTTTTCCCCATGCAACCCATTGTTTTTGTGGCTTTTTTTTAACTCTATGACCAGTGGTAAATTCTAGACATAGAGATTTCTTTAATAGAGATTTATGTGGTTTCTATAATTTTTGCTTCCATTTAATTTCTTCTCCGTTGTATCTTCCTGTTAGAAACCTGTCAACCCATCTCATTCCTTTGATTCTCATATTCCCAGTTATGTGCTATGACTCTATATATGTTTAATAAATGGGATACATGGGAGTGAGATATCTCCTCAGAAGAGGTTGAAGAGAAATTTTATATCAGGTAGAAGATTATTTCTGTTTCTGTAGCAACAAATAAATACTTTCCATTTTCTAATAAAATACCTAAGTAATGTATCTGCTTCATACTGAATGATGCAGTAAATTTTCTTAAATATTCTAGGAAACTTTCCAATTTTACCTTTTTAACATAAATATTGATGTATCAACTCGTCTGAACTACAGACCTACCTTAAGCTAGAACTGTCAAGCCAAATAAGCCCATCTAATTCAGGATTTCTGCATTAAAAGGTATTATAAATTTTACTTTTTACTGGTTCTTTATGTACTATAACGTGTTTAACACTGTGTGTGCATTTGTGTAAATACATTGTTTAGATGTATTTCAGAACAATCTATCTCTTCATCGGACACCTGTATATGACCTATTTTTCTTTTGGCAAATGCTGAGAAAGTGAGGATTTAATTTTTTGAATACTGACATGTGCCACATAGTAATTTAATGCTAGTTTCAGTGGACTCAATCAGACCATGCTATTCAACTGATTAAGAAGGAGTTGCACCTATCTTACTAAGAATCAATAGTGAGAACAACGTGTGGAGAAAGGTATAACTATTATGTTCAGAATGATGTGTAACCCAGTGAAATGTACAGGGAACCATCAACAGAAAACAAGAATCATATTTTTAACATTCTGGGGAAAATACATTCTTTTTATTATAGTTCTAGATTCCTGGAGGTGTTGAGGCTCTAATATAAAGTAGGGGTTTAGGTTTCTTAGGGAAGGCAATACATCTTCAATATTTATATCATCAAAGCCACTAAGAGAGCTCTAAGGTAAAACTTCTCCAGGTAACTTTTTCCACTGTGTGCACAACTGTTCATAAGCTTAAAGAGATAGGTGTATACCTACCATATGCTAAAGGTGCTACAAGTTAGCATTAATAAAATAAATATCAGCTCCTACAAAGAAAGGTGCATTCCTGGTGTAGTTATAAAACAAAAGGATACTTAGACCTACTGCACAAAAGTACTTCTTCAGCAGTTCAGCATAATATGCCTTGGCTTTGCTGAGTGCACGGATCTCCAAAGGCTGCTGAGTGAAGTGATATAACACTGCTTAGTAGTGCTGCAAGGGAACCCATGGGGGAATTAGCAGTTCCACCTACACACTACGTTGATAGCCCTTTCCTGATCCAGGGTACATGTTTCTTCCCCTAGCTGAATGACAAAATATCAAAAACTAGATGTAGTGGGATCTGATTTTTCTTCCTGTGAAATCCAAGTACCTCGGGGTTTGAGAAAAATGAGGATGAAAGCCTGTCTTCTGTTTCTCCCTAATACATTTTCAGTTGTACGTGGGTATTTGGTCCTCTTTCTACTCAGAGCAAGTGCTAATTATTGTGATAGTGCTTATATTTTATTTAAGTTAGTAGGAAAACCTCAGGTATTTTCAATATAAATATTGACTAGAAGCTAAGATAACTACACATGATAAGCTTTGAAGCCTTTCTAGAGACTCTTCATTACTAAAAATAAAATTTAAAAAAAAAATTATAGCATCATCTATCAGTCAGGACAATACATTTTTCCTGTGCCTCTGCCTTTGCAAGTTAATGATTCTGCTTTCATAATATCTTTTGGTCAGTTGCACAAATCTACCTTCTTCTTAGATTTTTCCATGGTACTTTTAATGCTAAACATGTAAAACTACCACAGTGAAGTCCTCTTTTTCTCATTATCTTTAAACAGATACCTTTAACTTTTTCTCCCTAAAATCAGACAATAAACTGAGGAAAACTAATGCACTGAATTTTTGTCTCTCTTTTCTCATTCCAAAATTCAAGACATATGGAATAACATTAGACTAGGAATCCTCTTCATTTTATGCTCTTTTTCAGTTACACATTTCCTTCAAATAAATTCTTTTCTCTATGCCAACTATATACACGTGTATGAAATTTTGAACAGATTTAATAATGACCTTAATTTCAATACCATAAATAAAAATATTACTGATAAGGCAGGAGATACTACCCTACCAATTTCTAAGTCAGCACACAAAAATGCAATCATAGATAAGAAACCAAACTTTATCCTATTTGCAGCAGCATACTACATACTCTCTAAATAAAAAATAACCCCTCTAAAAAATATGAATAGAAATGAGCTATCTGAACTTTAAGAATGCCTTTCTGCAGTTATTAGAAGGTAATATATTCTGTATAAAGATAATGCACTTATCTCACTGTATCCCCAAACTCTTGCTTTTTCAGTAAAACTCCCAGCTAGATGATACAAGCTTAGATTCAAACAGGAGACCCATAGGTTTTGTTGGGAATAAAATCTACTGATTTTAAGCATAAGGTGATAAGAGCAATATATCCAATTTCATTTACTTTGAAAATTATAAACTGGCTGTTAGACCAGTACTGAAGTTTAAATCCAGCAGTCAATCATAAGATTTAGTGAGAATGGTTGTGGGGTATATTGCTTTTTTTTATACACACTGTCCTGATATGTAGGGAGTATTGAATTAATTTCTTTAATTGTACCTCTCTTATTCTCATTTCATACTAGATTTATGTGCTTTCACTTTACGAAGAGATGAGCAGCTAAAAGTTCCTGCCCTTATTTGTTAATTGCAAACTAGAAATACCGAATTTTGAAATATTGACTTTGAATTCTGGTGGTTTCTTTGGAGAGAAAATGCCTTTAAATCACCTTCAGCATCACAACAATGGAACAGTATAAGGAAATACATCAAAGCCTTGCTACTGCGCTTCGTGCCCAATTCCTAGTGGTAGCACAGAAGTCAGAAGGTAAAGAACAGGGCTGTTCAATACGAATAATGGCATTGGACCCGGGCTATGATTTTGCTATCCTGACCTCCAGAGTAAGGAAGTGATCACATAACACAATTGCAAGGAGCAGGATTAGGCTTTTAATGTCCATAAAACTCTTTGAAGATAAGTGTTTACCATGACTGTGTTCTACTGATTGCAACAATCCTATCAAAGTACAACCAGAGATTGAAAAGTGTTTGAGTGTTATTGCCCCTGGTCAAATAGTGCCATAATGCTAAGATGAGAAATGTCTTTAAAATATTAGCCTGGAAGTATTATCGCTTATGTTAACTTTATGAAATTTTGTTAGTTAAGTGTGGGCTTTCCCCAATTCAATATGACAGACATTTTGTATAGTGTTTAAAATAAAGATCTGTCTGCATCTTCTCATGTAAGGTACAGGTTTTCCAAGTTAGAATTCTCCCCAATACTCTATAAGAATATTCTTCTCATCTTTCCACTTTCCCAGCTATTTCATCTGCAAGTAGTAGTCCATGATTCCTAGCACTTGGACAGCAAGATGGTTTAACAGTTTGCCACTACTTAAACCAGGAGATTTTACTCCTCCTTTTTCTCTTCTCTTTAATTCTCTTTGTTCCACTCTCCTGTCCTCATTTTACAAACCTGGTGCTTGTCAGTCTCCCCTAAGAGCTAATGTATTGAAAAAGGGGAACAGGGAAGGGGAAGGCTGAGAGCTGAATGTCGTTGAGGCTTCTGACACTTTTCAGAAGTTAGCTTCAGGGAGCTGACAGGACAGTATGAATGCGACTTGTTGGGGTGCAGTAAGGAAAAGGGAAAAGATGTAAAATCTTCCCCTTGGTGGCAGAGTCATTAGTTGTTCTGGCTGCTCACAAAACCACAGACTTTGATTTCCATGACCTGTTTCTGTGACCTGCCAAAATCCTTTTCATGCGAATGGGCAAAATTTCTCAATATCTCATTAACAGGCATGTGTTCAGTGAGACATTGAACTACAGTGAAAGAATGCTTATTCCAGCTTTCTAGATATGATAAAAATAATATATGGTCTTTCATAGAAACATGTAGGCATCTAGTTATACGTTATTTTATGCCAATACAAACACTTTGACAATCCAGGGTTCAAGTCTTAGAATCAAAAGAAAGAACAGACACTCGTCTTTGAGGCAATTAACATTATGCAGCAGTAAAAACAAATATAACTGAAAAGGGGTTTATACTCTAAGAGGTATTTGAAAGTCACATACATGTGGTTTCTCAACTCTGTGTTTCTGAAAAGGTAAATAACTAACTAAACATGCTGATAATCAAGACCAGTAACTGCCATTAGTATACAACGGTTAGTAAGTGTGAGGAAAGATAATGCTCAGGTACCCCCAAAACACCAGGCAGTGGAAGAATTTAGGAAAATTAATTTCCAAAGGTGAGAACACTAAACATAATGGTGTGTACGCCAGGTATGAAAGAATGTACTGCTTTTCCCTCTCCGGGCCTTCTTAATGCCTTGCCTGGCCCCACCTCATTTTCTGTGCAAAAAGTTATCTTTTCAGGAAGTTAACTCCTCTGCAAGGCAGGAGAAGGAGAAACATCCAAGTTGTCTCTGTGAAAAAATTCCTCTTCCAGGCAGGAAAGACTTCTAAGTGAAATGGGAGCCCTAACTCCTCGTAATAATTGTTGTGGAAAAGGGTTTTCCTCATATACAGTAACATATGATTAAAAATCTAGATTCTAAGCTTCAGTTCCTGGCTAGTTCACTGACTTGTATGAGATGTTGTTTGCTTTTGTTCAGTTTATTTAACCCAAAAGCAGGAGAATAATAGTTCCCAGGGCATAGTGCTTCAGAATGTAGTTTGGGGAATTAATTAATTGATGTGTGTGATGTGTTACATTCCTTGAAAATGTACAATATACAATATATTATTATTCCACTGAGGGATTCCACTGACTGATGGCAGGATGCACAACATGGAGAGCTCTTCAAATCAGTGTCTCTCCAGACCAATTAGGTAACAGCAGTGATCATAAATATCTTTCTTTTATCTCCATTTGGCAAAATAATTAGGCATTTTTGTTTTGCATGTAGATCTAGTCATCGTGATTGAGATTTCTATTATTTTTTGAGTGACTGACTCCAATAGTCATTGGCTTAGTCTGACACAAAGCAGTCAAAAGTACAGCCACTACCAGGCACCAGTAAATCCAGTATTGTGATGTTCAGCATGCAGGAGAGCAGAGTCTGATTATGAGAAGGTTCAACTTTCTCACGAACTATAGTCAAGACTATTCAGATCAAGTAAAAAATTTAAGATACTGGAATAGGTGAAAAATTTAGAACTGCTCCTAGTTTCTCTTTGCTTGGAACATTGGCAGTTTACTAGTGCAGCTTTTATACAGCTATTTCTGTTCTAGTTTGATGGTTTGCACAAACTAGCTTTTGATAGACCTATTTCAAAGCTATATACTGATTTTTTGGCCAGTGAATGCTGTAATACTCCAAATAAACAGGAACAATCTAAATAAGCATCTTAAAGAAACCTAATATATTTGAAATATATCTAAATTGCATAGTGCAGGGAAGTGTTGTAATACTCCAGAGATGTTCTGACTCTGGTATAAAATTAGATTTATTTGTGGGCAGATTTATTTGTGAAACCTCCTTGTTAACCCACAGAATGATGCTGATACTTAAACTGTCCTTAATGAGGGAGTTTTGGTGGCTCCATTGAGGTAGATACATGTTTTGTTGACAGGCTTTTGGATAAAACCTACATTTGAGGTCTTACATCTTTGCTGTAACTCAGGATGTATGATCTATTAATAATACATAAATATTACAATACCTACATATCGTGAGATGAAGTTGATTGAATTTTTTCAAATGTCTCTTATAGAAATTTTAGGCATGTAGACAGCCTGCCATTTTAAAGTTATGTACTTAATATGGTATAATGTCTATTAATACAATCCTAATGTTACTATTTTTAATAGATGCTTATAGTTTTGAGTATTCTACTATCACCCCAAATGTAGCTGTTTATACCCTAGTGTTATGGTTTTGTTTTGAGGAAAACTTTTTCCACTTTTGTTTGCAGGCGGGGGGTGTGCCTGCCCAGGCGGGGCCGGGTCCCCTGTCCTGCAACGGGGTGTTGTGGGGCCGGCCTCTCTTCCCCTTCCCCCCCCGCCCCGCTCTGCCGCCTCGATGTGGGGAGGCCCACGGCCCCAGGGCCTCCTGCCTGCCGCGGTGCCTTGGACCAGGGTGCGGTTTTGGCGGTCCCCTCTTTCCCCCCTGCCCGCCGTGGTCCCGGGGTGTCCCGGTTGTGGTGGGTTCCCGGTGCAGGGGGTGTGGCTCTGGGCCCGGTACCTGTCCCNCCAATTTTCTTTTTTTATTTGTTTTTTTGTTTCTTCCCTTCTTCTTCTGCTTACCCTCAGATAATTAGTTCAATTCACAGATTTTCATATTGTTTGATAAGGGTGTTTTCTTTGAACAAAAGGGTGGGGCCAGTACCTGGTGTTTTCTTTTAACATAAGGGTGTTCTTAACATATATTTTTATTCTCTGTTTTAATAAAAGTTTTTCTCTATACTTAAACAAGTCTCTAAAATTTGATATTGAATTAATCTGAATTCACTTCAACTGTCCTTTTAAACGAGGACACCTATTCAGGCATATTGCCTCATTTTTTCAACACAGGTTCCCTTTTATTAATTAATGTCATATTTCACTGACAGAGTAGAAAAAAGAAAGGGGCCAGAGTCTCTATTATTCATTTCCTGTGTAATCACAGTTTTGCACAGGCCAGTCTGAAGCCACATTGGCCAGAGTCAAAAAGGAAAATTTTAGGATAAAGATGAGACTCCCACAAAAGCCAAATAACTGCAGTTATGCTATAAGCCTGAGAACCTCCCAGGTTCTGTATGCATCCGGATTCTGCCGTATTACATCCTCAGTCCTCATCTTCATTTCAGTTACTGCTTCACCTTCCAAACTGTAGGCTGTTGTTTCCATCCTTCCAGTGACATATTGTTAAAAAATGTCCAAGACTATCAGAAAGTAATAATATTTTTCAAAAGTAGCAAGTAATGAAGTCAAGTTTGCTACCCACACACATTCTCTCTCTTTTGCCCAATGGCATATGGATTACTTTCATCACACCAGCTGAAGCAGGAAGAATAAAAGGGGCTCCCACCTTGCCCAGAAGAGCCTGGAAAAAAGGAACAGCAGAAATTATGTCCAGTGCTCCTCAGTAGGTGACTGTCACACCAATGGGTGCACAATTACCCTAAATATTCCAAGAACAGTTATGAAGGTGGTGTATGCTTCACTCCTCTACAGTACAGCAAGTATGCAGAGGCTGAGAAAAAGACATTCAATCCTTCTGACAGACAAAGATTGTATTTGGTTTCATACATTCATAATTGTTGTACCTTAAACAAATTAAGTTCTCCCATTGCACTTCAAATTTATCTCATTCAGGACACAAGCCAATGTCATATACACTTGTAACTCCTTCTGCATCATTTTTGCAGTTACTTTACTTACAGGACTTTACTGAAATAGGTGATAACGTGAACAGAATATATCAGCAGATGGTGAGATGTGGTCCACAGACTAAATTAAGATTTTTTTTCAGATTTTTTCCCTGTCAACAAAGTTTTTATAGATGCTTTATACTAGGGGATAAGGGGACAGAAAGCATTTGAAAATTATTTGGGGAAAAAATATTTATATGTAGGAAAAAAGTTTTGTTCTTATGTTTTGTTCCAAAATCTATGAAACTGGGAAGGGTTTTCTCACTGATTTCCCTGGTCATTGGTGCAGGCCTTGGATGAACAAATAACAGAATTAAAAAAACAGAGAGCAATCACTAAGTGACAAGAGACAGATTTATGATTCTAACTTCAGCATGACTATTGTTTCTTGCAGTCTTATGCATATCTGTAAGACTGGTGTGAAATATAATTAAAAGAATGCTTTGATCTGTAAATAAAAACAGAAAAATTGGCTTACCACTTATTCATCTACTTAATAAAAATATCGGAAAGAATGGGCTTTAGACAATCCATCACTAGAAAATTGGCTGTCAGGGAATGCAACTATCTCTTTCTACAAGAACATTGTAGTTATTAAAAAGTGTAAATTGCTTCCACATCACACAATCTTATCCATGTTGGTTTGAAAATGCAAATCTTTCATGGGCACTTTTTTTAACAACTACAAAATTAACTTTACGTATTATATTCAAGACTAAAAATGCTTTTAAAATAAACAATTAAAAATTTGGTTTTAATTGACAATACATATTGAAGTTATAGAAGACAGCATTTCCTCCAAGATGTGCAACTCACAACACACATTAATTATTTCTATCTCTTGTTCCAGCCTCCTGAATTGCAAGATCTTTATTTAATTACTAAAAAAACTATACTAAATCAATTAACATGACCTGTATAAAATGGTAATTTCTTCTGGTGTAAATTGACTCCCAGGAGTTAAACAAGATTTCTCTTCAAAGGGCAGTAAGGTGAAAAACTATAAAAATTCCCCCTTCACACTTTCCCCCAGAAACATGTAGTAGGAGATGCAGAAGTCAGTATTTAGGAGTTGGAGGTGGTCTTCAGGTAGCTGGAATTAGCAGGACCAGCAGGAATGATTAGGTCTCATCCAGCATCCTATGCTCCCTTCAAACTGCCACCAACAATTGAAAGCAGTAGTTTTCTCTGGAAACCGAATCAGAAAATTAGTTTCCTTTCACTGCTCTCTTACCATGTACCACTTCCTCATTTACCTGCTCCATTAGTCTCTCCTTTCTGTAGGATAGCTTTTGTTTTTCTCTGTACTGCACCTATGATAAGTTGTGGTCCACAAAGCATTCATAAGATATTCCTCTCATCCAAGAGATTAAACCACTTGTGAACTAGAGATAAAGTCTTGTCATATATCTCTTCATAAAGAAAAAAATAGCATTTAATTGCATCTGTAGTTAAGGTTGATTGTGTTTATAGCCCTTAAATCCATTTGGGACTTGAATGAACAGATCTGGGATGCTGCTGATCTTTTCAGTCCTTGGCATCCGTGTTCCTTGGGAAAGTCTACTCTCTCCAGAAGAGGTGCACTGGGTAAAATTGTATTAGTTATGGTGTTGCACAATACCTGTTCCAAAGATAGACCTGCATTTCCCTGAGCAGACTAACTACTTCGTGTCCTTGTAATTTCTGTTCTTGTTAGTGAAACTCCTTGTGCCCACACATATATTAGGGTTTGATCACTTTTTATTCATCATATTATATCTTCCATCTTTTGGCTTTTTTCTTTACATGCTAAATTTGAACTTTTTAGTATTATTGTTATGTGCTTAAGAGCCAGCCCATAAGCAAGCGAGGTTTCTGAGCACTACCAGAATAGAAATAAAAGTGAAAGGAATATTCTGTAATCCTTTACAGAAACCTTTTAGTTCTTTAAGATTCATGACCATTCAAAGCCAGATGTCTGGTTCCCTTAGGCATATCTGGAAATCCTTGTCTTAAAGTATTTTTGTATTGAAGGACATTGTCTGGAAAGTAGCTAAATGTATACCCTGAGCAGACTCTTGATAAGAAACTGGTAATTAAATGGTACAGGTGAAGCAAAATAATTACTTAAAATATTTAGTGGTTCATCAGACATTCAAACTAATGTGTATAATTTGCTTTAAATCCCATACTTCTAATCCTTTTAGCTTTAAGTCATTTCACCTTTTAGGCATTTCACCTTAAAGATTTGCTGGCAATATTCCCACTTTGGTTTTAAGTTAATGTGCTTCTGCCAAAGAAATAAAAGAAAAAAGTAAGCAATCTGACAGGGCTTTACAGACTAGTTTTACACAGGAATTTAGTAAAGGACTGTGTTATGGGTTAGATTCCTTTTGGGGTAATTGAGGAAGGGAAAAGGTAACCCGCTAAGATAAGAACAGAATTCCTCGGGGGGCGGGAGGTGTGGAAGGCTTCATTGTTTTCAGCCTGGGAGCTAATGGCCTCTGATGGTCGGGTGCCGGGGAGATTCCTGCTCTAGATGGCTGTGCAGGGGGAGGCGTGGGCAACACCCATGGGTGCCAAAGACAAGAGGACTGGGGGCTGGAGTATGCCTGTCTTTTCTCCTCCCTCACTCTGGACAACAAAAAAACGCCTATGGGTGACCAGCCCAGCTCACTGGTTTCTGGCAGCAACTGCCGAGAGAGGGCCCGGCGCTGCCTCGCTGGCGCTGTTTCTTCCCGCTCTCTTCCTCTTGCCCCGGCAAACAGTGGAGAAGTCCCAACTGCTCCCCCAAGACCAAATCGCTTCTCCTGCTGTCTCTGTCTCGCCCATCCCAGCTCCTGTGTCCCGGTGGACCCTGCAGCAACCCCGGAGAGAGAGGGAGAGAGCTCTGCCTGCATCAGTCCTCGTTTAAAGCCAGCCTGTCTGCTCCTACCCGCCTCGCCCTGTTCCTGTGTTGGACAAATGACTCGCACATGTAGGAGCAAACAGGGGGAAAGCCCCATGTGTGTGGTGAGCCCACAGGACCTGCTTGTTTCCCCCACAGCTACGAACGCACAGAGGAAAAAAATACATAGAGGGGTAGGTAGTAGGGTTTCTTGGGGTGATATTCCTGTTATTGTTGTGTTACTGTTTTTCCTTATTTTTATTTTTTTATATATATATTTTTCAGTAAATAATTGTTGCTTCCCTTTTCTGTATTTTTGACTGAAAGCCTCTTGATTCTAAGGGTATAGTAAAGTGGAGGAGGAGTTTCTTTCCATTCCAGGAAGGTTCTCACATATCCCGGGTATTGTCCTAACCTGAGACAGACTGGATCATGGTTCTCCTTCCTTAGAATCACGAAGTTACTTCCTTTGTGGGGGAGTATTTTTGTGTGATGGCTGAGACAATGCAATAATTTTAATAGAAAAGATGCTTAGGCTTCTCAGTTCTTGAGATGGCTGCTTCCTGGCAGGTTTCATTCAGACACTATTGTAGTAATTTCTTGATGATATCTAAAGTCCTTTGTGACTTAAATCTTAAATTTTGCATCTAAATTACAAGTGCATTTTAGACTGCAAAAGTTATATTGCTGTTTACTGAACACGTGTGTGTGGTGAAGAAGTTGAGCCTCTAGAGAAAAAAATTTGGAACCTCTTCTTTATTTAAAGTTATTGGTATACAAACACTGATGAATAGTACAGCAACATTAAATGAAAGAAACAAATAAAATCTTCTTCAAAATGAAAAGGACTGAACTGTGTCTAAAACAGAAAATAAATTTCTAAAACAGAAAATAAAAATATTGCTCTTTCTCAGAGTGCTGCTCAAAGGTATGGAAAGGCTGGAGTCATAATCTGGATTTGTTTCAAAGCCTGTGAAGGATCAGCATCATGATTACATGATGAAGTGCAAAATTGAGGTTTTTGCTTGTAGTACTGTTTTTCTACAGGGTTGAACTTGACCTAGGTCCTGCTACTGCAAACACCATTACAGAGAGGAGTTTTCCAGAAGAATTTTTCACGAGTTCTTTGATCTATGTGAAAGACATTGCACAAAGCCCGTATTGCCATTTTGCTTCTTTGCACATCCAAATGGCCTTAAACAAGAGAGGAGGGACTTGACTAGCTAGTTAGATACATAAAGATCAAATCTTGCAGACAATTGCCCATTTTTCTCCTCTAGCATTACCAGAAGACTTGAAGAGGTGGTGTTTGGGGAGAGTCTGGAGTCTCTATTTTTGCGTTCCTTTCTGTGGTCTGTTGTGTGATCTGATAGCTGCCCCTGTGCAAGAGCTGAGGGATATCAGCTGCCTCAATTTATATAAAATTCTGATCAACTAGGAAGAGAAATCCTAACTGGAACAGACACAAAGTAGAGTTATTAGGATGATCAAGGGACCAAAAAGTACCCTGAGGGAAGACAAAATAACGGATTTTTTTAACTTAGTCAAGTATGGGGAGACATAAACTGCTATACACACAAAAGAGCTTAATTGGCATGTAAATTAAACAACTGTGCGGAAAGCTGGGAACAGAATTATCAAATGCAATTTAAAAGACAGGTTCTGAACCTCAGAGGAAAAAGATTTTCTTCTGAAACAACCTGATAGTCATAGCAATGGGAACAAAAAACAAATACAAACACTGGTGTACTTTAAAGTGGAGATTATGACTCGGTGGAGAGTATGGCTTTTGCCAATCTCAACCTAATCCACTGCCTCCTGTCCCACTAACCCAAAGGAAAAGATGTTTTGTAAAGACTGGAAGAGGCCATGATGCAAACAGCTGCTCTCACTGTAGACAGTCTACCTGGCACCGTCACTGTTATAAAAAAAGCACTGGTAGCACTGGGGAGCCACCAGGTCAAGTTAGATGAGCATGTAATTAGTAATAATGGACACAGCTAAAGCACTTATCTCCCTCTCTCAGCCAGTAAATATCTGCCTGGCGGATTATAGGCTTTATGGCATTTTTGAGAAGTAACAAGCAATTCCATTTACTCAGCATTTCACCAAATGAAGAGAAACATTTCTTTTTAAGACATATACTTTTAAAGTGCCGACTATATATAATTGTCCATACATCACAGGTAACAACTTGTTAACACACAATGGCCTACTAATCATTTTCTGAGAGCAAGGAAAAGCAAAAATCCTTCAAACAGACTTTTCATGAGCAGAATTAATACAGCAATTAATAAAGACAGAGGAAAATGTAGCAAATCAGACAATAAGTATAAGCTCGTGCCAACTGGAGGTCTTTTGTTCTGCTCTAAAATTCTCCCAGCAAATGTACACTTCTACTAGCTAGAAGGGATGAGTCTTAAAAGGTAATCCAGTTTACATGAGATCCAGATTTCCAGTAAACTAAGAGATAGAGACTTCTGGTTGTTGCTAAGCAGAAGAATACAAGGGGAAGGCTCATTTGCTAGAAATCATATATCTTACTCTCTCTCCATAATCTTCCATTACTAGCTACTCTCAGCAATAGGTAATTAGACAATATCACTCTCTATGGATCAATTGCATGCATTATTAAACAAAGGGTATAAAATTAGTACATTTTAAAAATTATAGACAATTTTTAAAAAATAATTTCCTGAGATATGCCAAACATTCAAAAGTATATTATTTTATGTTTTTGTTGTGTTCTGAATACAGATGTTACAGGTTTTCAATCCCAAGTGGAGAAAATTCTGGCTTCTAAATCAACACACGCCTAGATTTCCCAGTTTTGATTCATTGCTCCTTTATTTATTTTATATTTATTATTGTTCTCTGCCTTGTACTGATAATTCTGTTTTGAAACTTATCTTTATCCACATTTAATGTGCCTGCACTGCAGGGACTACTTATCATAATTATCATACAATTGGAATCAAAGTTTATAAGGGTAAATGCCTGTAAGGGACATTCTAGGACTGAAATGTTGACTGTCCTGTTATTTCATGCCAAGCTTAGAGCATTGTGTGCTGCCTTGCTTAGGTCCCTTAATGATCACTGTTCTAACAATGTGAAACTGCCTTCTAAATAGGCATAAAATGCTCCCAGTTGGAGGCCTCTCTTTACAGTTATTCAAATCAGTGCCAAAGTCTAATAGATTCAGTGGATTACAAATACATCTTTGATTTTTTTCCTCTTTTTTTGCAAAGATTGAAGCTGAAAATAAAAAAAAAGTGTATGAATTAAACCAGAAGAAAATATTTGTCGTTCTCAGAAGACTAATAGAATCCTCAACTCAACCTTGTATGAGGGGCTAAGAAGGACTGCACAGCTTTAGACTTTGCCCTATAGCTGGGAGATATAAGAAATCCTTGACTATGTCTAATGATCTGGCTGAATTCATATAGCATCATATTAAAACAAGATATTTCATGATAATGTGGCTATACCCTAGTATGAACTTTTACTGTAATATGAAAACAATGATTTATTTTGAAAAATAATTTAATCTCTTGCAAATTTATTTTGTTTTTAGTAGAAAAAAGAGACAAATTAAATGTGTATATAACATGTTAAGACATGATATAATCAAAGCATGCCATTTAGAGTAAGAGTGCAAACTGGGAATGAAGGGTGGCCCATGACATACTGTAAAAAAAAAAGAAATATAGAATTTTTTTAAGTTTCAGTTTTCCTCACAATGCAAAATAATTAAGTCCTACAAGACTTAACAGGCTGTAGTCTACTGGGTGTTGCCATCTGCCACTTGCTGAATTATTTCAATAGAAGTATTTCAAGAAAACTTTTATAATGAGTATTTCATTCAATTGTAAACATGAAGGCACCTGTATATATTCCCATCAGCAAATTTTTTTTTAGTTAATTAAATAATATAATGGGTTGCACACATAAAAAATATCTGTGATATCTTTAATTTTGGACTTTGCTGTTATGGACTGCAATGTTTCCATGGTCCTTCACTCAAAATAATGTAAAGCCTATGTATTCTCTGAGAGATGGTGCAGTAGCTGAAAGTTGATATTCATAAATCAGACTGCAAAAAAACCATTGGGAACATTACTAATTTTCTTTTTTAAAGAACCAAAATCAGAGCAAAATAAAATTATAAAAATGCATTACCAAACATATGTTTATTTAAAAATATAGATTTCTTGCGTCTGTCTTGGATCAAAAAAAAAAAAAAGAAAAGTTAGTGAAGTTTGAAACTTTGTTCTAAAAGTGAAAAAAAATCCATCTGAAGTTTACAGAAAGGACATCTAAAAGAACACATAAAAAAGAAGCATTTTGCTGCATAAAAATGACAGTCAATAATTTCTTCTACAGGTACAATAGGCTCTGCAAGTTTAATTTGTTGTTCTGCACTGCCAGTGCATGCCTGTGCCTCTGCTCAAGAATCATGTTAACCATAACCTTCAATATGAGAGTATTTCAACACATTGATATTTGGCAGTATCAGGAATATGCCAACTTAGTCACACATTGTGTACAACACTTGCATCTCCTTTTGGGTCCCAAAAGGAGACAATTCTTTGGGCACTGTCTCGTGCTCCATCAACCAGCAATTCCTTCCTATTTCTGCTAACACTGCCTGTTCTACCAGCAGATGATCATGGTTAGCAGAAATCCAGCAGATTTCTAGACGTCTAGAAAACACTGGTAAATGGCCGGAACCCACATTCCTGCCAATGCTGGTAGCTGAACTTATCCCTTCCCTGGATTTCCCAGTTTCCAAGGATGGAAGTCCTGAAGACTTTGCTGCTATGGGAAATCCATTTCTCTCTTTTAGGCATGAGACCACATCTTCTCTTATTTTTAAAGACTTTCTTTTTCTATGTTACTGTTTTGGATCTGTCTGAGATGGAGTTCCTTTCCTCACAGCAGCCCTCACAGTGCTGTGCTTTGCACTGCAGCTGGAAGGGTGTTGATAACACACCAGAGTTTTGACAACTGCTGAGCACAGCATCAGAACTATAAGGTTCCATTCCCAATTGAGGGCAAGATTCCAGGAGAGGGCACAAATAGGCCAGCTGACTCAAACTGACCAAAGGGGTATTCCATACCATATGATGTCAGCTCAGATATAAAAGCTAAAGAAGGAGCAGGAACGGGGGGCATTTGTTGTTTCCAATGGCTGCTAAGAAACCACTAAGAAGGTTGAAGCCCTGCTTCCTGGGACATCATCGCTGCTGATGGGAAGTAGAGAATAAACCTTGTTATTTTTTGCTTCGCTTTTGCACATGCAAGCTTTGCTTTTGCTTAAATAAACTGCCTTATCCCAACCCACGGGTTGTTTTCCATCTTATTTTCTTCCCCCTGCCTGGCTGGGAAGGCAAGGATAGAGCAACTGGGTGAGCACTTGGCACCCAGACGAGGTCAACCCATTACAGTTACCCCCTCTTTTCCTGCTGTCCCCAGACACATTGGGAATTCGCAATGTGAACTAGAGGTGCTCTCACCTTCAATTTTCATTCTCTTTGCATTCTGAGCATAACTGATGGGGGAGCACAAAGGCTGATGTATCCTAGGTTCACTTGGAAAGGGAGAAAGCAGCTAAGTGTTTCAGTCCATATTAACTGCTAAGAGGCATTGGAGCTACTCAGATGCCAAAATTTGAGGGAGCAGATTGGTGGTCATCTTGGCCACAGTGACCATGAGGCAATTGAGTTTAAAATCTCTGTTGACAGAAGGAAAAGTGCCAGCAAAACCTCATCTCTGGATGTGAGGAGAGCAGATTTCAGCTGTTCAGGGAATTAGTAAGTAAGGTTCCCTGGGAAAATGTTTATTGCAGATGCTGGGATCCATCAGTCCTGGTCACTATTCAAACATCATCTCCTGAGGACACAGGAGCAGGCAATTCCCAAATGCTGGAAGTCAAGTAAGCAAGGCAGAAGGCTGGCTTGGCTGAGCAGGGATCTTCTCTTGGAAATAAAGCAAAAAAGGAAGGAGTATGGCCAGTGGAAGCAAGGTCAAGTGACATGGGAAGAATACAGAGATGCTGCGTGCTGCTGTTGGGAGAAAATTTGTGCGGCCAAAGCTCAACTGGAGCTGAAGTTGGCCAGAAATGTGGGGAACCATAAAGAGAGTTTTTTCAAATACATTAATGGCAATAGGCAATATAGAATTATCGTTACAAAATGAGGATGGTCACTTCACAAACGGGGGCAGAGCCAAGGCAGAGGTGTTTATTACACTTCCTTTGCCTCTGTTATCAATATAGATAAGGGACCAAGGAGATCTCATTGCCCTTAGCTGGAGGACCATGACTGGAAAATTATTAACTCCCAGTTGACCCTGAAATTGTGCAGGATCTGCTGCTCCAGCTGGATATCTACAAATCTATGGGATCTGATGGGATTCATCCCAGAATCCTCAGAGAGGCAGCTGATGTCATTGCAAAGCCTCTCTCACTGCTTTTGAGCTGTTTTGGGAATCCAGAGAGGTCTCATGATACTGAAAGCTGGTGAATGTTGTCCTGATTTTCAAGAAGGGTAAGTAGGAGGACCCCAGAAACTACAGGACTCTCAGTCTCACTTCAGTGCCTGGTAAAGTTATGGAGGAGATTATTCTCGGAAGTGTTGAAAAATTTCTGAAAGACAACGCTGTCATCGATCACAACCAGCACGGCTTCATGAGAGGAAAGTCCTGCTTGTCAAACCTGATTTCCTTTTATGATGAGGTAACCCATCTAGTTAATCGAGAGAAGCCAGTTGATGTAATCTTTTTGGATTTCAGTAAAGCTTTCAATACTGTCTCTCACAGGATCCTTCTGGACAAAATGTCAAGCACACAGCCGGATAAACACATCATGTGGTGGGTGGGCAATTGGCTCGTGGGTTGAGCACAGAGGGTAATAGTGAATGACATAACATCATACTGACAACCATTCTCTAATGGGGTTCCACAGGACTCCATCTTAGACCTTGTGATCTTCAACATCTTCATAAATGACTGGGATGGAGGACTGGAAAAGATACTAAGCAAGTTTGCAGATGACAAAAAAACTGGGAGGAGCCATTGACTCCCTTGAAGGCAGGGAGACCCTGCAGAGATACCTTGACAAATCTGAGAACTGGGCAATGACCAACCATATGAAGTTCAAAAGGCAGTGCTGGATTTTGTACCTGGGATGGGGCAGCCCTGGATGTACATACAGGCTGGGGAAAGAGATGATGGAAAGTAGCGCTGAGGAAAGGGACCCAGGAGTCCTGGTCGACGGCAAGTTTAATATGAGTCAACAGTGCCCTGGCAGCCAGGAGGGCCAACTGTGTCCTGGGCTACATCAGGTAAAGCATTGCCAGCTGTTCAAGGGAGGTCACTGTCACACTCTGCTCTACACTAGTGCAGCCTCACATTTAATATTACAACAGTTTTGGTCACCACAATATAAGGAAGATACTAAGCTATGAAAGAGTGTTCAAAGGAGGGCAGTGAAGGGCCTTGAGGGGAAGCAGTAGGAGGAGCAGTTGAGGGCACTTGGTGTGATGAACTGAAATGTTAATGTCTTAAACATTGTCAAAAATCATAGAAAGCCTTTTTTTTCAAGCTACAAGGAAGCAACTGCCTGTCTGCAAAGCACCTCTCCTTCCCAATATGCTTTCTGACTGGAATTTGGACTGTGAAGGGGAAACTTGAGATAAGGCTATTGTCTAATCATCTCAAGTCTGAGGAAAAGTAAAGAAGGCTCATTGGGTGGTGGAAGAGAAGGGATTTGGATGTGTGATGGCACTCTGAGAAAACCGCATACACAGGGGACATTCACATGATAGGCAAGTGAGAAGAGTTCATGAACCACCAAAGAGCTGCCAAAGCACCCTTCTGACTCATTCCTGAGGCCTTCCACCATCTGAGGACTGCATGTGATCCAAGTGTGGCAACAGATCCAGAGCCTGTCACAAGAGACTGCAAAGCTTTCCACCTCCCCGAGGAGGTGCCTGACATCTTCTGAACCTATGTTAACCTATTGGACTCTATGTCTTGCAGGACCCTCACCACTAAGAAGAGCAGAAGAAGACCTGTGGGACGCCATCAGGTTCCACGTAGTGGTGATACTTTTTCTATTAATGTCTCTCTGTCACTCTCTTTCTTCTTTCCCCTCCTACCTCAAATTTTCCTATTTCTCTCTCTCTCTCTGTCTCACATTTACTGTTAAATAAAATCCATACTGCTGACTTTGGCATATGGTCTTGTTTACATCTTAATTTGGGCAGAGACATTTGTAATAATTTTCATAACTGCATGGGCCTACATTGGATCATAAAATTTGATCTATTCAGCCTGGAGAAGAGGAGACTGAGAGGAGACCTCTTTGCAACCTACAACTTCCTCCTGAGGGGAAGAGGAAGACTAGACACTGATCTCTTCTCTGTGGTGACCAGTGACATAACCCAAGTCCAAAGTTGTGTCAGAGGAGGTTTAGGTTGGATATTAGAAAAAGGTTATTCACCCAGAGGCTGGACGGGCAGTGAAACAGGCTCCCCAGGTTCAGTAGTCACAGCACCAAGCCTGACAGAGTTCAAGAAGAATTTGGATAATACTCTCAGGCACATGGTGTGACTCTTGAGAATGGAATACTTTGTTTCTTCTTTCACGAAAAAACAGTCCTCATTTGGGTTTTTCTCTTTTCCCTTACCCATATTTTCTCTGTTAACCTGCAAATACATCTTTGCATTCTGTTCCATTCTTCTTTTCTATTCCTTCGATAATCCCAGCTGCCCAAAGAGTTGCTAATGTTCTAATGCTCAGAGTATAGCCCTGAAGATTTAGGTACTCAGTGCTGCAGTATAGTATATACAGGGTCCATATGTGACTTCTGTATCTCAGAACAGGGTTAAAAAGGAACTATAAGTTGGATATAGGATATCTTGGATACAGAGGAGTCTAAATTAAGACATCACAATGTTGAAAACACTGGCATGGTTTAAATACTATCCATCTATAGAGCTTAAGTAATGAAAGTAATTTTCCTTCTCAAGATTTTTCATTCCAAAGATTCTAGAAAAGAAAGCTCTGCTCCATATGGCCTTGTTTTCTTCCAAAATGAGAGCATATTTTGCTTCTGACTTTCAAAAGGACAGAAAAGATGTTCCTGGTGTTTGATATATTATTTTAAGTAATCTGTCTGAGTTTAGAGGAGTCCTTCAGGAAAAGGTAATTTCTGTTTTCTTTTAGGACTGAAGGTATTTCAGTCTTCAGCATTTCCATGTTGTAAGTGTGCTTGGGGTTTTCTCAGTTTCCACTGCTGAAGATGGTTACTTCTATTGGCGAAAGTAGAAGAAACAATAGAGAGAGGACAATAGAAGAAACATATAGATATATAGATATGTATAGGGGATAAAGGATGTTGTTTCAGGGGCTTTTTTTCAGAACGGCTTTTCTGCAGCCCTGCTACCAAGGCAAAATATCCATTGGAGCAAGATTATTTCCTGGTGGCTAGGGCATTTACTTTGGGGAAGATAAACATGTAGACTAGACTCAATTGAATGATTCAATGTGACATCTGCATTTCATGTGAATTAGATAGAATGCAAGATTAAGCATCATGGATGTGAGAGTTAGAGGGGAATACACACCAAAAAATTCTTTTGTGTTGTGGGATAAAGGTGACATTTCTCTGCTTGGATGGTTTTGAGCAAATCAAATATGTATTTTCATGTAAAGACCAAAAATGGGTTTCTATGAAATGTAGATACTTCATGGTATATATAGCAGCTGTGCAGAATTTTTCAGAATAACCATTTCAAAGTAGATACCTAATGCAGAAGTTAGGTAGAGCCTAAATTCCTCTCCACTCCTGCATCACACCTTTTCTTATCCTTTCTCTTTGGCATAGATGCTTTTTCCTCTCTCCCTTGACTGTTTTTCTACAGGAGCTGGTTTAGAAGGAGAAACCAGATAATGGCTTCACTCCACCTTGGAAACTGCTAAGAAAGGCTGCTGTGTGAACAACTGACTAGGGCTGTTCCATCCTTATTTTTTGATGCTTTTGAATGATCCTTGTTATACATACATATCCTGGTTTCCTCTCACAAAATCATAAAATAATTATTATTCAACCTGACATGAGCAATTAGGCTTTATCATACCATATGACAGAAATCTCTGTTCCAAACCTAGATCTCTTACAATGTGTATGAGAAACTATCATTTTCTCACTTAGCCAATCTTCCATTAAAAAAGTACTCTAAAACATTGTATAGTAATGTTACATAAAAAAAAAAGGCTATCTGGAATGAAGCTGGACAAAAATAAATCTATTATTATATAGTGTGTGCAGGGAGGTGCAAGAAAAAAATGATCTATCACTTAATTTGTGATAGACAAAGAAAGAGGAGTTAAATCAAACTGTCAAAAAATTACAATTACAATTAACCCTCCTAAAGGATGCTTGTACCTATCCTTTATTCTGTCAACATCTAAGCGGGATTTCACCTCTTCGGTATAAAAAGAAAAAGAGAGGAAGAAAAAACAGCAAACCACCAATTGAATGATGCTTTTATGTAAATATGCATGTACACTCATGCATAAGAACATACACACTGAATAATAACAACATTTATGCCTGTCACATCAACAAAGATGATGTAATTATTATCCATCTGTACTTAAAATCAATTTTCCATTAATTAATTCCATTTAGAAGCTTATTCCAGACCAACATTTATAGTACAGTCCTTCCAACAGTAATCTATTTTTTATCCAACAGTTATTAACAGGCCAGGCCTTGCAGGAATTTGTGTTCGCTACTTTTCTTTTTAATTTCTGAAAATTCTTCCTAAGCTTAAGGCTATCTTGTGAACTTAAAAGAGGTAAAGATGCGTTTTATTGAAGTAGATTTGCACTCTTGTGTAAGTCTCATTTCTGAATATCACCCTGTATAGATTTGATAGGATTTTTTTTTTAACTTCAGTGGAGTTAGTTTAATTAGCATTCAAGAAAAAATTGTCTAAATTCCAATGAAAGCTGTGAAATCTTACTGATTCTTTGTATTCATTACTTTGCCTTTTTGTACTTCAAACCAACAACTGTAGCTGGCAAAAAAAAAAATTGTAAACCAAAATCAGGAGAATTATTGTAAACATAAATGTTATACCATATTATGTCAATTTGCATGGCGAAAAGGAATACAGGAACTATTACAAAGTCAGGATTAAGTCTCATTAAGTATTGCAAACTGTTATCTCGGAACATTAATTGATTTTTAAAATTAATCCACATTGTTTCATATCCTTTTCAACTAGGCTTCCCATTAATATTCTAGCTGTGAATCTTGCTGCATTTTATAAGTTCTTGTAGATCTATGTATGTTTTCTATTCAAGGTTTGAATAAATACATTATACTGGATCATATATTCACAGGAAAACTTTCAGGATTCTGTTATAACAATCAGAGTTTGTAATTCTGAACACTGAGAGAAGAAATCTAGAACTCAATCTTTTGTTGTTATGCCAATAATTCTATACCATTCTATTTATACAAGTGTAGTGAACACATTATACTAAATTGTTGAAGCATAACTCTCATAAAGTCACTAATGATGCATCTACATACAGATTTTTTTTTTTGTCTAAAGAACTGCAGCTGTCACCCGGGCTCTGAGTGAATCCCCACAATGGCACGCAAAAAACCTACCCACCTGGAAAAAGGAGACCTCACTGCATGTCCTCACCTGGAACTGGTTACTTAAATCCCTTAGGAGCTAGACAATAAGGTAACATCTAATTCAGAAAGCAATAAATAGCCACCCTCAGGAGGAACACAATGCTCAGATCTGCAGCACCATATGGAAGCAGCAATCTGAGAAGAGGACTTGACACATGTAGGAGCTGAGCTGTCAGCCATGATCACAGTAAGCCTTCCATTCCCAGGGGTCAGCTGAATTGGCTGGTATAGACTGGATGAATGGGTCTCAGATGTGATTTGTGTGAGGTCTGTTGTTTGCAGGGCAAGCATCACTGTCCTCAGGCTACATTTGTCCTACTAAGCAAATCAGCTCTAGGTTATGTGTCAGTGACTGCTGTGATCTGCTTGAACAGCCACCATGCCAATCTCTCCAGATATCCAGAAAATTATGTCCCAGCTGAAGAGCAGGTAAAACACAGATGAAATCTGCTGCAATTTCTGAGTCAGTGACTCAGTCCACAAAAGGCTTGAGAGACCTTTTTTGCCACTTAGTCAACAGAGGCCCAGAGCCAAGACAATGGAAGAAAATCCCAGCCTATTGCTCCTAGGAGCCTGAAACCAGGACTAAGGAGTCATAGAGGACCTAATCCAACAGTGCAACGGACTACATGTTGCTTGACTGACAGTTTCCCCTAATTATTGTAGAAAATATGTAGACTCCAGCTTGCCATTTAGTGCAAAATCTCGTGAAGTCCGGTCATCAAACTTTCTCAGCTACATGCTCTGTGTGCTTTAGGCATTTCAGTTGGAGTAAATGCACAAAACAATGAAGTGCCCAAGCCCTGTCTATCTTTCCCTGCAGGCCCATAGGTTCAAACTCTGATAATTAGCAATGCAGCCTGACTAGTCTGGACTTCGACAGGCTTCACTGTGGTACTAACACAGGAGTTGTCCACATCTGAGTTAGCCATTCTCAGGACCATGGAGAGAAACTGAGAGAAGTAGTCTTCTTTTGTTCCAGTGAAACATATTTTGCAAGTTCCTCTCTCCCTCCACTGACTATCATGGGATGTCTGACTAACTAGGGTCAATAAGTCCTGGTCAACAGCTACATTATGAGCACTAAAAAATCTCTTAATGTTTTTGCTAGACACTTTAAGTGATTTTCTGTTCAACATGCAACTGTCAAAGGCATCTATTCTTTGATGCCAAGCTAACTGTAAAGACAGGCAAAAAAGACGCTGAACACAGTGCTGAGGATGACAAATTAGCTCTGTATCATAAAGTCAGGTGTTAAAACATCACTGCTAAAATGCTTAGATCTGCCTCTGTCTCTGTACTACTCAGTTCCTGATGTGTAAAATAGTGACAATCCACTTCCCTACCTTTCAGGAAACTTGTGAGTATAAATATTGAATAGATAAAAAAGTCAAATATTACAAAAAAAAAAGAGAGCAGAAAAATTCCACTGCTAAATAGAGACAGAGAGCCATTTCTTATTGACAAGTGTGAGACATTGGATCATTATTGTTTTGTTACTGAGTAAACCAGACAAGGGAGTGCGCGTGTTGGGGGAGGGCCAGGCCTGCAGCCTCAGGGAAGGCATATGGCAGGGAAGACACATGGGAAGGCCAGAAGCTCAAATTGGGCACCTGTCAATCAAAAGACGCACCTGGTAGCCCACCCACACCATGCTTGAGGGATGTGACTGTGTTGGCCAAACCACATAAATATGGGAGCATGAGGCTCTACTTTTCCTTTCTCTTCCTTCTCCGGCTGCTACCATATGAGGTATTGGATCCTCAGCAGTAACTATTTTTTCCTTATTTTTCTCTCTTTCTTTCCTCCTTCTCACTTTTACTCTGCTCCTGTTTCTTAATATCTTTCCTTTCTTTTCTCTTTCCTTTACTCTTTCTTAACCTCTTTTAGGTAGCTTAAAACCAATGGGTTGTATTTTACTAAGCTGTGTCTGGGTGTTTTGTGTTGGATACTTTTGTGGAATGCTTCTGCATTGATTATACATTATGCCCTTAAAACCTTTTGCCAATATGTTCATTTTTTTCACTAAATTAAAAAGATGTTTTCTGGAGAAAACATATGCAACATTCTCTCTTTACGTGACTTCCAGGGATCAATGAACTCAAAGGCTTTGCAAAAGTTTGGTTGCGTGAAATATTTTAGAGGCTAAAATATAAGTAATACTCCTAGTTAAGTGTGTAACTTTGGGACTGGGATCTTACAACGAGTCTATCTGTTTGTCCTAAACCCTTTTCAATCTTCCATAATTAGAATGGTCTGTAAGAGGATGACAAAGCAAGTAATTTTATTTTTATTCTGTTTTCATTATATGCAATCTGAGCAAGCACTCAAGCCCAGCTCCTCGGAGGTATTGAAATGTATAATTCGTCCTGAAATCAGACAGATCTTCATTTGTAGATCCAGGTCCAGACTATTTTTTTAGACACACTCAACAGAAAAGCAACTTAATCATTAGTAATGCCTCACTTATTTAACTGAAATACATTGAAAACAAGAAAAGATTAGCTATTTTGCAGTGTACCATTTTTCTGTTCATGATTAGACTCACTGTTATGTTTGCATTAAATTATGCAAAGCATTTATATTTACCAAGTCCAAGTACAGCCATGCTTTCAAGGCTTGGTGCAAGTTATCAGTTATCAGATTGTCCTGGTTTGAGACAAATGTGAGGGAGAAAAGAAAATATCCCCTGAATAGAAAAGCAGGTTGCAGTCACCCCTCCCCCACCAAGTTCGGGGAAAAAAGAAATGTTTCCTCTGAGGAAAGTGAAGAAAATACAAAACTATTTATTTAACGAACACACAAGAAAATAATAATAAAATCGCTCTCTGTGGAAAGAAAACCTGGAAGATTTTAGTCTTTCTGTGGGTGTGGTCCTTCTCTTTCTCCTCTTTGCAGGTGGGTCAGTGTCCCCACCTTCCAAGCCGGTGTAAGGTCTCCTGGTGAGGTCCCGATGTTCTGGTGTTCCGAACAAGTCCAGAAGAGAGGAAGAAGAAACCAAAGTTCCAGGAGAAACACAGGAGTTTAACTCTCTATCTCTCTTAGAAGAAAACAAAGCCAAGAGCTGGCTGGAAAGCATGACCGGGGTGCCTCCTGCCTGCCTCTACAGAAGCAGCAGCTATACTCCTCACAGCAGAAGAACAACGGAGTGGAGAGTGACCTTGAAGCACCGACATGCTTTGAAACAAAGTTCCTTTGGCTGGTTTTTTTCCTTTCTCTCTGCTCTCAGGCTCAGTTTAAAGGCACAGAAAGGCACAAGATTCATTTTTCTGGCATAGAGTAGGTGATATGGGATACATTATAAAGTCACCCCAAGACAAGATCCTAATATGTTCTCCAACACCTGTAATGGAGAGAGGAAACTGAGTTATTTGTACAAGGTCACAGCACAGTTTTTGTATGAGTTCTCACACAACCAGATTTTTTGCAAAAGGCAGAATGGTGCAATTTTCTTGAAATAAACATTTTTTTCCCACTTTAGTAACAATGTGTCAGAAATCATGACCAAAGAAACTAATTTTGTCTAATTGAAAAAAATGGCTGAAGGAAACAAAAGTAGAATGCCTCTCAGAAACGGACTAGCTGCATGGCACTGGGGTAGAGGAGTGGGGGAAGCTTCTGGACTGTGGAGGTCAGGCCAGTAGCTCCTGCTGGAGGGGAGAGCAGGTTAAAACATAGGCAAAGGTTGAGAACATATTCCCATCAAAGAAGATCCCATCTCAGGCAACAGGAAGATAAGACCTACATCTGTGTATTAGACCAATCTTAATGGAAAGAATATCAGAATATACTCTGGTTTCTCCCCCTTAAATTTCCTGTACCCTTTCAGTAAGAGCCTCTTAGATCTGCAGTTTTTTGAGATGCTGTATTCCTACCTACTCTCAATTGCCCTGTATGTTAATTTCAAGTTACAGGGGTGATTTCATCATCTGACATTTATGATTCCTTTTCAGAAGACTTTTGGAATATTTCTTCTCCTCTGAAGCTGTCAGGGCAGCGGGCTTCAAGAGAAAAGGTGAGTGCGTCTGACAGTCTCCACAATAAGATCAAATACAGCTTGTCTAAGAAAAAAAGCAAAGAGAAAACTTCAAGAGGCAAAATAAATTCAGAAAATTATTTGTGTACAAAACGTCACAAATGATACAGAAGTTTCTACAGTCACAATGGACTCTGATTCATCTGAAGCATTTTGGCAAGTTCTCTTAAATTCATGGGGTTTAACTTTGCACCAATTTTCTCCAGAATTCTGGTAAATTTACTGCCCTACAGATTTAAAAAACAAAAAGGACTTTCTTTTCTTTTGAGGCTTTTCTCTTTTCTGAGTCTCAAAGAGAATAGGGAGTACCAATATTTTTCAAGTTTTTCTCAGAGGTTTCCTTGAATTGACAGGGATAATAGATTGGCCTCACAGGTCAACTTCATTCTCACCCATGGTTTAGGAACCCTGAAGACTGAAGATAATAAGAAAAAGGAAAACAGCACTCTTTAATCCTGTGGTATCACACGGAAATCACAGTTTCTTGTTCAGACATAACTAGGTCATTTTCTTCTAAAAGAAAGATAGATTTGGTATACTGTACTTTGCAAAATAAGCCCACTGCTTTATTCACTACTAACTGCCCTTTTTGTTTTATGATGGGCAGTTCCAAAGGCCAAATGATTTCAAAAGCGACCAAGCACTGATGTGTTGGAAAAAAACACAGGATGGCCTCTTCATTTGGTCCAAATGCAAAAGGTCTGTTGTGAAAAGGCATTGCTTTTACAACTTCTTCAATAAAGGAAATTGAAACTAGCTTGTAATTTATCCATTTTGAATGTATCTACTTTCCAGCAATTCCTGTCCTAAATTACTTCCTTTCAAGCTCAGCGAAGTCAGTTAAATTCTAGCTCACATTAAATCTGTTATAATGCTAACCTGAGATTTTTTTCCTTTCAATAGAATGACTTCTACAAACCAATGTAAATCTGTCCAAAAACTCCTAAAATCTTTTATGGCAGTCATGCCTACTGTGTCAAATAACTCTTGACACTTATATGCATAAAAAATGTGTGTGTGTTTCAAATTCCTCCTTCTTTGACAGAGAAAAGAGTTGGGGGTGAGATATAGATCACAATTATATTTATTGGGCTATATTTGTTAGACTGTTACTATTAGAGGAATTAAGACAACATTATTAAAGACAGATATTTGCATAGTACATTTTGCTTATTCCCTCCCCCTATTCTCTCAGGCACACACTGTCACATGCCATCACTCCCAGTCCAGCCAGGCTGTTCACTCACCGGAGAGAGCTGCACTGGTGTGACAGTGGCCTCTGAGCAGGTGTGCAGAGTGCCCCTCACAGGTGCCATGTTTCCTCAGCAGCACATGCAAACCTGGTGTCTCTGACGGTGTACAGCTGCCACTGACACCTTGGATGTGGACTGAGCTGCACAGCCCCCTCATGGGTGCTGGCATGGCCTGGTGACCTTGCACTCAGCAGGATCTGGGTTTTTCATTTCTTGAAGATACAACAGAATGACAGGTTTTCAGATCCTGTCAGCATTTAGAGGATATTCACTTTTCCTCTCAGTATTCTTTCTCTTTTCAGGCTCCTCTGTTCTTGCCCATGGGTAGAGGTAGGACCCATTTGCATCCACTTGTGCAGAAGGGTCTTTATGACACACGAATGTATCTCCTGACTTCAATCTGTTCTTCTCCCTGTGTGTCTCTGGTGGTGCCTATGAAATTATTGAAACAAATAACACAGCTAGGAGAGATTAAGTGTACTGTAGGGACTAGGGATGGGGGAACAGGACTTCCAGACTCCTTACTTTATTCCTATTCATATCTGAAAGAAGCGTCAGTAAATAAATCTCACAATCTTGGTGGCAAGTGTAATGTTGTAACAGGCACAAAAATGCCTGTGTTACATACGGAGCCAATTACACTGTGATTAAAAACCCCAGGACAACCCCCAGCTGGTGTTTCACACAGTTGACAAACTGGAGTGTCTGGCCCATTGATAAATAAATACTGCAGATGGGTTCCCCATACAGTAATTTGAAATTATTGACCTGAAAATTGTGGAGATGATAATGTGAAATGAGAAAAAAATGCTTGTCTCAAACCAAATCACAGTGTATTTTCTTGGGAGAGGATGTGAGAAAGGGGACCACAGCTCTTGTCCTTAAGCTGACTGCACCAAGCCACTTTGTGCAGTCACAACCACACCAACTCCTCAGTCTTTTCTTTCTCACCACTTTCCACTTATGTAACTTGTAGAGTTTCATATCCAGATAAGTAGACTGGAGCATGAGCAATGAAATTGGTGTCAATTGTCACAGAAGGGACAACTTAGTGTTGGCTTCTTCCACTATGACAGCAAACAAAATTCAGTTACTCTTTGGATATGATCAGTTGTTGCCAAACTACCTGCCAAGTCTATTTGTTCTGCTGGCATGAAAAGAGCAACTATACAGAAAGGATGTCAAGTACTCCTGTGGAAAAGAGCAAAGGCAGGGAGAGAAAAAACAAAACTTTAAGAAGAGGTACTGAATGATAGTAAGACCATTTTGCTGTGAAAAAAAAAAGTTTTGCTGTGAAAAAAAAAAGTTTTACTGTGAAAAGGCCCTAAAGGGTATAACAAAGAAAGTAGTGTCACAGCAAATCCCAGATGGAGCTGAAAAGGCTTTCAGCTGTGTTTTGCAGGCACTCTGCAGTGCCCAGAGATAAAAAAGCCTTGCAGCTGGTCAATGAAAAAATCACTGCCATACTAAGCATAAAAATGTCACCAATATTCTATCACTACCATCACAATTTACATGCACAACAAACTTTCTCTAAGCCTTTGCAAAAAGGCACTCATATCTATATCTACTGATGCAATTTAAATCTGACTATTCAGTAGCCCAGTGCTGTGAGCTTACTCCATTTTCCTGTGCAAATATCTTTGATCTTTATTTGTTAATTGACATAAGGTAGCAAATATCCAGTAGAGGCATGGTCTCAAGTGGTTGCCATGTAGCTCTTGAACTCTGAAAGTTTGAATTAATGATTTTCTTATAGGAATGATGAATCAAGAACATAGTAAGAGTTCAGACAAAGATTGGGAAATACAGGTGCTTGTCACTTTCTTACTTTGAGAAGAGGAAAGGAATTGGATTGCAGATTATTTTAAAGCAATATAACCTGGAATAAAAAGACAAATCTATAGTTAGTCACTTAGTCAGCTTGCTTATATGCAAGCACATGATCCTAAAGATCTCAATTTTGAAAACCTTTTTGGAAACTGCAGTTGATACTCATCTGTGTTTTCAGTGTACATGCTGAAGATGGATGCATATGAAAATTGCAGGTAAATAACCATTCTATTTTATCTGACTTCAGCCTATGAGACTTTAGAAAGTGACATGGACTGTAACTTAGAACCTGGGAAAAACCACACAACATTATTTTCTGTAATGAATTTCTGCAGAAACCAATGCTAGAAAAATGAATTCAAGGCACCATTAAGCAAGTGGTAAATAAAAAGGCAATTTTGCAAGATCATCCATTTAGCAAGTGGAAGCCAACACTGTTGCCTACACTTTCTACTTTCCACTGGCCCCAAAGAAGTATTTACTGAATATTTTACCAGTTACTTCTGTTAGGCAATTATTGGGAAGATACTGATGCTACTGTCAGAACCCTGAGAATACTGTTTCCTGTGTCAAAACACTGTCAAAGCCACAGAAGAAACTTGCCATAAGATAAGCCACTAGACAAAAAATTCCCACTGTGCAGACTGTGGGAACTTGAGCTGAGATGGCAACAACAGGAAGATGTTAATTCCAGCCTGGAAAGGCAGATCTGAGTAACCTATCTGAACAAAAGTTTGCACAGTGGCAAACTGTGGGAAAGGAAGGAAGTGCTTATACATGTCATCTCAAGTTACGTGAACAGCATCTGTGCCCCATGGATACCTGGAATTTGGACTGTATAAAGATGATACCCCAGAAGAATGACTCTGGAACCCCACTGTCAAGAAGATCAGGGTGAATAGGAACCAGAGGATGCCATGGAATCCACAGGGTAATGATATCTTTCTATTCAATGTCTTGCTCTCACTCTCTTTCTCTCTCCTCATCTCCTCTCTTATTTCTATCTCTCTATCTCACATTTACTGTTACATAAAATCTGTATCATTGATTTTGGCATATGGTCTTATTTTCACCTTAATTCAGGCAGAGGCATCTCTTTATATACAGATCAAATCAGCTGCCAGGCTCAAACAGCGATCAGTACAGTGACATCAGACCCCATGACCCATCAAGTCCAGATTTTGTCCTCACAAGACAGGGACACCATTCCCATCCTCATAACTGCAGAAATAGGTTCAACACTCACATGGCACTCACAGTAGCACCAAATGTTGAGCAAACTTTGTTTTCTGTTCTCCTGGGTTTTGACCCTCTTTTCCAGCATCTTTGTACTTCTCTTTTCCCACTCTGAGTCCCAAATAAATGACCTGCTGATACTTACTTTACTGCCACTGGTCCCAGCTTTGGTATGCCTGTTATCTAGGCACTCCCTGCCTTATGTGTTAGCTCCAATACCTTTGCACTAGGCATTGCTGATCTTTGAGGATTTTAATCCCCAAAATATCACTGAACTCCCATTATCTGCAAAGCTGGCCATCTTTCCCATAACTCCCTCTTAAGCACCCCTGGATACGGATGGCCTCATGGCACTACCTGTAAATTTTTCAGATCTTTGCTGTGCCACTGCCACATCAAGTGGTTTCTCACATTGTGTCCAGTGATTTTCTTCATCTCATTGAGTTATCTCAGCCATTAAGCCCAGTCAGATATTTAAAAAATTACCTGTAAACAATATGTAGTCTATATTGTGTTGTGTATATATGCTGCATAATGCATTTCTGTGTATAGAGGATCTCAAACTCCTCCATTGTGTGGCACACTGAACTCCACAGAATCACAGAACGGGTAAGGTTAGAAGGGACCACAGTGGGTCACAGAGTTCAACCTTCCTGCTTAAGCAGGGTCAACCTAGAGCACATTGCACAAGATTCTATCCAGATGGTTCTTAAATATCTCCAGTGAGGGAGGCACCACAATCTTTCTGGGCAATCTGTTCCAGTGTGGGGTCACACACACAGTAACTTCTTCCTCACACTCAAGTGGAACTTCCTGTGCAATAGTTTCTGCCCATTGCCTCTTGTCCTGCTGCTTGGCACCTCTAAAAAAGCTTGGCTCCATCCTCTTGGCAATCTCCTTCGGATACTTGTAGATATTGATGATGGCCCTTCTCAGTTATCTCTTCTTGAAGCTGAACAGGCCCAGCTCCCTCAGCCTTTCCTTGTAGGAGAGATACTCCAGTCCCTCAATCATCTTTGTTGCCCTCCACTAGACCTGCTTCAGGAGCTCCATGTCTCTCTTCTGCTGAGGAGCTCAGAACTGGACATAGGGCTCCAGATGTGACCTTGCTGAGCAGAGGCACAGGATCACCTCCCTGCAATTCTGGCAATGGTCTTCCTAACATACCCGAGGATACCGTTGGCCTTCTTGGCCACCAGGGCACACTGCTGGCTCATGGACAGCTTGTTGTTCACCAAGGTCCACAAGGTTCTTCTCTGCAGAGCTGCTTTCCAGCAGGTCAGGCCCCAGCCCGTGCTGGTGTCTGGGGTTATTCTTCCCCAGGTGCAGGACCCTGCAATTGTCTTTGTTGAATTTCAGACAGTTCTTCACTGCCCATCTCTCCAACATGTCAAGGTCCTTCTGAAGGGCTGCACAGCACTCTGGGGTATCCACCACTCCTCTCAGTTTTGTCATCAGTAAACTTGTTTCCATTCCTGTTTTGTTTCTCATTGCCTTTAAACTTCTAGATTGGGTTTTACATCAGCTGAAAGAAAATTCAGGATAAATTAGAATATAAGTGTTATTGGGAGTTTTTTCATTTGTACTGAAGTCTGTCGTTGTCCACTGATGTTGTTGTTAGTATGGTACACAAGTTAATTGCATTCGTATCAGGTAATAAAGAAAACAAGCTAATGTTCTAACACAGCAATCATTTTTAAGGAAACATGTTTCCAAGAAACAGACTTTACTGCAGATCTTTTAAGAGTCAAGTATTTCTATTTCTGCTGACTTTCCTTGAAAAGGAGATGACAGTATATGACAATGCAATGCACTTACCAAAATAACATAGCAGCCATGCTGGGACAGACTAAAAATCTGGTCAGTTTTTAATAGCAGACAAGTGATGGCTACTTTTGTAAAATAAATATTAAAACAGAACAAACAAGTGACAATTCCAGTGCACTGTTCTCATTTTCAGCAATTTAAAGCTTAGGGACTTCCTGAGTCCAAGCTTGTATATTTCTTGCTGTGTATGTTTGTATCAAGAGACATTGATGGAATTTTTTTCCCCCCATGAACTAGCTCTTTTGGAGGTGGAATCAAATGCTATCACTGTTCCAGCCAGTGCATAATACAATAAATGCCATGTTTCCAAACTTTGGCAGAGAGTAAAGCAATCCTGAAACAATGATACTTAGTAAAGAATTGGAGGAAAAATTGTAAGAATCTTCTGCATATAGTAAGTCATTTAAACTGAAAATACCTTAGAGAAATAACATCAGAAAACACTTTTTAATTGCCATTTTTTATCCCCAAGCCTTTGTTTGATGAATTTATAGTTGTATAACTGATTACAAAGAATGTAATCTATCATTTTATACTACTTACTCAATACAACATAACTCCTTTCATTGTCTTTATTAATACAACATACTGTGGCAGGATGAAAAAAAAAATTGGTTCACTTGATAAATTATTGTAATGGTATTAGTAATTTCCCCCCACAACCCACTGAATATACTGAACATAATCAAAAACTGAAAAATTGTTATCCTGGAGATTTAAGATTTTAAAATAAATATGCATGTAAATAGCATAGAAAAAGAAAACAGATTCTTGAATAGCATGGAAAAGAGGCATAGAAAATAAGGAGATGGGCCCCATCTTGATGAGAGTTATATAATACCATGACTTATGGATCAAAAGTCATTATATACACTCAGCCCCCCACACCCCACCCAGAGAGTTACACAGACAGAGATACTGAAATAATATTATTAAGACTAAAAGGGCAAACAGTCAGATGTGAAGCTATTTAGACTACTATGGTGTGTTTTACTTTACTTAGATGTCTTGTTTTTCTGACATAATGGAAAAAAAATCCCTGAAGATGAATCCTATTTATCACAGAATCAGGGTTGGAAGGGACCTCTGGAGATCATCTAGTCCAACATACCTGCCAAGGCAGGGTCATCTAGAGCAGGTTACATGAAAACGCAACCAAGTGGATTTTTAATGTCTCCAGAAAGCAAGACTTCATGACCTCCCTGAGCAGCCTTTTCCAGTGCTCTGCCACTGTAAAGAAGTTCTTCCTTATGCTGAGGTGGAATTTCTTATGTTTAAAATTATGGCTGTTGCTCCTTGTCCTGTCACTGGGCACCACTGACATCGGCCTCTTGACGTCTGCCATTGAGACACTTATATGTATTAATGAGATCACTGTACAAAGACCTGTAGAATAGCAATAGGAAAGACCTCTCCATGACTGGGGTAACTGAACAGCCTGGTACAAACTCAGCTAAACCACAATCTTGTCTGGTTCTCTCAGGTTCCAAGATGTCCCACGCTGTCTCTCTCTCTGTCTGGTAGCCCTCTGGATTGTGTTTTTGTTTTTTTCTGTTCACATTCCTACCTGTGTATTCAATGTTCATGAAGAGCACGTTAGGATTGCACTGGCTGTACAGAGAATGAGAGAAACATTTTTATAAAGTGTTTCCAAGCACATGGGAACAGAATTACGTATGACCTTGAATAAGCTATACAATGGAGATGACATAAATTGTAATGACAGATAAAAGTAATTCACCCTGAAGGACATGTCATCTACTAATAAGGAGATGACAGAAAGGCAGAATATGAAGACTTCTTTAAAAATTTAAGGTTGTAGGGAAACCATGAGAATTTTTTGAGGCAGATACAGCAGGATTTGGCAATGGGATCCTTTTGAAGGAGACAAAGGTATACTCATGTAAGACAGTAATACCAGCAACGGAGAACAGGATGGCAAAATTGGAATGGCTGGCACTTTCTAAGCCAGCTTACTAGAAGCTAGCTACTATGCCAATAAATAGCCTTTTAAATTAAACCAGCCTGAAACAGGAAGGTAGTGAGCATTTGGCATTCCTACTGATCTTGAATGCATTAAGGGGTATCTGCAATTTCTGAACCTCAGACCTATGAAAGGAACTCATTAAAGAGTATCAGGTGCTATAGTCTTCAATGCAATAGTTTGAAACTCATACAGTGACCTAGATAAGGCAGCTAGAGTGTGGTTTGTAGACTTGAATATACACCAGAAGAGGAATCAATCTTTTGCGTTGTGATTCCTGTGTTAGGATTACTATATTACCCAAACAGTAAGAGCTACAAAAAGAGGAATATGAGATACAAAAAGCATAAGAAAAGGGAGCGGAAGGCTTCCAATATGATGTAACACAAAGATCTGTCAGAGTTACAGCTAAACACTTTTATGAAAATAACATGGAAAGACTTGTGCACTATTTTTATGAGGATAAAAGAATTAAATCTTTCTTTATTTCTACATACTTTTAGTAAGTGTGCTAACCTCTAAAATAGTTTAAATTTTACACTACCATTTCTTTCCACCAATGTTTACTGGACAAAAATCGTTCCACGGTTATCTGGTGGAAGATTGTGCTGATGGCCAACTGCTGTGCTCCACCACAATTGCAGCTCAGCAAAGGTAATAATCAAACTATGATTATTTCAGCATAAGAAGTGCACAAAATGGATGAGGCCAGTGAATTCTGGTGAAAGGGATTTTTTTTCCCCAGTACTTTGAAATAGGACCCATATAACATTCCTAGCCTTCTCCTTTTCATTTTTGGTACTTCCTTATTTTGCCTACTGGGTTTTCACAGAATGACAGAATCACTTAGGTTGGAAAAAACCTCCAAGATCATTGAGTCCAACCTTTGATTAATCACCACCTTGCCAACTAGATCACAGTACTAAGTGCCATATCCAGTCACTTCTTGAATATGTCCATGAATGGTGACCCACCATACCCCTGGGCAATCTGTTCCAGTGCTTAACAACCCTTTCTGTGGAGAAATTCATCCTCATGTCCAAACTGAACCTCCCCAAGTGCAGCTGGAGGATTTGTCCTCTCTTCCTGGTGCTTGTTGCTTGGGAGAAGAGGCTGGGTACCCACCTGGGTACAGCCTCCTTTCAGGTAGTTGTAGAGAGTGATAAGGTCTCCCCCGAGCCTTGTTTCCTCCGTGCTAAACAACCTCTGCTGCATCAGATGCTTCTCCTATGACTGACTGACTTTCTAGACCCTTCTCCAGTTTCATTGCCCTTCTCTAGACTGATTCCAGCATCTCAATGTCCTTCTTGAATTGAAGGGCCCAGAACTGGACACAATACTTGAGGTGTGGCCTCACCAGTGCTGACAGGACAATCACTGCCCTGGTTCTGCTGACCACACTACTTCTGATTAAAGCCAGGATGTTATTGGCCTTCTTGGCCACCTAGACACACTGCTGGCTCATGTTCAGTGAGTGTCGACCAGCACCCCCAGGTCCTTTTCCACTGGACTGCTTTCCAGCCACTCTTTACCCAGCCTGTAGCACTTCATGGGGATTGTTGTGACTCAAGGGCAGGACCCAACACTTGCACTTGTTGAACCTCATACAGTTGGTCTCAGTAATGCTCACTTAGAATGATTTGTTTTACAAGAGATTCCGCTATACAACAGGCAGTTACCCCTTCCTTTTCCCATAATTATTTTCAATACAGCATCTATACTTATAATTTCTATAGGCATAATTTAACCAGCTATTGTGCCAGATTTTAAAAGCTATGGGGCAGCGTTCACAGAGAGATGTTATTCTTGCTCTTAAGTATCCCTTCAACCAACTGATGTAAAACACATAACCAGTGGCACCAAGGGATATCTTACCAGATATCAACAGGATTTGTTTACCATCGTGTGTGTTCATGGCCAACATCATATGATTCCATTGCTCAGTTATCTGGGATATTTTTAATATCTGCTTGAAATTAATTTAGCATTTTGCTTTGAAAAAAGATACAAGTTACTGAATGTGAAAATGGGATCAAATGGTACTATTGCCTGAAATAATGAAGTATTGTACTAAGTATTTCAGAGAGGCCCTGTGATTTATTCTGGTCCCATGTACATTCACGCTACCATCATGGGCACAAAAAGTTATTATATATCATTAGTCATTATAGCTCTATGATCACAGCGAACATCTTCTACAGATATTCAATAACCTTCCAAATTACATATTTCACAGAAGTAGGTCAAATTTAGCAGTGATTGAAGACTAACGTTTTTGCAAGTACCAAACCATCCGGATTTTATCAAGATAATACTGTAAAGAAGTGTTCTGCATATTAAGAATGGCTTATCTTTTTGTAAGAGAGATCTAAATCTGCTGTGGATAATTCAAAGGTCTTTTCTTTTATGACCTCTTTTTAAGTTCCTGCTCTTGCTCTATTCAGGTGCTATTAACTCATGTTGTACAAGATCAGAGTAAGATATGAGTCACTGACAATGTTCATCAGTTCTGCATTAGAGTGAAAGTAAAACAGCAAGGGGACTGAATATGAAGATTCCTCTGCATGAGGAATCTTCTGAGCATCACAGAAATGCATTGACACTATGGAGCTGGGGTGTACCAAAGGTTCTATTACTGCATGTCTTTGGATAGCAGATTGCCATCTATGCTTTCTTTCTAGTTCTCTTAAGGGACTTTGAATTTTCAGACTTTTGTTCCTGGTGAACAAGATCACAAGAACATATATTGTAGATTTGTGTCTACCTTTCATATTCCTCTATACATCTTTTTTGGCCATTTCATTCACCATCCACACTTCCTTCTAAAGATAAATCAGTCAATAGTTATCACCTGTACCATGATGCTGATGCCTTTAGAAACCTGTAGAGTAAATACAATTAACAATAGACTTTGACTGGGTGCCCCCATGTTGGGAAGATGATGCTCCTGGCTTCAGACGGGTGTCACCTACCAACAGTGATAACACATGTCAAAAAGAGAATATGGTATCTCAAGGTGATACAGCTGTGGCCACCATTAATTGACTCAGACACAGTAGCTGCTGCTGAAGGCTCTAGTGTGGAAGGTTATATACCAAAAAAAAGAGACAAAAGTTCCTGTGGGCTTTCTGTAACAATGCAATACAGGGAGAAAGAGACGGTTTAAAGTAGTACAGAAGAATGATCACAAGGTATCAATTTGGAATTGCTGCTCAGCAAAACAAGTAGAAATTACAGAACATTACCCACTGGACAATATACTCGATTTTTTTGTAGGCATGTTAGAGGTGGTCAAAAAGAGAATTACCATTCTGTAGGAAATTCTGACATTTTGGCATCTGTTCTTTTTATGATTAAAATGAAAAATCCAAATTTTGTAAGATTTAGTTTTAGGGAAATATTTCTTAGGAAATGTCAGAATTTCAGCACAAGTTTTTCGTTAACAATGTTGAATCACTAAACTAAAAAAGATTATAATGTGGCTATATCTGCTATTACACAAGAATAGTAAAACATTATTCAAAACAGTCAAGCTGAAACTATGGTTCACAGCATACATGAAAGATGATGAAACCATAAAGAAATAATCTTATCATTGTGAAGTGATACTGTGAAGTGACATTGTGAAGTAGTACTGTGACAGTACTTGTATAGGAATAATATTATTTTTAATGATATTGTCATACCAGTTTGATCATTAAAATTTGTAAGTTTATTTTGTATGGTCAAGGCCACAAGCCCAGTGACTGCCTGATGTTATTTATTTATTGTTAACTCTGAGTCGTTCAGTTAGTTTCATAGTCAGTGTTTCATAAGACAGTCAGATATTTTTTGCATTAAAAAAAACCCCGCAATTTGCCTATTGGCAGGTGAACTCTTAGGGAGGAAAACAAGTTTTAATTCCAGTACAATAAACCTAGAACTTAAATGGAACTACTGTAAAATTAATTACCATCTTATTTAGAAAGTGATTAAATTCTTGTTTTTATATGTTCTTGTATTTACATTTTCACAGAGGTGCTTATGGAAATTTAGCCATACAACTCCAATAACTGCTGAAAATTTATTCCTTATTGTGTTATTTTGTGTTAGACTTCAATAAATAACAACCTTGAGGTTTATGGCCTAAGTAGGCTATTTTTTTCGTCAGCTATGTATCCAGCTTTTTGTGACTTCTGGGAATTAATTTACAAAAGAAACACTTCATATACGATACTTCTTATGCCCTGTAGCATGCTTAGTTGTTGAAAGGGTGTTTTTACTGTGGATTTCATTGCTTCAGTGGGTTTTTAAAAGCATTTATTAAATTTAGTGTTTTGTTGAAGGAAAATCACAAGATATAAGAGGAAAAAAATCTCACTTTCTTAAAAGCTTAAGCTGTACAGTTTGTTAAGATACTCCATTGTCCTCATCTGGGCTTAACCCTTGTCTGATAAAGTGTTGAGAATCCATCAGACTCCCAGAGGAACCAGTTTAGAACGTTGTGTGTGTGCTTGCATGCATGTGTGTGTGTGTTTGTGTGTGCACGCAAGAGTGGGATATCATTTACTTTAATGCTGGGTACTGGTAAGTGTCCTTGCTGGGCCTGTGAATGGCTAGCATACAACAGGCAGGTCTACGAGACCTGGATGTGAGGTCTCAGGCACAGTCATTGGATGTTATGGCCTCATGTAGACAGTCTGCATTTGTTTCAAAACAAAAAGTTAAATTATACTCAAGTTGTCTGTTGAATTATACAATGAAATTATTAAAACTGTAAACACATCAACCTCTATAGTATTTGATTTGTTAACAAATTCCATTTATTTTATTCTATTCCTCTCACTTTAACTAGAGTGTAGAACTGAGTGACATTTCTTAGGTCACACTTGTGACCTCACTAATTTGTTTTCCTGAATAATCCACCAAACGACATGCTCACCATGTCAGAGCCATTTTTACCTACCTGTCTTGAGATGCACATTAGTGTGCATTGAATTGCAGACACAAAAAAATCTCTAGCTTGCAAGCAGTTATAAAACTTATTGCCCCACTGGGAACAAGAAAGGATTCCCTCCAATGCCTGTTCCCCCTCCCCCGAATTAGCTAACCGTGCTCAAATGTACCTAAGCTATACATATGTATAACTACCTTATGAATAGACATCATATTTCCAGGAATAGGCATTGCATATTAAAATTAATTCTGAGAACTTATTAGCATAGGTCCCCTCCCCATCTTCACCCTGTCTCTGCCCCTCTCGAGGGTCGGTGGTGGTCATTGGGAGGAAGGCAGTGGTCTTCCTCAGGAGCTTATCAAAAACTTCTGACCGAGAGATCAGCCTGGTACAAACACAGCTAAACCACAATCTTGTGTGGTTCTCTCAGGTTCCAAGATGTCCCACGCTGTCTCTCTCTCTGTCTGGTAGCCCTCTGGATTGTGTTTTTGTTTTTTTCTGTTCACATTCCTACCTTATCTCCAAGTACTAGGCCAAAAGGAGAGAAAGAGGAAAAAAATAGCGCATACAGCTCTAACTTAGCTTTATAGATTTCTTAAAACTCATATTAAAACTTCCACTAAACCCCTCTTTCTAAATCAGCAGATGCACACGCACATCCCCCCCGTAAACATTTCTCAAGTTATATTCCAATGGCAACTCCAGAATTTTTTTCTGAACCAAAAAGGGCACATGTGTAAATCAATTTTAAAAAGACTTCTGAACACTGATCTTGTTAGTATACAAGATGCGGGCAAGTGTCTGCTGTCAGGGGAGAAGCAGTCAGGCCATGCCTGCATCTTCTTGTTGTCTTTTCTCTCTTCCATCTCTCCTCTGACCTCTTGGCCACCTCCCTGCACTTCAGTGCTCTCAGTCTCATCTATATGCATGTTTCACAGCAGCTTGGTACAACCCCTATGCATCCACTGGTTCCAGGGCTCTAACATGCACTTCCTTCAAGAGCACAGCACACACATTTACCTCCAGACTCTCATCCTTCATGCAGGTTCAGGTACTCCTTGCTAGAGACATGCAGATAATACTGCTCCCTGTGCTTCGCTATCTTGCACAAATACATACGTACCTTGATACTGTTACATGCCACTCAATGCAGTAAATTTTCTTCACAGTTCTCTTGAAAATATATTTGTATTGATTTATTTTAGTCAGTTATCTCTTACATTTTTATGAATTTTCTCAATCAAGGCCTACCTGTGTGTGGAAATCCTGTCCCTGTCTTACTATTAGTCCTGGCTGTTTTATGATAAATTAACAACATAGTGTCAAGTTAATCTTTCAGATCAGTGCCTCCGTTTTCCTTAAGTCCTACACAGTGCAATTTGGAGAATAAAATCAGTTTATGCTACTATACAATTTAAAACTGCAACATTTAATAAACCCAGATATTAATTCCACTATTATAATACCGGATAGCTTCCTAAGTAGTTAACCTGAATTTTAAAAGTATAATTTTTTCAGACATCATAATTATTTGCAGGTTATTATATAGTACAGAGGATTTGTCATTGTCAAATACATTTTTTGTTAGTTTTAGCCATTTTCAATAGATTTGATTGCTACCATGCAGAGAAGTAGAACAAAGTAGATAAGAGAATGAATTTTCATTTTATACTAAACCCAAAAATTCTTCAGGCAAATCTATTCAAAGTGCCGATAAATTAAAATGTAATTTGCTCTTATCTTTCACTTCAGAAGTTAATGCCTGTGTTCTTTGTTTAGCCTCTATTATTTATATCTCAGCAAGTTCTAGGTCACTGCATACAGGCAGCTGATATTTAGCAACTGATCTTAGTGGGGCTTAATTGATTGTCTTGTGAAAATTGCATGTTTCCCAAACAAAGACCAAAATGCATTCCTACTGGCAGATCCCTTTTTTCTCAGAAAAATATCTATGAGCGAACACTTCAACAAAAAATATAATGAACATTGGTATTGTTTCTTAGTTTAATTTTTCTTCAGACATAATTCAATTTTTTATTAATATTTATGGAAATGGCTATTATAGACTTCAGGAATAAGTGCATAAAATCTTGTTCCTTTATTTGAATTTTATTTATCAGAATTCTTTAGGCAGAGTTTAGGTCTTCTTTTGTAATGTGATCACTTGAAGATTCCAGTCTAAATCTGGCATGACAATACAAGTCCAAAATTTCTGTACACAACACAGGAATGGCACAAAAATCTTTAAACATTAATCTATCCTGACATCATCTTCTGGAATACATCTGGATAGTGGTTCCATAAGGTAGCCTTTTGGAGGATGCAGAAGGGCATTAGTCATTTCTCCGATGTTGCTTTTTCATCCAATCCAAAATATTAGTGATTTTTGCAACTTTATTTTAGAAAAAAGCTAAAGTGAATTATTTCGTTACTACTGAAAAACATTTTTTCCTATCTCTTTTATTGAGAACTGTAGGTCGACATCCTCACCCTGTATTTCATCTTTGACTAAAAGTATTTTCTCATTCTGTATAAAGGATTTTCTTAAGACCTGGAGCCTGAGTGACAGATCTGAGACAGACTGTCCTGTCCATTCACAAAGATTAAACTCTCACTGCCTTGCATCCCAGCATTTGAAAGGATTTTTTTTTTTATTTCAGATTAGAAAAGACATTCCTCCTTACTAATAACCACAGAGATGCTGCTACAAAGATTTTGTTTCTACTCCATCAAATATTAACCCTTATCCATCTCATTCTCTGTTCTCCCTCTGCCCGTCCCATCGGTACTTTGTTAAATATAGTACTCTTCTCTGTATTCCGTTTGTACCCAGCCTTGCCAGTAATTTTTCCTTGACCAGACCACAATCATATTCTCTATCACCCACCTGGAAAAATTTTCAATCAAATACCTGTGTGTTTAACAATCTCCATTGCCACTTGGCAGGAGCTACTTGTATACAACTGTATTTGTCTTTATCCTCTTTAAGCAAACTAATTTTTTTTATTACATCTCCTGGGGGAAAAACAATGGAAAAAATCAGACAATAGGTATGGTAGCAGGACTGTCTGTCATGGTTGATGTGCATGGTCTTTTTTCAGTGCTTGTACCTATCTGATGTTTCATCCCTCATGCTCAGAAGACTGATTCTCTGCAGAAGAGACCTTTTGTTATTGTTGTTATTACTTTCTAATACAGTGGCATGTTGCCCATGAGCAGAACTGATGTTAATATAGATAATGACAATAACAACATCGGCAACATACTATGGGAAATGGTCATATACTGAATGCTCTTATGACCGGAAAACTGCAAAAAATGAACTTTTTGCTCTCTTTTCCTTTACAGTGAACTCTGACCTCTCTCCAGTTTGCAATGTATGCACAGCAAAATTAGTTAAGATTCTGGTCCAGTGCAAAGTCTTACATGTTATCTACAGTCACTTTAGGAAAAAAAAAAGTCATTTAACTTTCTGTCATTTACATTAATGCAATGAAAACAGTATGAGTTACATACAGTCTTCAGGCAGTTTTTTCTGAGTCACACTGATCTTGCATCCAGTAATGACACTGCAACCAGCCATCTGCTCTGTGACAGAATGGTGAGCTGGAGAGCCTTTTCAATGTAGTTATCTGAGGGGTTGGATTGGAGAAAGGATGACGAGGAGGCAGGGTTTCATGAAGTTTCTCAGGTGTTTGTTAAACTACTTTTGTGCACTCACATTCTATAGCCTAGCCCTAACTAAAATGTATCTACTACACCTAAGCCTAATCCTATGCCTACATTACCTTTCTAGCAGACTTTAAGTCCATGCCCCCAGATACACGATCTGGCTGGTTATGTCTGGCTGGCCCTGGACATGTCTGTCTGCCTGCAAGATGCCTTCAACATGGTAAGTTGAAGATTTAAATGTGGAAAAGTGCTTTAGACAGGCAAAGACTTTGATATATAGGTGTCATTAGACTTCTAGAAATAATAAAGATGTTTTACCACCTAAAGCTCCTCTTGAATATAGGCAAGATTAAAATTTTTAAAATGTTAAATTTAACCAGTAATACTTCTTTCAAGAAGCTACTCTTTTTTCATGTTTAACATATATTGAAGAATGCAAGCAGTATTATAAGACATTTTAAGGACTAGGTTTTACTTTCAGTGAGATTTTTACCATATATTTTTTTCCATGTCCAACAGAATATATCTCAATTCCTTCTCTCAGTATAATGAGGAGAGTGAAACTTAAATCAGAACATGGGAAGACTCCAAATCACATTTTCTTAGTGTCCTGGGTATCCATTTCTTAGTATAGTATTTTTCAGGAGCAATTTCCCTATATTCCTCTATGTAAAGTCCCCTATATTAGGCCAAGCTATAAAAAAAACATTCCAGTGTCTACAGTATGTTTTAAGTAGAATTTAGAAACCTACATCCAAAAGAATTATCTGTAAGAATACTGTTTAATCTAAGAACTACTTAAATGTTCAGTAGTCCACATGGGATTCATGATGTGTATACCTAGATATCTACAATGTCCGTAAGGATTCCCTCCTACATGTCTTAGATCTATAGTGTCAGCATTTATGTATGAGCTAATCATTCAAAGCTCTTTATAATGAGCGACCAAAAATACATAAGGTACATCTCAGTTCTATTTTAGGCATTATCATTAGGATGAGATGATCCCATGGCAGCACCCACTTCACTGACCATAGAAGTCTACTTTGTGTGCATACATATTTACTGAGATGACTCAGACTCCAACGGGTCCACGCTTTTATGTGAAAACATAATGTGTTGCCTATTGTATGTGCCCAAGTTCACCTTCATGGAGTAGTAGTTCAGCAGCTTTTGAGTGCCTCAGTTGTACACAAGGCTGTTTCTAATTCAGCACTAGACCTGAATCTTCTGAGCTAAGTAATCTAGTACGCACAGTGTGAAACCAGCTTTGCTGGAGTGACAACAAAGAACACATTGATGAGGACAAAAGTCTGTGTGAGATCATGCAAATTCCAAGATGCAAATAAGGTACATGAGAAGTGAAAACTGCTTTAGACTCTGAAGTTTTGTCAAATATAAGAAAACAATTTCCTGCTCAATCAATGGATTACTTCTTCAGTATGAGGATGGATGTAAACACCCTCTGGACCACACCATTTGTTCTGCATAGTCACATACTTCATGCTGACTTGTGACTTCCATACGCAAAAACTGGTATGAAGAAATGGTAATACACAATACCTGTTGTGATATTTATTGCTTACATATCAGTGCCTAATGTTTAGTGATGAGAGGATTCATCTACTCCAAACAAACCCACTCATGTTCAGGAATATAGAACATATTAAATTATTTGAGAGAGGAGAGAGACGTTCATATGCAACTAACATAAGGCAGTACCATTTTTAGACCTATAAAAAAGTAAAATCTGTGCTGCCATGTGCCTATTTATCTATAAATATGCATTGCATCTGCGTAGAATTATCTTTATTCTGAAAGTGCCTATCTAACAGATTGGTTCCTCTTCCAGTAGGCCCACCTTCTCCCTATGGAATCCCATAGTTGTAGTATTTGTCTGGCTTAGTGTTTGGAAGCCACAAATACTCAAATAACAAAAATATACTTCTGAGACATCAGAAAGTGGATAAAAAGCCAAACATGATGGTATGCTATTCCTTTTTGAAATTGAAATTGCCTTGTGTGAAAATTACAAGAATTTTAATGCATTTTAAGTTATTGTTTCATATCTTAGCAATCAAGAGAATAGGACAGGCACTACGATGATAAAGGAACAGTATGCATCTTACCTCTAGGAGTGCAAATATAGTATGAAGTATTTGCATTCACACTTTCTGAGGCAGCTTTTGCATGAGGGAGGCTCTTAGCTCCAAGGACCTACACCAAAGCTAGAGGTGGGGGTAGCATGAGGAACAAGTATGTGCTACATCTTTCTGTACCCAGCAATGGTAATATGTTATTACCGGTAATATTGTTGAATCTAAAATTTGCTCGATACCCCTATCTGGTCTGCTGTTGTTGGCATGAAGTTGTTAAGTTTTATTAGCAAATGAATAGACTGGACGATGGCTCTGAGATAGCTGTAATCAAGCCAGGAGCCATGGCCCTTGTAGTGGTAACAAGGTGACTCTCACCTGTCACTAAAGACTCACATGTGGCAAAACTTATCCAACCAACCACAAGTTAACTATTTTGTTGCTTAGATACGGTCTTCCATATATGGAAGTGTTCTTAGAAAGATCTGGAGAGAGAACTGAAAAGACAGAGAGAGAACCATGAGAGAAGCATGAGAAAGCCATGATAAAGAACCCTGGATATAATAGAAATATGCGTGGCATGCAAGATATATGCATGTAAAAAAAACTATTCGAGACTAATAATAACTGAAGATATAAAAACCGTAATGCCACATACTATGAAATGGCAATACGGTAGAAAGACACATTTCCCTTTATCAACACATTTCATCATCAGAAAGCACTATCAGAATGAATTAGAGTTCATTCTGTACAGGAAATTAATTCATTGCCACTTACTTGCTTGAATTTATTTTTGTGTTTAGAGGAATGGAACATAACCTGTTCATGTTTACTTTTCAAAAAACTGCGTCAAACACTTGGGGATGTATAAAGTATGTTGTTCACAGAAATAACAGGCTATAATTCATCTATTCCTTTAGAATCTGATCATTCCCCAGTGAATTAATGTTACTTTTTAGGTGGGAATCTCAAAGATAACATTTAGTATTTCTCTGGGAAACTACTACTCTGAGTGATACTTTCTACTGTGCAGTTGAAATAAAAGTCCCAGTAGGAAAAGTGTCACGGTCGGGACGGCCAGCGTGACATTAATCACGCGTGTGCTGCGTGTTCAGGGGTGCCGAAATGTAACAATTTATTGTTTACAGAATAGACATTTATACACATCAGAAGGTTTGCATATTCTAACACAATTGGTAGAGAGTTATCTAGCTACTTCACCATTGGCTAAAGGCACAACACTTGCTCTCTGCTCATCTCAGCTGCCCCTTCTCTCTCCATGACAGAAAAGGACATCACAAATGGCCTTTTCGTTACTGATCCAAATATCAGATTGCTGATAACCTGTAGGAGAAAAGAACCCTGAAAAACAAAGACTTTTGAATTGAAAGTAAAGAACGGAGGATGGAAACGAAGGCTGACCAAATCATCAAACTGTTTGGACCATTTGTGCATGGCTGTGTTGCTTCTCCAGCAGATGTCAGGGTGGCTAAAGTTCCCCACAAGAACCAGGGCCTGTGACTTTGAGGCTGCCTCAAGCTGCTTGTAAAAGCCTTCATCCACTTCTTCCTCCTGATCAGTGGCCTGTAGCAAACACCGTCACCCTTACTGGTCTGTCCTTTTATCCTAACCCATAAGGTACCTATAAATGAGTCTCATTAATCACTAAAGAAATACTCTTCAGAAAGGTGATTTTCTAAGTCATTTATTTAAGTGAAAGTACTGAAAACTTTAGATAGAAAGCCTGTCAAGGCACAATCATGGCTTATCAAGGAATCTCAGTAAAAGCAGTCTACTAAGTATTTGTCTGGGTGCTGAGGGGAAGTCAACTGGATTTGTGCCTTCTTTCATTTCTGTGGGATATTCCGTAGAATATTTATTAATTTTGTCACCTCAGAATGGTCTGCATTTTCTCTTGTTTTGTCAGAGGAAACATTGGTGCTCATTTCTCTGATTCTTGTCATTTGTTTTCACAGTCAGGACAGCTATTTTCTGACCTGACTTTTTCCCATTTTGTTTTAACCACTTGGCATTTGCATATATATATGGTCTCTGACATGAAGGAGGGCTGGGTGGTCCCCATCATTAGTTTTCAACTGAAAGAAACAAATGAGCTAGAGCGATGAATCTGTAATAGGCTCCCTGACAACTATAATCTAATTTCAGCACCATCTCATAGACTACATTTTACTCACAAGGTCCTTTGAATTTTAATTTGTTAGTGAACATTCATACATTCAAGTACAATTTGTTGTCTATGGCATAGAATTTCTTTAAGCTCACACTGAGATAAGTTTCTATTCCAGTAGACCACAGTATGTATAACATCTGGATGGGAAGCTTGCATAAAGAATGACATTGTGATTATGCCCACAGGAAACACATATCGCAAGTTGATCTCTGAACTAAATAGTTAGGTTACAGCACTGGTTTTCATTACAAAATCTTGACCTGTAATATTTTAAAAACTTCTATTTTCTATGCACTTATTCACTAAATGTAAATATTGAGCCATAGAGTCATCCTGTCCTTTAACAATCATTTTCAAAAAACCTCGGCAACAACAGCAGGCAGGAAACATTCAAAAAACTTTATTGGACGGAATTTAGTTCAGATTAAGAAGAGCTGGGAGTTGCACAGTTTCAAATATTTACCATCATGAATCCTATAAATTTGGCACTTTAAGAGTTCATGTAGTATATGTGAATATGAATCTCTTGGATCATTCAGTCCAGTAATTTATTACTGCAGGCAATCACATCATGCCATATACTATAGTTATCTAAATGCAACATGACATTTCTGCATCCATTAGGGATGCAATATCCAGGGGTTATTTTAGATTTGTCCATTACAAAATCATCCTGGAATGGTAAATTGGTCCTCTGCTCAGAGGTCACTCAAAGCTGATCCATTGACGCCCTGGAGTAAATGGGAGGCAACCAAACCTTTTTCCACTGAATAAAAAGCTGCCTCACTTTGTCTTGATTCTGCCAAGAGAGTGAGCCTACATGTGAGCAGACACTATGAGTGATTGAGTGACTGACCTCTTGTATATGTGAGGTGAGAAAAGCCCAGTTGCTCTACTTCCACAAAAGGTAAGTTAGCTTACCTTCACCACTGGAGAGAAGCAGCTTCTTCTCACAAGAAGCGTTTCCATGCTTTGATACCTCATTAGGTTGGAACAATTCAAAGGATCTTATTCTGAACTTATTTAAAATACTTCTACTAACCTGATCTTGTGAATTTTAGTTTTGGGTCCTCTCCAGTTGGGTTAAACACAATGATCTGACATCTACCTTAAAATGATTTGTGTTCCTTTACATGGAAGTATTTTCAGAAACAAACTCTCTGATGGTTAGACAACTGCTCTTGAATTTTCACATAAATTTATTCATGATGAATTATCTTTGTTTGTTCTTGGGATAACATTTCCCTCCAATTTGTGTAACATTTATTCCCCAGTGTACTTAGAGGTAGCAGTCTTGATCCTTCACAGCTATACAAGTTGAAATTCATTTATCTCACCCTGTGTTACGATTCCCTTCCCTGATACGATCTTACAATTCCCTTCCCTGATACAGCTAATAGACTTTCTTCACATCTGCATTCCAAATTCATCTGCCTTGAACATGTGTGCAATGTGAACATTGTTATCAGCAAAGTTTCAGTAGGGTCTTTTAAAAGGAATTTTTATGATCTTCGCAGGTGTTAGAATATCATTCTTAAAGCAACTTCAGATAAATTAACTTTTTTAGTATGAAAGTGTACTAGTTGTTCATACGTATCTTGTAACTATCTAATGTACTTAGGTGCTAGTTATTCTGTTTCTTCTGCTTACCGATCTAACATCTAAATGCAAAAAGTTAATTTTTCTTGATGAAATTTCAATTGATTCTATTAGAACAGGAACAACTAACTTTTCTTATATAATAGCTCATTCCTTGACAAAGTCCTTGAATTTGTGTCTTTGTCAAATGTCAGTAATGCAAACCAGTTTTCATGCCAGCACGAGCTGAGGAATGCACTACTCATGTCACCTCACTTTACATTCTCTTTTCTTTACGACCAGCTACCTTCTTGTTTTTAACAAGTTTTAATGTTTGTTCATTAATTTTTCTGTCAATAATCATCAATTCTAATTTAACTATTTTTTCAAAAATATTACACATATTTATTTATTTTTAATCCTACAAGATTATGTGTTTTATAAAGAAAGATAGAGGACTAATTTGGCACTTTAACATGGGAATCCTTTTGGTCTTACCCCATTTTCCATTATGCAGTGGCTTAAATAAATTCCCCCTTCAATACCTGTTGTTTTGTCTGTCACATTATGACATCAAACTAATGAAGCTGTGCTCTTCATGGACGTACCTGATGACAATAAGTTAGTTTTTCATTTATTTTACTGGGGGGGGGGATTGTTTGGGTGTTTGTTTTTTTTTCCTGAAGACATCATTCCTGCCTTTTTTTCCTATTTATAAATGATAAAAAAGTAGGGCTTTTTCTTCCTTAACCTTGCAAGAATATCGTATTAAACATCTCAAAACTGTTTAGGATCATTCTTTGGGTGAAGAGACTCCATTGTTGACATTTTGACAAGGATTTTATGTCAGACAATGGTATACACAGTAATAGATCTAAATAGATGTTAGGTAAACTCCAAACATTTTAGTCAATATGACTTGTTCTTTCTCAGTCAAGCAGGACCCTTCTGTCTCGTGGTTCAAAAGATAACTCCAAGCCTTATGAGATCTGAATATGTAACAAGAAAAGATCCAATAAAATTGACTAGGTTTGTGCTAAAGTTACATTCATAGTGCACAAAAAAAGAAAAAAAAATTGATCGTTTCTTTTTCACATCAGCTGTAGGAATAAATATGATCAATACATAATGAGGTAATATTAGGTATCAACTAAAAGATTCACTTATAGATGCCCTATTTGACCAGGCAATACTGTGACAACATTGCATCCAAAAATTCTAAGATTCCCTAGATCTTTTAAACTTTGGAGATGCATTTGTATTAGCAAAATATGTTTGGGTTAACATATTTTAAATTAATAAACTGTATTTTTTAGCAGGAGGAAAATAACTGCAAAGAGCTTGGATGGCATGAATTCTTATTTAACAGGAACTAGATATTGCTAGAAGTCTAGCTCAATTAAGTTATACTTGCTTTCCACACTCACATGCAGAATCAAAATCAGACTCATGCATGGCCACTCCATGAGGGCTGAATAGCCCAGATGGTGCTAAGGATACAATGAAATCACAAGTGGTCAAGAAATCACTTTCAAGAAAAGAAAAATGTAGAAGAGCCTGGAAAAAAAGGCTAAAGATGAAGATGTGTGCTTTATCTTTTTAATGATTTGACATATAGGTATGGACTTGGTGTCTTTGTTGAAAGATGTGGTAATGTCACTGATAAACACAGAAGGGTTTTGAAATTAGTTTGAGGCTACAATGCGCTACAATTTGAAGAAATAAAGTCACTTCGCAAATAGAAAAACATCTAATGGGATCACTGCAACAAAACAATCATTACTTCCTTCATATCAACCCCACCAAGTGTCTCAGGGATATTGGTCCCAGATATTCTCTTCATTTAACTTCATTTACATCAGGTTAGTACAGCAAAGAATTCCAGTGCAAAGAATTCCTGCTTGGCACAATCTATTCAGCCACAAGTGGAGAATGTTTACTACCTGTTCACTGCTACCTTAGTATTACCAACAGAGAATACAAATAGGAAAGAAGATATGTCAGGAAACTTCTGTATGATTCAGTTGTCTCCAGAAAACGGAGCAATGTTTCAGTATTTGTCAGACATGCCCTAAAAAGTGTGGAGCAGCCATGATCTACTTAAATCTACACTATCAGGATGATGTACAGTTTTTGTTCTGTCTTCCCACATGGCACGTCCTTGTTTTGCTCAGTGCCCTTTGGCTATAATATGTCAGAGAAAATCTTTGAGGCAGATTCATATATTAAGCAAAAGAATATTATGACCTTCTGTTAGGTCCCTTTACAAGCAAATGTCCACAATCTTTGTAGGCCAACTAGCATATTTTATACATTTGTCAACAACATCTCAGAAAAAGCTTTTGTCAGTTAAAGGAAACTATTGTCAAAGTACCTAGTACAGATGAATATATACTTCAATTTCTTAAAAGTTATATGACAGAAAATATTTTCCAGAAAAATAAAAACATCATTCTTAAGGCAGACAGACAAGAAATAAGATAATTTCCTTTCCATCAAATAATAAGAGAATAAAAATGCATTGAAGTATTTATGTCTGGAAAGACATTTCAATATAAAAAACTTATCCATTTGGAAAATCTATAGGTGTGGAATATACAAAACAGGAAAGAATTGCACTGTCTTGAACACTGAATTTAACTTTCCATTAGTTTATGATTAAATTATGCTGATGTGGGGGTTATTGTGCCCTTGAGCCAAAGTTTAACAGTCCACTTACAGTCTAGTAATAGAGATTTTAAGAAATGATGATTCTGTCATAATGCTGGTGTTATAATAGATAGATTTGGATGACTGTTCACATACAAATGTATTCAAATGAAAAGAGCATCATATCAATCATGATCTGCAACACATCATGGATTTTTTCTGGCACTTTATCTATTTAAATTACATCTAAATCATAAATACTGTGAATATCAGCAGTTAAAGTAATATTAGCCTAACAACAAAGGATATGGAGAGCAGAAACATTTTGATACTTCACTGTGACCTACAGCTTCATTGTATTTTATGATACTATCACAAGAACTTGCCATGCCATTTTAACTTCGTAGAGATTTCTCCATCTTTCTTAAAATTCATTACACTGCAAAAGCACAGACTTTTGTTGAGAGGTGACATATCACATACTTCAAATTGTATGCTTACTGACTGCATGGCTTATAAGGCCCTGAAATAAGGTGCCCAGTGTTAAAAATTACCAATTTTAAATTTTTGTTTAACATCATAGATGTGGAGCATTTTATTTACTTCACTTGTTTTGACAGCTTCCTTGTTTGTATCCTACTCTAGTGATGTTTTCTTAAACAAATTTTTCCGAGGCAAACTGGCAACAATTATACTTCAAAACTGTATCCAGTTGCAGGTACATGCCTTGAAATAAAATCCCTTTTGCTAAGGGCAAAATTACCAGGGGGGGCATCAAATCACAGAGACTTTATTAAAAAAAGCTGTAGATAGATAAAAATTCATTATCTGAACTTCTGAAAAATCTGTAGGACCAAATATAAGCATTTCTCTATAAGAAAAATCACAAAGATTTTGGAGTAAGCTAAGCTGTTCCCCTTACTAGATGTAATATGATCCATGCAACTCATCAGGGAGAAAAGGTCCAATTACTTACTCGAGCTGTACTTTAATGGTAAAGGATACAGATAGAAAACCAGTATACAGTCTTACTTGCACACTTCCATGGTCTGAGAATAAATAAACATACAGAAGAGCAGCTGTGGCTCCAAAAGTTCTATGATTACTTAAAACAACCATAGGAGCACAAAAAGGAATATCAGTCTGTCTCAATGTTCTCCCTCTGACAGAGGCTAAAAGAATATTCTCGGAGAAGAGTGTAAGCATGGCCTAAACAGAGTGATCATTTCTAGAAAAGAGTAATGTAGTACCTTTAACCAGAGGTTGTGTTTGAACCATAATGCTAAATATTCTCTGGTGGAGCTCAACTTTATGAATTTCTTTTTGAACTCATTCATACTTTGACCTCCATGAGACTTGTAGCAATGAGATCCAGAGTTCAATAATGAAGAAACTGTGTAAACTGTTCCCAGTTTACCTTTTCCACACAGTATATGCTTTTATGAACTTCCATTGTCTTTCTCCTTATCTCTTTTTCAAACCTGAAGAGTCATAGACTGTTTTGTCTGATTTTATACTTCTGCTTTTACAGCACCCTGTAGCAATGAGTTCCACAGTTATATAAATGACGAAAAAAGAAGTCCCTATTTACAATGGTACAAACATTACATTGTCTTTATATAGTCTTTCTAATCCAAAGAATTCTGGTCCATTTTGTAAGTAAGCTTCCCTTTCTAATAGGAGGTTGCTTCAAACCTTTAATAACCTTTGCTACACTGTGCCTTTCTGAGATTTTTGTTTCTTTTCGATAAAGGAAGACTAGAACTTGCAATTTTTAAATTAAAGGCATGCTATGGATTCTTAGTGGCATAATGGATGGTCTATTTGTTTCTCATTCCTTTTCAAATAATCCTAGACAGTATGTTTGCTTGTCTGACTGTCATGGATCATGTGACATGCTTTTCAGAGAACTAAGATCTTTTTTTTTTTCCAAGTAATTTTAATTTAAAGTCTATCATTATGGATATATTTTTCCCTATGTGCATTGCTTGTCACTNCACGATAAGAACTTAATAAACAACAAGAAAAACTGAGAAACTGCGAGTCCAATCCCTTTTATCTGGTACTGAACTTTGATAATAAGAAGAAATGCACAAAAACAGGAGCTTGGGTCATCTACAAGTGGCTCTACAGCCTACACTGAATTTCATTTGTCATTTTTTTACCTAATCATTCAGTATTGTGAAATTGTCCTGTGTCTCTAGGCAACCAGGTGGAGTTTCTACTATATGAATATTGTTTAAGAGTCATATAATAAGGGTAAATCATGCAGACCTGTTATCACATGAATGAAGCTAATTATTGTCTTTTCTGACCTCTATTCAAGAACCAGTTATAAGGTACATACATTTATCTACTTTGTATCTTTAGATGTATCTTTATAGGCAGACTGATATAAAATTAAGATTTATGTAAAATGTATATTTTAATTTCACACTTTGTAATGAAATGTACACAATGAGGTAACAAAGCTGGGCTGAGGAGGGAGGATTTACTTCTGGGTAAGACAGAAGTTGCATATTAGCTAGCAAAGTAGACAAAATGATATCTGATTTAACAAAGACACGTTAACATTTCCAAGGATATGGATTAATCCACTTCTTTGCTTTAAGAGACATGACAAGCCATCCATCTCTTGCAGAATCTAAATCTAAAATAAGTTTTGAGTAAAGATTATATATCTGAAACCTTGGAGAACTTCAAAGGAGAGATTGGCTATAAAAGCTAACATGCATCATCACCAAGACAGTCTGTTCTCTAATAATGCAACATGAGGAGTATGATAAGCAAAGATAGAAAATTGCTGACAATCACCTTGTTTGCACAACTTATCATGAATCACCTAAATCTGAGAAAAGTGAAGAAAAAGGTAACTCTCAGTTTAACATTAAAGCAAGCAGATTAGCATAGTTTTGCTTCCACCACTCTGCCTTGTAAACTTCTCTAGCTGTGTTGCCTCTTTTGCATCTTGTAAGGAATATAATTTTTTCTGCATTTTACTTACCATGGCATTAGATGTATGGTAGACTGAAACACAACTGATAAATTGTTAACAATAAGACATTCCTCACACAGAAGTGGAATACATCTTTTAAATAAACTTTCTAGGATGCCCATGGCAGAACTCCTAGGATAATTTTCGCAACATTCAAAACGTAAAAAGATATGTACATTTTCATCTACTTAAAGCAATTACAGGAGTGGCAACTGAAGGGGTGTGGAACAGGACGCAATATGGTGGGGTGGGTTGGAATTGGATGGAATGTGGGGAGGGAGAGCAATCCAAAGGGTAATTAGTGTTTCCTGTAACTATTGGCAATCAGGTTGGTTTTCTGTACTGGAGACTCTGAATGGACCGAGTAATGCCTTGTAAATTTTGTTCAGCTGCTTGTTATGATTGAATGTGAGAATTTTTTCACTTCATTATTCTTCATCCTTATGACTTAATGAGGTACTGGACACCAGAGATCTAAGCATAAAATTGTGGGTGTAACTCTTTTACCATTGAAAAATCTGTTCACCTGTCCCCACATCATTATGTTTCTTATTCCTCAATCATTTCCTAATCCTTACAAAAGGACGTCTCTTCTCTCTTATACTTTCTGAGGTTTTTTTAAACTCAAGTATCTCAAATGAATCAATTGCTCACACACTCATTGATTCCTTTCCAATACACCTGTGCAATGCATCTTCCTTCCTTCCAAGTCACCTGTTCCACACTGTGAAACACTTTTCCCATGTGTTTATTCATCCTGTTCTTTATTACAGTTTTTAACAAGCTATGTGATATTTATTTAAATATTTAAAATATTCAAGCTTTAGTTCTTATCTTTCTCTCTCCTTTCCTTGAACCAGATTTGCTATAAGCAGTAAATTATACCCCAATTAGATATTAATCTGTTTAATTTTTTGAGTTCCTCATGAACAGTAGAGTCAATGTCATTAATTCCATATTCCTATATTTTTGTTTTCATCAGCTCTAGAGTCTTAAATAACTAAGGCAGCAGTCACAATTCTTGTCAGCATAGAGATCTATTGACCTTCCCTTTTGATCACATCTTTCAGGCTAGTTTCTGACCAGAATATTTCTGCACTGAATTTTCTGTAAACACTTTGTTTGAATATTCAAGTAAATTAAATTGCTATCTTAATATGAATTAAATGCATCTTCTTTTCAAACTAAGTGGAAAGTAAAAAGTAAAGCTAAAATATAATGATTCATGAGCACAGATTAATTAAATTCTTCACTAACTGTTTCTGTATATACATCATATAGAAGGAGGGTGTCCAGAGGATGGAGCCAGACTCTTCTCGATGGTGCCAAGCAAGAGGATAAGAGATAATGGACAGAAATGGATGCACAGGAAATTCCACTTGAATATGAGGAAGAACTTCTTTACTGTGTGGGTGACTGCACACTGTAGCAGGTTGTCCAGAGAGGTTGTAGAGTCTCTGTTATGATCTGGTTATTAAAATTGTTAGAAATTCCTCTGCCTAAACATGTTACAAATGAGACAATATGCCAAAGTCAACAGTATGGATTTTATTTAACAGTAAATGTGAGGCAGAGAGAGAGACAAAATGAAATAGAAAAAGGCTGGGAAGTACAAAAGAGAGTGACAGAGATTAAAAGAAAAAGTATTGATGCCTTAAGATTTCTTATATACTTTATATGTCTGGATTTTAGCATAGCTGCATGGGTTCTCACACTTAGGATGGTAGAAAACTTCTTTTTCACGGTCTGTGAAATATTCTTTAATTTTCTTTTCAGGAAAAACATTCTAGCAAAGACATCCTCTTTGGGACATGAAACTGGAGGGAAATAACAAGATATGGGGTAGACAAAGCAAGATAGAAGGCCCAAAACTCCCAGGAGAAGCTCCAAGGGGCAGAGCTGGAGGGCAGGATGGGGGACGAATAATTTCGGGATTGGATGTATCCATTAGCTATGATAATTGATTAGTATTGAAAAAGGGGTACTGGTGCTGTGGTGGGTGTGCATGTCTATGTACAGTGTGAAGCTGGAAGTTTCCATTAAGGACCAGCTCTTTACTTTATCCTTGTTGGGAAAGTTTTTCTCTCACTTTAGGCCTCAGCATCACCATTTCGTGGAACCTGATCTGTTCAGGAGATACCAGGTACCTTCCCTGAGGGCCGGGGGGAGGCTTTGCAGTCTCAACAGGCTCTGGATTTGTTGCCTCACTTGGATCACGTGCAGTCCTTTGGTGGTGGAAGGCCTGAGGAATGAGTCTGGGGGGCACTTTGGGGGTCTTTAGTAGTTTATGACCCCTTCTCAGCTGTCTCTCGTGTGAATGTTCCATGTATACGTGGGTTTCCCAGAGCAGGGAGGTTTACTCTGTTTGGTGTGGAGAGATTTTGCCATCACACCCCCAAAACTCTTCTCCTTCACCACCTGGTGGGCCTTGTTTACTTCTCCTCAGACCTGAGGTGATCAGACAATAGTCTTATCTCAAGTTTCCCCATCACAGTTAAAATTCCAGTCAGGAAGCGTATTGGAAAGGAGTGAGGGGTGCTTAGCAGACAGGCAGTTGCTTCCTCGCGGCTTGAAACAAAAGGCTTTCTATGATTTTGACAATGTTTAAGATGTCAATACCATTTCAATTCATCACAGTCTCCCTCACTGGAGATATTCAAGAACCATCTGGATGGAATCCTGTGCAATATGCTCTAAGAAGCTTCGTGAGGGAGAGGGAGATTGGATCAGAAGACCCTTCCAACATTACCCATTTTGTGATTCTGTGATCATTCAAAGCTGCTAAATCAACTGACCACCTCAGCAAGAAGCTTCGAGGGCTATTCTCTCTCATATTGTTAAGCATCACCAAAAGATGATCAGTCAAAAATCTGAATTCACAAAAATATCAGCCTTCATTATGAAAGGTTGTCGTGCTCTATTGCTCTATAGAAAGATATAGATGCTTCTGTGTGGTGATTCAATCTTTTTCTTGCTGTAGTATGACTGTTTCCTTTGAGAGGATATAATTCTCAAAGTTCTGCATCTTTTTAATTCCATCCATTGATGAGACAGTGGAGTCGTTTAGGAAATTCAGGGAAGGTGTCAATTTTGCTCCAAGCCTGAACACTCAAGAATATTTTTATTTCACCATGTCTAAGTCCCTCTACACAGCAAAAAAGATTATAATTTTTTTTCTTACTTTAGTCAGCAGGATAGTTACCAAAAAGTAATGTGGTTTGGAGAAGAGTATATGAGGGTGAGTCACCTTTCCTTAAATAAATATCTCTGATGAATCAGACTTTGGAGGTCTATGTCTCTGTAGTGAGAGCTTCATTTTCTCAAAGAAGTCCTCAGCTGGCTTTGTCTAGTCCCTGAACTTCTGAGTGAAGTGAAATGAACAGAGTTCTCACACAGTGCTGATGGATAAAATGAGCACTTTTTCACTTTAACTTGTCTAAAGTATGCAGCAATAGCATTCCCTTCTGGCCACACTTCTTCTCTTAACACCAAAAAATAATTTAAAGATGGATGATGTGAACTCTAGATTGCATAGATGTCTATTGACTCAGACAAAAAACCCAACACTTATATAATCATGAAGATTTGATGACATTTTTATAAAATTCCAACAATAGTACTTTCACTGGTTGCTGACGCTGGATAGTGACACAAACTGAAAGATATTTTAGAATTAGTGTAAAGAGAACATTTGTATATGAATTACTCACCAGTTAAATGCAGAGAAGTAAAAATGGCACTGCAAATTGGAAGATAAACTGGCAGAGTTTAACTGAAAATTAACACTTTGTAGAACAGTCCTTAGAATGAAACGTATTTTCTTTCTTTTTTTTAGTTAAAAATGTTAATGGATTTCTAAGCATTTGCGTAAAATACAAACATAATGATTACATATACAAAGCAACCCCTCGAATTGCAAGCATTTTAGCAGCCTTAGTTTATATCTTAGGTTATACCTGAGACAGCTGTGAACAAAGCAATGATGTAATTCTGAAAAAAGTAGTCTGTTTTTACTTTTAAGAATGTTATATAATGGCATACAAATATGGTTGTTGTGGTGCACAGGAAGCAACATATCATCCTTCTAAGCAAGAGGGTTTTTAGGTATGTTCATGTGTTTTTTTTACAGCACATTGCACTCAGGAACATCAAAATAGTTAATCCCATAGGTATTTTTACTCTAAAGCCTCTTTAATTTTCTGGAAATCCAAAATTATCAGAACAATTTACTTCTAGCTGATCTTCCTATCATCTGAAAATTCAAAGTTCGGTTACTATGCAAGTGTGGTATTTTTTTCCTTATGTGAAATAGCTAAAATAGAACAAATAAGAACCAATATAGAAATGAGGTAGGATTTATTGCTGTAATGTCAGTATGTAAAGTTATAGCTGGATCCAAGCTAGTAACAAGTGGTTAAGGAGCAAAACAGTAATTACCTGGAACAATTCTCTTGGCTGTGGTGGGTATCTTACAAAGAGCATCTCAAAGTCAGTTTGTGGTATCTATTTCTCTCCAACAATTACTGGTAGCCTAAGGAAATTACCTCCCTCTAGCTTTTAGAGATCTGAATTTAGGTGAGATGAAGCATGTCTTTATTGACTGCTACACAAAGACACTGTAGTTAAATGAAGCGAGCAGATGAAAGTGGGTCAATGGGGACAGTGAAGAAAAGATGAGTCTCTAATTCTTTCTAAGGTCATTTTAAAAATAAAAGCAAACAAAATACAATAAAATAAAAAACCTTCCCGATGAATACACTCCTGTCATAGGGACCGTGTTACCCTCTACACATTTTGCACCCACAGAATACCTGGCATGCTTTGGTGTTACTGGTGTTGCTCTACCACAAATATGTGCTACTCTACTCCTTTCTCCATCAGCAGGTGAACAGTAACCCTCTTCATGTAAAATCATATATTGTGTGCGTTGCACTTAGTATGTGTTGTTAGCATGGACTCTGCTTCCAGGTTACAAGCAGAGGAAATGTTTGCCTAAAGCAAAATATCTCCACTGCTTTTCTTCTTGGGGTAGAAAGCAATTTATCATTGTATTCTCAGGACAAATTTCTGTAACATGGGGGTTGTTTTACAAAGCAATTTCTTTACAAAATAGCCTTTCTGTCTCTTCTCATGTAATTACATACTTCCCTTCTCCAATGAAAAAATTGTGTATAAATAGACTCTACTCGTTTAACCACTCTTCTTTGTTTTATCCAACACTGCAAATCTCATTCGTCCAGCTGCAAAGTTACCTTTTCCTTTTAATCCTGGGACTTTGCCTTCGGTCACTTATCTCCAGAACCTTGCCCCATCTGCCCTTCCCAGTCTCCTCAATCTCTTACCATTGCAGCTACAGAGAGAGACTGCAGCTGGAGAGTGAATAGGAACACCAATTTATTCATAATATTCAGTACAACTGGTATTTAGACAAGAAATTTGCCTGAAGCTGGTAGGAGAATGAGGTAGATTAAATTAGTTCAGTGTTGTAAAGAAGTGAGTGACATTTTTATATTTTAATTAAGTGAAACTAGCAACTAGGAAAGAGTAGGAATACAAGAACAGGGAGAAAAAAAAAGAAAGGAAATGAAACAGCAGCTTTCAGAAAAAGATGAATAAATAAGATTATTTTTTAGATTCTGTATTGTAAAGCAGGGAATTATAACAGGATGAATATGAAAATGTGAAGGTAACAGGAAACATAAGCAGAACTTCAATTACAATATGTCTCAAATGACCTTTTTAATCTTAGAGTCTGCAACAGAGAATAATCTGTCAATCAACAAAGTTAATTTTAAACGAGCATTCTTGGTATTATTTTTATCTAATGCACCTTGTTTAATATCCTGTTTTTTCATAAGAAGTGATACATCATGGCTCAGATTCCATTTCACTGCACATGCTGGGTGCAGTCACATTGATTTCAAGGAGACAGCGTAGCAAGTAAAATGCAACTCAGTAAAGCTCAGACATGACCAAATGTTTTTGCCTGTCCATCCAGTCAAGATGCTAAATATAATACAGGAAGATATTTATGAACTATGCCCCCAAACACGTGGGTACTTTTTTATACAGAGGTACTGGTGTACTTTGACGTAAAATCATGGAGATCATAGATCAGATTATTTCTATCCAAATTTAAGAATGTATGGGAGATCACTGAGAAAAAACTTAACCAATCAGAGATTCTACATTACTCACAGAAGGATGAAGGTTTCAAGAGCTGTTGATTCAGACCCTATGTAGTTAGGCCTCTCATTTTTTTCAGTGGGATAGTACAGGTTCCCAACTATGAGAAATAGTGTCTGTTAAATGTCCATAAAGGTACCGTCTTTCTTTTTAGTACATTATAGTTCTGCATTGCCTTTAATATAAACTCTTCTCAAATATCTTTGACATTTTTAAAACCACAATCTAAACTTTATGCATTAAGTGCGAATAATATTAATGCATGTAGTATTAATGCCAAACTATTCTAATTGCCCAACTAGTTTTTTAATAAGATGACCCACTACATTTAATTGATGTTATCAGAATATTATCATCACAGAAATTATGGAAGAAAAGATTGCCTTCTGAAAGTGCCTATCACTCTCACTAATTCAAGAATATGCTTACATGATCCATTTCAATTAAACACCTGAGCTGGTGAAGTTTCTGTGTATGTTGAGTCTTGCATTATGGGAGTTTTGAAGCATCCAACTCTTTTGAAGCATCCAACTCTTTTGAAGCATCTCTTTGAGAGACACGCAGAAAAAGAAAATGTTTATAGCATTTAATAGCGTCTGACAGATTTATGAATGGTGGCAATGCTTTTCAAGCTGTAGTGGTTTGACCCTGGCTGGACACCAGGTACCCACTAAAGCCACTCTCTCACTCCCCTCTGCAACTGGACAGAAAAGAGAAAATATAGCGAAGGGTTTATGTATTGAGATAAGGACTGGGAGAGATCCCTCACTGATCATCGTCATGGACAAAACAGACTCCATGTGGGGATACTAATTAAATTTATTACTAACAGAATCAGAACTTGAGAACTTGAGAAGTAGAGTAAATCTTAAAGATACCTTCCCCCCACACTCCTAACATTGTTTGCTTCCCTATTGAGTATTTTTATTCTTGTAATCTCCACAATCATGCATTGTGTCTATGTGCTTGGCTTGTCTTCATAAGATTTCTGTAGAAATCAGACAGTGTGAAGTGCTAATGGCTTTCCAATTGACTAGACTTGATTGAAACTAACTTTTGAAGTAGTATAGAAATCCTAAGTCCTTCCACCTCTGTAAGATAACAGTGGTTTTTCTGGGTCACAAGTATATGATTATTTGAATATTTGTCAGTCAATTTGTAAAATTTTTGTGAAGAACTGTCCTTCTTTGTGCATATGCACACAAAGAACAAATCATCATGGCCATTTGTTATGAAGGGCTTTCTACCCCCATTCCTTTCTAATTGCAAAGTGGTGCAAATTGGTTTTGACTGTTAAATGTATTAGTCTGAATAACAGCAATAACAAAGGTGTTAAGAGTGTTCTTCCGTATGCTCAAATGGGGGAAAGGCATAATGTTTTATTACTCCATAGGGAGTTATAACAACTGTTTTAAATGTAAAGTGCAGTGAGCATTTTAGCAGCTATCTGAACTCTGGAAAACAATAAAGTGCTTGTAAACTCACTTGAATAAGTTCACAACCTAAAGGAAAATAGTGAAAGTGAGAAAAAATTTAAAACCACTCCAATTACTATAATTCCTAAATGTTCACAGGTGTTACTTTTGTTTAGGAAGTCATTTTACCTTATCCATGGTACCTAATTACTTTCTAAGCCCTTTCATTTTAGAATAATTTCTAAAGCATATTCCTTCATAGAGGAATCAGATTTGCTTGCAAATATATTTACACTAATGAGAGAACTAGCTTTTGAGAATTTTTGTGTATGCTTGAACATTATTAGCTTGAGATTCCTTAAAGGAATTGAACTACAAAGGCCTGAAATATACTAACACCTATTTCCTTTTAGATCTACAGTGGTACTGTTACGATCTGATTATTGGTAGGACTCCAAATAATCTTGTAAATACTTGCAGTTGGTTCCTTTCCGTAAGCAAAATTAAGATCGAATGAGATCCTATGTTGGATTTTAAAAAAGATAAGTGAGGTTTATTTATTTATAAGACTAAAGAATAGAGAAAGAAGGAAAAATAGATAAAGGAAGGAAGAAGCTAAGATTTACTTAAAAAAAGCATAGGAAAGTGTTACCAACCACAGCTCGCTTATTCGGTGATGGTATGGGGTGTGTACATGTGTGTGTGTGGGGGGAGGGGAGAAGTTTTATTACCGTCCTCATCCTCTCTGATAGGGCAGAGCTGACCTGTTCAGTTGTCACTGGGATCTGGCAGAGCAGGTTTGCAGGATGGCCGGGTGACTGGACTAGCACACGTGCCTTTTGTCCAAAGATGGAGTTCCAAGCAGGCAGATGTCGGGGTTCACCTCATGTCTCAGCAGGAACAGGCTCCTTTGCAGCTGATTCAAACCTCTCGCTAGACCAGGCCTTTGCCGTACCCGTGTTCCTCAGCCACGTGGACAGCAGTGAATTGTGCGTCCCTCTGCAACTCGTGTCCCCAGGGGTCCAGGCCTTAGGGGTGCAGGGTCCGGGGTTGTCCTAACAGAACTGGTGCACCCACATAATGCTGTCAGTTATGACAAAGGCTCTAAGAGATGCCTACATCTTTCTGGCACAGATGCTGTTAAGCAGGCAGGGAGCCCTGAGCCATCACAAAGGAAGCTAGAGACCTGCATTTAGTCAGTTGAACCCAATCTCCCTGGTTTACAGAATCTATACATTTTCCAGGGCCTTTATTCAGTTGCCCAACCATAGGCTTTAGCGTAACTTGATTCACTGCTGATGATCTCAGTTTAAGAAAGATGTTGAGGTGCTCGAATGTGTCCAGAGGTCAACGAGGATGGTGAAGGGACTGGAGCACAAGCCCTATGAAGAACAGCTGAGGGAGCTGAGATTGTTTAGCCTGGAGAAGGGAAGGCTCAGGGGAGACCTTATTGCTCTCTACAACTGCCTGAAAGGAGGCTGTAGCCAGGCAGGGGTTGGTCTCTTCTCTCAGGCTACCAGTGACAGAACAAGAGGACACAGTCTTAGGCTGCAACAGGGAAGGTTTAGGTTGGATGTTAGGAAAAAAATTTCACAGAAAGAGTGATTCACCATTGGAATGGGCTGCCTAAGGAGGTGTTGGAGTCACCATCCCTGGAAGTGTTTAAAAAGAGACTAGATGGGGCACTTAGTGCCATGGTTTAGTGATGTGATGGTGTTAGGTTATGGGTTGGCAATAGGTAAGATAATAAGTAATACATAGGTAATAGATTGGACTTGATGATCTCAAAGATCTTTTCCAGGCTTGTTAATTCTGTGATTCTGTGATCTCCAGATGCCACTGTAATGACACAGCACAGGAGGCGTCATAGAATCACAGAAACACAGAACATTTGAGGTTGGAAGAAACCTCTTGAGAACATTTAGACTCACTCCCTCTTCAGGTAGGGTCAACTAAAAGCAGTTGCCAAGGACCACACCCAGATGGGTTTTGAATATGTCCACAGATGCAGACGCCACCTATCAAGAAATGTCTTCCACTGTGGAGCACTCCCAAAGTAAAAACAAAAGAGTTTTCTGTTTTCAGACAGAATTTCATGTTTTTCAGTTTGTGCCATTATCTCTTGTCCTGTTGGTGAGCATTACTGGGGCAAGTCTGGCTCCCTTTCATGATGATTATATATGTATATATATTTGGACAAGAACGCTTACCCCTCCCTGAGCCTTCTGTTCCCAGACTGAACAGTTCCAGCTCTCTCAGCATCTCATTGTACATAAGTTGTTCCAGATCTTTAATCATCTTCTTGGCTTCAGTACTTTACAATAATGGACAAGTCACAGGCCTGTACTTTCCAACTGAGTAAACAATGTCAAGTGCATAGATTATGCCACAAGCTTCTGTAAAGTAACTTGAAATTTTCTCACGGAAGAAGAAAAAATGAAAAAACCTCAAACAAATTAACAAGTATCTCAGAGAATATTAAGATCTTGTGCCCAAGGAACAACAATTTAAGAGCGCTGCTCACTAACACTGAGAGTAAGGCAACTGAGGTAGAATTTAGTTCTGTAAACACACAGACAAGTTATTTCCCTAGGATATCCTGCCTGGCTTACACTTATGTCTCTAGCAGCACCATGTGTTATCCATAAATTCGTTACTGTATCTGCCAATCCAACATAGTCCTTTCAGTTAACATGGGATCTTAAAAATATCTCTGCTTAGCCAAATAATTTTTTTTCTCCCAGTTTGTATGTAGACCTCTTATTTTTTAATTTCTCTCTATGTTTAGTTTAGAAGCCACCCTGACACAGACATCTAAAGCCATTATATTCTTAAGAGAATTTACAGGTCACCTGTCCCACTATAGACAATAGCTAAAGACCAAGTAAAATTTTCTAGTGTACCAAAAGTGGCACAAAATTCATACCTGTGAACAAATGAATTCTGTCTATGGGAATTATACCACAGAAGATTATTAGTACCACCTACATTAATCAGCTGCTCTGAATACCCCCCTGGCAAGGCATGGAACTTCAATGACTATATTTTTCCTGCATTGACCACTGAGAAGATTTTTTTGGCTCTAAATAGATGATGATGGGGACAGTTTGAACCTATCTCAACAAACAGAATGAGTGTTTTTGCCCATCAACTGTGTTGTGCTGGGGTTCCACTACATCATGCTTAGGTTCAGAAATTTCTCTAGTGGCAAATGCAAATTCTCCTAGTTCTGTGTGTGGAAAAGAAGGTCACGTCATCGATATTGTGGGCTGCTATCTAAGTAACTATTACCAAACATACAGGAGAAATACTCTGGAGGCCCTAGACCCATCACCATGCCTGTTTGTTTTGGTGATATGGAGAGATGTATAGTTAATGTAAAATTCTTTTTATCTACCATAATTATTCTCCTGCAATAATCAGTAGCATCAAAGTAGTTAAAAAAAACTGTAATGATACATCTTTTATATTAAATAACCATGTTTTAGATCAGTCATATGATTTCCCACTCTTGCTACAACTGAGATAAATGTCAGGGTCTACTTTATATCAAGTTGTATAATAATCAACAGGCATATATCAAACATGACTACTGCAAGATTTTAACATCTGGATTTCTTATTTCTATATTTTCTTTCTTCTTTCTACATTACATAATTTCCTCTATGATAATAAACAATAATTTGTTGAAGTGATAGTGTTACTGATGCTTTGCTGCAAACCACAATAATAAAAGATATAAGAAGATAACTGAGACTTTGCCAAAGTCAGAAGATCTAGAGGGCAAAATAAGTATTATATAGGAGGGATAAAATACTTGAAGTCGTCCTGAATATACACATACTGGAGTTTTGTACATGAAAGTTAACACTACAAAGAAAAGTTAAATTGTGCTAGTGACGTAGCTTTAAGGTAATCCAGGAATTACTTGGGAAAAAAAAGAGTCTATAAACATAATGAATGATTTTCTAAGTACCCTTTGATATGGATCCTCTTCAGTCTGCTTTATATTCCGTTATGAAACGTTGGAAAGATGGGAAGATACATGCAGAAATGTAATGTCATTGAAATGGAACAAGAGCAGAGTTAGAACACTGACCAAGGCCTTAAGTTATCATGTATGGTATTATTGAGTCACTAATTGCAGTATCAGTCAGTTTAGCTGGTGCTTTTAGAAACATTGAAAATCCCCTCCTGTTGGCTATGGGAAAGATTTGGAAGTCTAGCAGTCGCACCTGGCAATGCAATCTAAACATAAATTGATGGACAAAAAGAAAGGTATCATTTTGAAAAGTTTACTACTGGCTAAAGTGCACTTGCACACACTTTTTTTGGAACTTTGTGGGGCTCCTGAGATGTAGACTAAAAATGCATCTAAAGCATACATTGAGAATGTAGAAAAAGATATTTAAGAACCGTTATTTAACCTCTACTCAAGGTATATGCTGAGATGTTCAACTATCTCAAAGATTTCTTTGAACCCAGACCTTCCATTAAGCTATAAATGGGGGGTTGTCATCAAAGTCATGTTAGAAAGCAGAAATTGTAATGAAATTTGTTTCTTAATTTAGAATATACTTCCTAGACGGTCTGAGATTGAAGACAAATTGTGTGCACTTTTGTCTCTACAATACACACTCCACAAAATACAATACATGCAGTATATCTTTCATTTGTAGGGTGTTTATTATAATGTCTTAACTTTTGAAAGGAGTATGTTTCATGTTGCTAAATGTGACTGAAGGAAAAACAGTCCCTTCTTCTCATCCCGTGCAGCAATAAAATGAATTCGAGAAAAGCAAACACATTGATGTTCTAATGAAATGAGTATACTGTGTGATCTACAGGAGAAAGCAGTCTTGAAAATACATTCTGAATTATCCTATGTAGAACTCATACAGTTGCATAGTCCATCATCAGATTTTATCTGGGAAATACAGGAGCTAAAGATATTAAAATTTAAAAGCCCCATTTGCAGAGAATTTGTAATGAGTTCAAGAAAGATGATTGCAGTCAACTATTGTACAGAACATGGGTAATGAAAAAATCAGAATGTATTTCAGGAAGAGATAAAGAGAGTAAAATCTTTATTAATACTCATAAAATCTAAGTGTCAGAAAGGAGCATAGAAATCAATGCGATTAAGCAAAAGTCAAAAGGCAGATGTCAGGGATTTGAAATGCAGATATGGTAGGATAAATAGAAGAATGTGCTGATTTTTAAAGCAAGCAGAGCAAGTGAAGCAATAGTATAATGTGAACAGTTGGCACCTGTAAGTTCACAAGGACAGGGAGAACAAAACTAAATACTGTTCTTCCCACACATAAGCTAAATAAGAACTTCTTAGATGGATTAATTTTGGGATAAGGTGTAGGGAGAATGTGGAGATAATTCATAAAAAGAAATATTCAAATAGAAAAAAAAAAGATTAAATAAATTTCTAGAATGAGGAGCAAATTTCTACTGTAGACTAAATGTATTAAACTAGAATTTTAGCAGGTCAGGGGACTTACATTAACTGTACTAGACCCAGACCCTAACATGGAAACAATGTGGCTGGATTGAAAAAGCAGCATTTTCCTCACCAAGTGGTATACAACACATTCCATCCTGGCAGTAGGTATAGATTGACAGCTGCCTTTACATCTCTTGTAAGTTTATATCCATAAAATATACTCCTTGTGTTTAAGGATTATTAAAAAACCCTGCATGTATCTTGAAAATAATGTGAAAACATTGAAAGGAAGAAAATGTCTTTTGCATATGCAAAAAATTTGGAGCAGAACATTAAAGAAATAAATTAACCAGAAATTATCAGCATGGTATTATCAGGAATTATCAGGAAAACAAATGATCAAATTATTAGGAATTATCAAGAAAACAAAATTCTTCTTTGTCCAGGATGGGCAAGAATAGACTAAATAACATCATCTTTAAGTTCCCTTACCTAATGAAACTCAAGAAACTCAGAATTTCCTTGCCACGGAGCAAAGTTTTGACAAATGGAAGAATTTTAGAGGGCCAATGTCAATATATGTAAAAATAAACTTAATATAAAGAATAATGTATTAAGAAAGAAAACAGCAAATTAAAAAAAAACCCAGCGTAAATTAAATGTTACTAAGCAATATCAGTGAATAACACGGGTTTTGACCTGGAAAATATCCCAAGGGCTCTGCCTAGCCATAAATTCTTCAACTACTTTAATTTTTGCATGATTCTTGATATGGCAGATTGATATGGCAACATTGGCTATATGTTTTTCAACAACCCATAATACTCACCTGAAGGCCCTGGTAGACCACACATACAAGGGAAGATGCAAGCTAGGCCTTTCATTTTGCTATGGATATTTGTGCAAGTGATAGATTAGGTCAGATCTTGTTCCAGATAAAATCAAAGGATAAAAGTCCCTAGTGTTTAATAAACATGAGAGGCTTGCTGGTCAGAAAAGTCACAAAGTTAACTTTGAGTCTCTTCTGCAGAAACTATTGTTAGACAGGTTTTCCACACTGCTGGAAATGTTGCACAAAATTCTTCAGTTCACAGCTTCACCACAAAAGACTGTGTGTGTCTAAATTATATTGGAGATACAAAGCCAAGGAACGAATGATACGATTTCTTTATTTGGAAACATACTTCCAAAAATATCAAGATAAATGGGTAAAGGTGCTCTTCAGCTTTGCTTAGAGAGGACACTGGAAGGTGAAGATCAGTTAGAATTTAATCCAGTATTATATGGATAGCATTATAAGAAATGCTACTCAGTATGTAGAAATAAATGATATCTACTACAAGGATGTGTAAGCAGTAAATTCATGCTTGTAAATCACGCCAGTATCTAAAATTCTAAGACCAAGTGATAAAGTAAAATGTCAAGTTTTACTAAGTTTTGAGACGAAGAAGTTGGAAGTTGAAAAAGTTGTACTTTGACCCAAATGCTTCTTTGATTTTAAGATATGTTGAATTTCTTGTTTCACATGGAGGTGGTCTCTCCAATAAAAGAAACAGAGATCTTTGGGAACAACTTGAACACATCACTTTGCTTGCTTTAAATGAACACAATTCATATAGCCATTTTTAGAGAATAAACGGCTCTAAAATCTTGGTCCATGTACATATTAATTAATAGAATGGAATTCTATTAGGTCTGAAATGTCTGCTCACTTTAGCAACAGTCTATCATCATCTTTCTCTCGGAGAATCAGTAGAAAAAGCTCAGGCTTCGGTGCATGGACCATAGGTGTAAAGATAGCAGGCCTTTTCCAATTTTTTTTTTTTTTTAATTGGTTAGGTTTTTTTGTTTGGGGTTTTTTGAGGGGTTTTGTGGGTTTTTTGGTGAGGTTTTTGTTTGTTTTTTTTGTTTGCTTCTTTGTTTTGGGGCTTTTTGGTGAGTTTAGTTTGTAACTGGAAGATAAATTCACTGACATGTTTTGGTTCTTAACCTTAAACTAAGATAATATTTAGAAGCAGTCTTCTGAATAAATTATACCTATTATAACATTGCAGAGAAAATTATTCTGAAATATGCAATAAATTATTTAGTGGTAACATTTAACAATGTAGTTCAAGTGATGACTTTTAAAAAGCTTCCAGTCAGGAAAATTTCCTGATGTGCCACCTTTTGCAAAGATCCAGTTTGCATACAGCTTTATGATGTATACTCTGTGTGTGTGCACAACTAACATTTGCACATAGTCGAAGTTGGGAAAAAAGTGGTCTACCCAGGACAGCCTGGCACTATGCCTGCAGCAGCTGGGAGCAGACTCGGGGCCATGCTACTGCTATGTGAACAGGTTTTTTCAATCCCAAATGTTGTCAGGTCAAACTAATATCTCCTATATAGAGTGAAAATACACTTTTTGTTAGACAGAAACCATGTCAGGTATGCTTCTTCATATCTTTTTTTAATTAGAAACATTTTTTTTTTAATTAGAAACATACCCTTTAAATAGTTGATTATTTAAAATCAGTTAAAAACTCAGCACCTTTTGAGAATTTTTGCATCTGTGTGGGTCTTGATTTTACTCCAAACACTCATAGAAACAGAATAAACACAATGTTTAGTCTTTCTGTCAGTAACATGCATTGAAATTTTATTCATAAACTGCATTTGGTGAAATTAGGCTGTAATTCAGCTGCTCTCTAATTGTTATTACATGAACTACAGACAAGTCAGGGGAACAGCATGTGTAACTCATCAGTGTGAGTACTGTGACAACAGAGGTAGTACCTAGTCACCCTTACTGTCTCTAAAACTAATTTGCATGCAGCAATTCAATTTGCTTCAATGAATGAATGCTATTAATGTGCCAAGTATTCTGATTTGTAGGTTTCTCATTCAACTCTTGCTCCTTTCTAAGGGTGCTGTGGCCTATTGTTTTGGGGGCGTTTGGGCATGCATAACACTTTACAGCACTGCTGCCTTGTCAATACAGCTTAAATGACTCAGCATCGGGGAAAGAACTGAAACAGGAGCACAGGGAAAAGCTCTTGATGTGAGACAATACACCAGTCTGAAGAGACATGAGAACTTGTTTGCTCTCCCTTTAGACTACAGACTACTTCAAAAACCAGCAGAAATAATATGCTGACAATGAAAATGAAAAGTCAGATTAATCCCACTTGGCACTATAAACAGCAACAGAAATTGATGCTGTCTTTTTCCAGTACCATAGGCATTAGTTAAGTGAGCACTTCCAGGTGCATACTTAATTTTCTCTAAACATCATTGGCTTTGGCATAATCATAACAGCTCCCAATTAAATTAATTATGAACATTTCCATTCTATACAAAATTTTCATTAAGGTTTTTTCTTTAATTTCTTGAATTTTGAATACAAAGTAACACAGTATACTAGATTCATCATGTTACATTATTCCATATTATTTTGGATTTTTTTTTTACTTAATATTTGTTTTATATATAGACTTATTATGCATTATATGTAGCCATTTATATTATGCATATATGAATCCATATACTGAAATAGTTTAAAATTTTTATTCTATTCAATATATATATTTTCTCTGAGGAATTTTTTAAATATAATTACATTTTAAAAACTTAGAGTTAATGGCACAGCTGTCTGGGTGACTCAGATGAAAGGAGGATAAGTTGTTTAGAGCATGGTGGTAATAATGCCAAGATTGCAGGTTCAATCCCTGTACAGGCCATGCACTTCAGAGTTGGACTCAGTGATCCTTGTGGATCTCTTCCAAATCAGAATATTCTGTGAAGGGCTGATGATTATAGAGCTGTTACTGCTTGATAGTCCAGATGGTACTATCTTTCACTATTAATCATCTATATAGTACTATGAACATAAGTACCATTGTATGAAAGATAATTCAATGGACTGCAGAAATCACAATAACACGCCATACGAAAGAAACAAAGACAAAGCATGGGACACGTGAGAAACTGGAGAAAGAATAGTAATAAAATGAGTAATACAGGGAAGATTGCCTAGAAAAAAATGAGTGCTCTGAAAGGGTTTGAAGGAAGAGATGAAGGTGTATGGTCTGTTCATAGGGCTGCCAGAGACCTCTTGGGTCAGCTCCCTGCAGGCAAATCAAACATGAAATCACTTTCATAGACCCTCCAAGTTCTATCTTTAAAGCATTTGGGGTTGGATTTCCCTCAGTACTTGTTCTGGAAGACTGACCCAGAACTGTACTCTGAGAGTAAGAACCCATCTTCTCATTCCAGCTTCAACTTACTCATAGCCAGTTGATAGTCACCTGTTCCCATGTCAGTTTGATCTTTTATCTTAAAAATCAGTTTTATCTCATGTGCTTGCCCCCATGACATACTCATATAAAGTAATAAGATCTTCCCTTATGTTTCATTTTGCTGGATTAATCTCTTTTCCTGAGAGATATGCGCTTCATTTCCCTAAAAAAACCCCCTACATTCCTTCTGTTCAGATGTTGTGATTTCAGTTCATTTTTCCTTAACATATTGACCAAAATGGAACATGATATGAAATTTCAAGTCTTACCAAGACGTTTAAAATGGCATAGAGGTTTCATTCTGTCAGTTTAGCTCCTGGGAGCACCTCTCCAGAGAAACGAACACACTATAGAATCACCACTGAATTTTCATTATCATTTTTCTGTGATGGGAGATAGCCACTTTGAAATTCTCTCATCAGCTAGCACCACTAATCATTTCCCAGATGAGGTATCTCCTAGCAGGAATTCTTTTTGTTACCCCAAGCATCAGGATGCTTTAGCAAGTGGACAAAATCAGCCTACGAGAATGCTTTCAGATGCCAGTGATATATAGACCAAAAAAACCCCCTGACATCTGGATGATTCCCTGTATACTACACACAGCTGCAAGAAGATGGATGGTTCTGTTACCTCCTCCAAAGGCATCATCATCTAAAGGTGATAGGAACCCAGAGTTAAACAGAAAAGTCATTATGCACAAATTTCTGGTTTTTCTAACTTTTTAGTATTGAGATTTCATTGTTTGCTAGAATCTGAGCATTGCTTTCACCAATGAATTCTTCCTTTTCATTGCAGGACTCAGTTTCTTTTCTTCATTCTTAAGGAAATACATATTTCCTGCATGGGTTCTACATTCCTCTTTTACAAAGTTGTTTTTCCTATTCCTTAAAGAAAGACACTACCCACTTATCCAGTTCACTTCAATAACTAGTTTACCTCAATGTATCTAATCTTCTATGTCTAATATTGAATCTTAGTCACTGACATGCTCTTCTGAGTCTTTCGTTTCATTTGCACTCGTATCCTAATCTCATTGTAGGTGCTTTTAGCAGTCACAGCTTTATCACAGTAAAACTTCTATCAGGGTTTACACTTGTTCTTTTTACTGTTGGTTTCCTAGACTTTAAGCCTGTTGCCTCAATCAGCCCTACTGTCTCATTTGAGGGTAGCAATTAACTGCTTCCTGCACTCCCTCACACACTGAACTGTTCTGTGCTACTCACAGCACAGGATCCCTTAATAGTCTTTGCAAGATGTGAACTACAACCACTTTACCCTTATTAAATACAACTAAGTCCTTGAGTCTCACCCTTAAAAAAAACAACACAGAAAGAGACTGGACACAGAGAGCAATGGAGTGTAGAAAACTCATCACAGTTCCATGTCCATTCGTCAAGTTTTCAGCAATATTGTCACATCTAAGAAATAAAACAAGATAGATTGGGAAGGGAAATTCTTGGTGTCTATAGAAGATATATCTAAGAGACCACCTATACAAATTAAATTGGAGATTTAATTTGAGGATCCCATACATAATGTGGTTCTGTCAACAAATTGTCATAAGAAGTAAAATTACATGGAGTATATATCATTTATATGTCATGACTTTCAGTGATCTCTAGTTTACCATCTTGTTTGGAATGTCATTACATATATATTTAAAAGCTTCTTACATGTGCAAATATTGAATTCCTCCACAAATAAATTGTTAACCCTCTAATGAGGTCTTGATTTGGACAGAACACTGCAGGAATTCATTCCAACCAACCTGACAATTGTAAGCCACATTTACATGTCTTTATACACCTGCATCTCTGGTGTATCAGAGCATTTCTCAAACATTAATGAACTAACCTTTTATTACTTTACTGTAAAGACTCTCATATGTCAGAACAGTGCCTTAACCACAAAGTATGTTAAATTACGAAAAGCTCTCTCAAGTCTTTGATCACAATTCAAACTATATGGACCATTTAAAGAGCATAGAAAATATCAGTTAATTTAATAGTTTGATTCTTTGCTTTCTTGTTTCCTTGCTTAAGGTCAACTACAGAAGCTTCAAGGTACTGAAAAAAAATGCCCTGGTTTTATTCACAATTTCATTAAGTAAGTTCCTAAGATGCTACTTACACAGTGTTAGAAGTTTCCTATTAGAACCAAGTTTGTGATTGCACATACTGTTACTGATTGTAAGAGTTAGCCCTTACCATCAGATTTATTTGTGACTTCCACTGTGCCAGCCAAGGGTTACAGCTATATTTTTCAGAGATTTCTAACAGCACTCATTGAGATCTATGCAGTAGGATGAGCTAAATTTCTACTTTGCAAACAGAAGAGTACTAAATATTGACTAAAAAAACCTGGCTTTGTTTGAAACTTATGTGGAAGAGTATTCCTTTTCCATAAAAAGCATAAATGTAGAAGTGTGTATCTATATATACACATACAGCATCAACATACAACATCTCTTTTCATATCTAGATCATACTGCTACTCTAGACAGGGGAGAAATTCAGTTCAGAGAAGCTGCTCACTAAAGAATGCCTTAGTCTATCAGTTCTTGATTATTTTTAAGTAAAGAAATTTGTTCTTCCAGGGGATTTATTTGGGAAGAAGACAAGCTGATGCTTCAGGCCACTGTGTACAGAAATTTTGTCATCTGTTTTTCATTTGTTTGTTTATTTTACCTTGTCAGGGGTATTCTTTAGTAAGTATCTTGCATTTGATCCTTACTAAGATAAATAGTGCCTAAAATACAAACATTGTTTTTATTCTTTTATGATGATCAGGATTTGTTTGATTCTATATTCATGATAGTAAGACAAATGTAGAGGTTATGTTGGCTCTGCTTCTTTCATGGAGCAAAATGTAAGACATTAGGATGGATCACAGGCAATAATGCTTCTGCACCTAATATTAGCTGTTAAGCAGAATGGTCCCAGGAAGCAGCAATACAACTATTAAGCAAATCAAAATGCTTTTAGTTTTATGGCCCAGAAATCTACAAACTTCTAAACATTTTCTGTGTTTTAGCATTTGTGAAAACGTTAGTGACATTTTCCTTTGCATTTTGCCATGGAAGAGAAATATCATAGATAGCACAGTTAAAACATCACCAATAATGACCCAAGAGCTTGTTTCAGTTTAGTCTTTATATTTGAGGGTTTTCCTGATCTAGCAGCTAGTGACCTGTGTTTTCCTCAAAAACCAGAGGAAATGTTGTCACTGTGAATGACATGCCTGTGAATGAAGGTCAGTAAAATCTTTATCACTTCAGCTTGTATTTTCTTTCTGTTTGTTTTGAAATACATAGTTACATTTGGATAGGTGCATACAATCATGTGATTTTAAAGACTTACAAGAAATGTTTGCCCTCTTAATAAAGGAAAAAAGTGTGATATTAATTAAATTTCTTGTTGCTATGTGACAAAAATGACTATTTTTGTCATGGTGCTCATAAAAAGTATTGTGCCATTAAAATGGCTTGTGTATTATTATCAGGTAGTAATTACCATCTATGAAAAAGTAATTTTTTTTGTAGAAAAAAATAGTCAGTATATCATGTCACACTGTTTTCATTTCTGAAGTACATTGTTGCAATCAGCTTCTGAGTTGGAGTTCAGTAGGAATTTTGTGTTCCTCAAAAGAAGTGATGACCCTGCACCATTCAACATCAAGTTATCAGGATTCAGCTACCCAGATGAACTGGAGATTTCTGTCCACAGACATGTTCAGGAGTTGTCATACAACATATATTGCTATTACAAGAAACTAACAGCAGTAGGACTTTGTAACTCAAAAATGCATCCACAGTCCATGAACTTCACAGCCAGGCAAGGTGCTATATGATTATAATAAAAAAGTAATTACTTCTTCTGGAAATGGTGTGCTGCTATATATTTTTACAGTAGGATTTTAAGGAAAAAGAATACTATGTTTATTATACAGCACCATTGAGTAAAAAAATTACTCTCAAATTGTATTGTTAAAAGGGACAGTTTAAAAGGGACAGTTGAAGAGAATTAAGATGAATTCAATATCAAATTTTTGAGACTTGTTTAAGTATAAAGATTGAGAAAACTTTTATTAAAACAGAGAACAAAAATATATGTTGAGAACACCCTTATGTTAAAAGAAAACACCCTTATCAAACAATATAAAAAAAATCTGGAAATTAAATTATCCAAGGGTAAGCAGGGAGGCAAAAAAAAAACAAATAAAAGGATGGGGTGATCCTCTTGGCCAAACCAGAAGCGTGTGATGCAGGGAAGGGATCCGAGTTGCAGCAGCCACCCTCTCAGGAGCTTTGCACGGCCAGAAGAAGAGCTGGTGTCTGGGCTTCGCTGCTTTTATATCTTTTTGTCCTGGCCCAGAATTCTTCGCATCTCACGCATGTGTGATGTCCTTTTTCCCACACTTTTCCACCCCAGGATGGCATAGCCTTGCATCCCCATTGGTTCATCTTCGCCCCCCCGCCTACTTCTGGTCCCAAACTGCGGGAACACCTTCCCCGCCTCCACCATGTGGCCCAGCCAACATGGTGTTTTTCCTCCCCCAGCCTCCCACCGGGACCCCCCCCGACTGCCACCAGGGGCACCGGACACAGGCATCTCGCAGGCCCACACCACCCGGGGCGGCACTGGGCCCAGAGCCACACGCCCCCACTGGAAGCCCACCACAGCCGGGGCAGCCTGGGGCCTTGGCCACAGGCACGGCATCCCCGAGCACCGAGGGGGTGACGAGCAAGCCGCCCCGGGCGCAAGGGACAGCAGACCCAGGTGGCAGCCGGCACTGGCGGCTGCAAATGGCAGCCGGCTCCGGCAGCCATGAAATGGCGGCTGCGCCCGGTGCACGGCTGCCACGGGCGGCAGTGGCGGTGGCGGAAGCGGTGGCGACACCAAGTGGCACCAAACTACATGCCATGGGGGCACTGGGCATCCACAGGGACTGGAGCTCAGCACCATAGGGTGGAGACACACCCCTACTGCCCCGCTGTGCATCACCCTGCTTGCAAACATAAAGGAAAAAGTTTTCCATAAAATAAAACCATAACAGTTATATTTTATCATTAATTTTTACACATGAAATGAATTAATATGTTTAATATCTGAAGAAATAAAACACAGTGTTTTCTTCCACTTACTCTTTCCTTACCATCATTTTTCATATAAGAGCTGTCACTTTTGAATCGAGCTCTGTAATAGAATGGGTCTACATTTGACATAAAATCACTTTTCTACTCTTTTCACAGCATTTTGTTGGGGTTTTTTTTTGAGAAAAGGACAAAGCAGGTTAAAGCTCAGCTGTCATGGAATAACTCATCATTGTAATGTTAGAAAAATATCTTCGGATAAATTTTGCATTACAGCACAATGTTTTTAATACATTCATGGACATCATAATTAAGCAAGGTCCTAGGGGTAACAGGTCTTGAAGCCAGGTGGCTTTAGCTTAATGACACATGAGGAAAGCTTCTAGCACCTTCTCACAGAAGCCACCTCTGTAGCCCCCAGTACCAATTCCCATCTGTGAAGACCAAATATGCCCTTCTTTTTATATTTCTAATGTTGGACTAAGGCCACAGAGTTAGACATACAGTACAGAAAATATCATATTATTCAGGATGTTTTGGCAAACGTAGCACCAACTGGAAATCTTGGAAGTCTAGAATATCAAATTTGACCTATAAGTAGAAGGAATCATGCTCAGTACTACAAAATGTCATGTTGAAATTCAGGCTCTTTCATTCAACTTAACCTATTTCCCTCTTTCAATTTTGTTCCACCCTAAACATATTTTTTAATTTTGATGTTAGAACTTTCTGAGGGAAGAAAGGGTCAAAAATGAAACTGTGAGACAAATTAGTAGGTCCTGTAACTCACTGACTTAAAGGCAAATTTTATTTTTCGTTATATACTTGCACTTTGGTGAAGTTCCTTGACATTGTGCCTTAAATACAGGAATTTCTAACATTAAATTTCTGTCTTTTTGTAGGTTTTGTGTGCAGATACTAAATATTGAAGATATTAATATAAGAACCTAACATAAAATTAACATTTTATGCTTCTTTCTATTCACTATTAGCTGTAATTACTATTTTTCAGCAAAGGAATATGTTGATTCAAAATTCCCATCTTTCTCTAAATCATTTTTCTTCTAAAGGAGATGCCTATTTTGAATCACATCCTCCCATCATCCCTCAGTTCCGCATTGCTGTAAAACTAAAATATTAATCATGTAAGTCAGTAAAACAAATCAAGCAAGAATCCTTTGCACCACAGCCCTTCCAAGGAACACTGGAGAGAGATTTTGACAAGTTTTACAGGTTGCTTGTTCCCTTAAGTAAAGCAAACAAAAATATTTCAAATGTTATCAATATTTGAAAACATTATCAATATTTCAAGGCAAACATTTCAATATTATCAATATTTCAATGTTATCTATATTTCAAAACAAATAGCAGACAAATTTTTTCACCTCCATTTAGGACAGCACTATGACCTGTTGAAATGGAGGCATGCAGACTGATTCAAGATAACCCAGTAAAATGCCCATTAAACTGTTGTTTGCAGAGGTCCATGTTTGATGGACATGAGCCAGCTAAGGCTCACAATAGTACAGCTAATGAGGTATGCCACAGCCAATAAGTTCTCTTCAGAACAGAATGTCCCTCACTCACTAAAGGGCCTTCTGAAGAACAGGTCTTTCTCAATCCTTCCAATAGCCATGCGTATTTAAACTCATTTTTTGAAGGTTTTTTTTCACTTTTGAAATTCCATTTTACAATAATGTCATTACTAATACAATTTCGGAGTAGTCAAGAAGAGACTACAGAAGAGGCACTGTTGCCCAGCTGATGTAAATGGTATTACTTCACTGATTCAAAGAAACTGCATCAGTTTACAACAGCAATGCTCTACGTGGTATGGCCAGCCACTTCTGTCCATTTAATTTCTATTTTGTTTGCATGCTTCTAACTGCAAGTAATCAATGTGTCTTCATTATTTCTCCAGGTAGTTCAGACTTTAAATTTCACTGATCCCAAAGCCTTTCTTTTAATGACAATTGGGCTGTATTCCTCTTTATTTTTAACCTGTGCCTTTTGGTCTGATCATAATAATTGTTACGCTTAAATTTACAATTTCTGTATCATGGTATTTTGTGTTGGTTTTTGGTCCAGTCTGAACTAGAGACAACAAACATAGTTTTAAGCCTATGAAAAGATATTTTTGTTGGCATCCCTTGTGTTGAATTATTTAATAAAAATGAATTTTTTAATATAATCTCGTGACAATTATTCTCATTTTTCCTCGTGTTCCTGTGAGAGTTGCACAAAACAGACCCTGTATAGTTTGCAACACTATTTGGAGTGGTCAATGGCTATCATCTGCATTTTTATCTCATTTCCACTGAGAAATATCTTTAATCCCTCAGCAAAAGATTGTAGATCGTTAACCATAAAACTGACTCTTCAGAAAAGCCATGCACTTTCAAAGTTAAGTTCCTAAAATGTTTTGTCAGACAATATGACCCTATCCAACTTGTCTGAGTAATAATTACACTAATTTCATTGCTGCTTCTCCTCCACAAGTCTTCTAAGACTCCTTCCATGATCCCCATAGAGGCAGTCTGGACCTTTCTCTGGTGGTTACCAAAGTACAAGGACCTGCTGCCTAATTTCTCATGGGACATAACAAGAAATTCTTTTGTTTTCTATATATAAATTTATTATAAAGGGAACTTATCAAATCAAGGGACACCATGCCCCCCAAGGAAAACAACTCTCCTGAAGCGCAATATTGGGTACAGCCTACTTCCTTAAACTTTCCATCCCCACCATGTCTTGAAAACTAAACCAGCTTGCAACACAATTAGAAAGATGAAGCTCATTATAAAAGATGGCAAAGCTGGACAGATTTGTGAAATCAACACTATTTTTACTTATTTTCAGTACAAAAGTCTTGCATGTGCTCATTGCTTCTGCAAAGAAAAAGTGACTGTTTCTTGAATGCTTTTGTCTGAAGAGATCCGCACTTCTCAGAATGCACTTTTGTCTGGAGTAGTTTCCATTGAATCAATTCCATCGTCATAGTTAATGATTTTCTTGTTGCATCTTCAGATCCAATTAAACCAATCATGCCTTTTCAATCAACTATAATTACCTTAATTAGCTGAGAATAGCAACAAGGGAAAAAAAAAGGAAAACAACTTGCAAAGTTAATCAAGTTACTGTATCCTTATTTACAGACTGCAATCAGGTCTCCACAGGTTTCAGTTCAGTTTCCAACCTCCACACAAACCAATCTCATAAAACAGTAGCAATATGCAGTCAACTCCATTTGGAGAGAGAAATCTTGTGGATTTAATTTAACTGAGGTGAAATGGTGTTCCATGGCAGGTACATATAAAACAGGTAACTTTTCTTACACAGCCAGTGGCAAGAACCCAAACCCAGGGCTATGGTCTAGTCCCTTCCGCCTGCAAAAAGAAAATTTGCCATAGTAGAAGACAGAATTTTTCTTGGGGACCAATTAAAAATTGTTGAAGATGGTACAAAATTAACGCATCATCCAAATCTCTATTTTTCTTCCCATGGTAAGGTTCCAATCTTCACATCAGATGAAAATAATTACCTTACAGCAACGTAATTTGAGAAAAAATTTGAAAAGCAAATTAAATTTTAATAAAACAGCTTTTTGAAGGGAAGGGAAGGGAAGGGAAGGGAAGGGAAGGGAAGGGAAGGGGGCAATTGCTGATGATAATTATAAAATATACTATGGTCATACAGATAAGACATAAAATCAGACTTTTCAGACTTTCAGGTCCCTCTCTTATTAGATCTATGTAGAAATTCTGGGATATCAAGATAAAAATCTGTGTACTTCTACCACTAAGAAAACACTTCTCTGCAGTTTCAGATAGCAATAAGATGGGTGTAAACTTACATGAAAATTAAAAGTTTTTGATGCTGATGAAAATTATTCAGAAGCAAGAAACTGTAACAAAGATATCTGAGATAGAAAAATGCAGCTAATATAAAGTAAAAAATTCACTGTTCTTTAAACAGTAGGCAGTATATTTTAAATGAGAAATCTGGATTCTCTAAAGAAGTCAAATATCTTTAACACTTAAGCTAGCATGTTAAAAAAAGAAGATTAAATAAGGATAAACTGATGGTTTTGTATAACATTTGAGATTTCTGTGTATTGCTATTAATTAGTATTTTGTGATTTTAATCTATATTTTAAATACAGATTTGCACCAACCTTTCCCTTTAAGGGTTTCATATTATCATAAACTCACTGAGACAAAAGTAATGGGTACTCAGTAATTTTATAAAATCTGATAGTTCTTTTTTTAATAAATGTAGATAATTAAATGAAAGATTGGACATGTTTTTACATAAGTGTACATTTTAAGGGCAATTTCCATAAATGAAAATAATGGCATTTATACTCAGTCCTAAAGGGAGTTTATTTCAGGTTCTGCACCCAAGATTATATATTTGTTTGCTCTTTGTCAATTTATAGGCAAAGAAAGCACAGTTTATAATTAGCCTGAGGCTTTATCACTGTCTTGGAGCACTAATGGTTTTTGTGAATAAACTCTGCATTCACTCCCTGTAAGCTGATTCACTTTGAAGGGCAGTTCTGAAGTGCACAGTCTAGATTCTTTTACAGTGGACACTAAACTGGAAGTTCTGCTCCTGAAATACATTAAATACTTTAAAACAACAGATGTAAACATAAGTTTGCAAAATAACAAATTTTTGCCTTTGTACAGCTTTTATTGAGAGGCAAGATGTGCTGGTTTTGTCTGGAATAGAGTTAATTTTCTTCAAAGCAGCTGGTATAGGGCCGTGTTTAGGATTTGTGCTGGCAACAGTGTTGAGAACACAGTAATGTTTCAGCTATTGTTGAGCAGAGCTTGCACAGAGTCAAGGCCCTTTCTGTCTCTCACCCCATCTCACCAGCGAGGAGGCTGGAGCTGCACAAGGAGCTGGGAGGGGACACAGCTGGGACAGCTGACCACAGCTCATCAAGGCATATCCCAGGCTATATGTTGTCATGCTCAACATATAGAGCTGAGGGAAGGAGAGGGAAGGGGGATGTTTGGCAACATGGCATTTGTCTTTCCCAGTCACTGTTACCCATGACAAAGCCCTGCTTTCCTGGGGATGGCTGAAACCCTGCCTGCCCATGGGTGTGGCAGCCTATGATCAGAATGTGGCCGTTTAGGATAGGATGGCTTAACAAAACAAGCTATTGGCAGCTTGTAGCTGACAGAGACATTGGAAAAGGAAACCCAAATTTGAACATAAGTTTCCATCTTGGACAGGAGATGGAAATGTGGACACGGCGTGATCACATTTGTGATTGGATGAGAGAGCTCATGCAGAGCTCGTGAACGAGTGGACCCTCAGGTGATTGGTTAGGAACTGACCTTAGGGGAACCTATGACTAGAGTTATAGATACATAACAGGAATAAACATTTAGAAAACATAAACCATTTTATAGTATTAAAAAATTATGCTTTGTCACAGTATTACAATTACACAATAAAAGGATTCAGATTCTCTTCCACCAAGATGAGAATCCATGAATCCCTTGCCCATTGCACATGGGAAGTGGTAAATTAATTCTTTTTTCTTTTTTTGCTTTGCTTGCCTGCACAGCTTTTGCTTTACCCACTAAACTGTCTTTATTTCAACCCAAAAGTTTTCCCACTTTTATCCTTCCAGTTCTCTCCTCGATCCCACAAGGGTGGGTGGGTGGAGATGGTGGGGAGTGAGTGAGTGAGTGAGTGAGTGAGTGAGTGCGTGAGTGAGTGAGTGAGTGAGTGAGGCTGAGCTGCTGGCAGGGGTTAAACCATGACTCAAGTTGACAAAAAATATACATACATGCAGTGACGATCAATGAGATCAATCCAAGCCTAGGTCACTGGATCACAACACTCAAATCACGTACGAAGCAAATGTAAGAGGTGGTCCTCAACATTAACAAATTCATATACAGATCCAGTGGACTGTACTGGATCAGTAGATAAGGGAGACATAGTCCAAGTTTTGGAGCATTGGATCAATGAATTAGGCATGGGATTGTCTCATTTTCACAACAAGCTGAATAAAGAATGGGAAGTAACATGATATGTAATCCAAATGAATACACTAAACCTGTAAGATATTGCTATGACAATGTTGACACATATTGACATTTGTGCATACCCATTTTGTTTTAGACTAAGCATTTCTCATGTATAGCCTTTGTTTCCTTTCTTTCCCGGAGAGCACAAGCAATTTCCTTTGCCAACAATGAAGCTGTTTAAAGTCAAACAGGCAAGCAATGTTTCCCCACATCTTTTCACACAGGATCATGTCCTTACAGCATGTTCCATTATCCAGTATTAAGCCAATTCTAAAGCACAGCTGGTAGGATACTAAAGCTGCAGAATTTTCAAAAGATTAATTTGTTGCAGTTGAGATTAAAAAAATTAGCTTCGTACTGCCACTGACTCAACTAGTATGCTGCAAGTATGTAACTTCCCTCCATCAAACAATTCTTGACAAAAAAATTGATGCAAGTTTGAAAATGCATGGATGCCTTTTTGAACACTGATAGGTGGGAAGAAATACCATGAAAAATGTATTCTGTATTCCTGAAATGTTTCCTTCATTCATGTGCATAGAGAAGCTTGCCTGCCTTTTATTTTAGACATTTATAGCTCACTACCAATTTAGAGCAATTTATAGACTAATATCAGGTACCAATTTTTTTAATAACTCTAATTAAATAAATTTATGTTCAGAAATTTCTTCCATATTAGTGTATGCTTTACTTGTAGTAATTTCTTGTGCCATGGGAGAAAGAGAATGAAAATCAGTCCCTAGCCAGATTAGAAGCAATTTGAAGCAATTTCAAAAAGCCTCTTCTTTGTAACTTTCCTAGACCTAGCTTATTGGAATTACTTTTATGCACTTATAATTCATTGAAAGAAGAAAGAAAGAAACTTTATTTATTAATTTTCAGCCATTTTTTAAAATTTTCTATGTAGCTGGGACTCCTTTCAAGAACAGTCAGGAACTGATTTAGCAACTCAGTACTCCCACAAAACAAATATAGGTGAAGAGAAGGTCTGTGGAAAAAAAAGTTGAAACAGTAAGTTAGATATCTGATATCCAGCTGAGGGAAGAAATGGATTTCTGTATACTTTCTGAACCAGAAGGGTGGATGCTAAAACCAATCTGTTTTACAAATGTTATTTTTGTTGTTATTTTGTTTTTACTTAGATTACATTATTCTCTTAAACATGACAATGAAGAATTAATAGCATCAGCTAAAATCACTGTAAAATTTATGCCCAAATCCCTGCCATCAGCACTCAACACTGAATTGTTCTTCATATTTATTTTAGTTCTTGGCTTCATCTGAGCACAGATGAGTACATTCAGCCAAATTTTGTGTTTATATTGGATGGAAGGCAGATATTCTTGGGGAAATAGGTTCAGGCTTCAAGATTTATTTCAGTGCAAAAATAATTTCATTCTCATTGTTTCCCCAAAGCAATGGTGCACTGCAGCAGTCCAATCTATAACGTTTCCCTTTCAATTTTATAAAATACAACTCTTCGTGGTTGTTATGGGTTAGATTCCTTTTGGTGAAATTTTCCCATTACTACCATGAGATGCTGGCAAAATTGAGGAAGGGAAAAGGTAACCCACTAAGCTGAGAGCAGAATTCCTCAGCGTGCATGGGGTGGAAGACTTCATTGTTTTCAGCCTGAGAGCTAATGGCCCTGATCATTGGCTGGCAGGGAGATTTCCTACTATAGGATGGCTGTGCAGGGGAGGAAGGGAAAACACCAATGAGAACACGAGGACTGGGGGGTGAAGTATGCCTGCCTTTTCTCCTCCCTCACTCTGGACAATAAAAACTCGGTGGGTGACCAGTCCAGCTCTCGCTGGTTTTCAGGAGCCCTGGTGCTGCCTTGCTGGGGCTGTTTTTTCCCCACTCTTTCCCTCTTTCCCTGGCAAATAGTCAAGAGGTCTCAACTGCTTCCCTGTGAGTATATTGCCTGTGCTGCTGTCTCTACCTGGCCCAGCCCAGCTCCCATGTCCAGGTGGGCTCCACAGCAACTCCAGAGAGAGAGAGCTCTGCCTGCACCAGTCCTCGCTCAGAGTCAGCCTATCTGTCCCTCCCCATCTCCCGCTGTTCCTGTATCAGACAAGTGACTCTCATCCACCTCAGCAGCAAAACCAGGGGAACCCCCATGTGTGTGGTGAGCCTGCAGGACCTGCCTGTGTCCCTCACAGCTGTGACCACACTGAGGAAAAATACACGGAGGGTTGGAGGTAGTGTTTGTTGGGGTAATATTTCTTGCTACTGTTGTGTTACTGTTTGTTCCTTTTTTTATTCTCTTTCTATATTTTTGTAAATAATTGTTTCTTCCTTTTTATATATTTTTGACTGAAAGCTTCCTGATTCAAAGGATATAGTAAAGTGGAGGAGGAGTTTCTTTCCACTCCAGGAAGGTTCCCACCTTCCCTGGCAGATATTTTTGTAACCTTAGACAATAGTGATACTTTAATATAAAAGTATAAAATATATCTCAGTGATGGCTCGTGTCATCAAAAACAGGGTAAAGAAATCTAGACTAAGATAAGTATCAAGTATGTACATGAAACGATGCAGAATAAATAAAACTTCATAACTTTTGAAAATTATAAAGTGGGTATGTNGCTTACCACAAAGCTGTAGAAGTGAACTTGCTTTTCCAAGTTCATTTGGAAAAGGGAATGTACTACATTTGTTTGTTAGTTGCTTGTTTGTTTGGTTTTATTCAGATACACTGCTTCCACAGATCTATTTTGTGTTACCACGTGTAACATACAGTATGTGTTGTGCTGCATTTACACCACCTGTTTTAAATCTACTGAAGGAGCTTGGAATCAGACTTTCTTTTCTGTTACTCGGTACGCAACAATATAAAATCCTATGAATGCTAATTCCTTAGCATCTAAATTCACACTCTAGTAAAATAAATACTCACTCTCCAAGTGCCCAATCAGTCAAAGCTGATTCCAAAAGTAGAGGTCAAAAAAACTTTTTTCCCCCCTCATCTGTCAAAGTAGAGAAACTCGCATGGTGAGATGAGCAGTTGAGCAAAACAATCAGGGAAAAATAGCTAGAGAAGCCCAAGACCATGCAAAAGTGCTGTCTGAACATGACGTAGTATAGGTTTGTACTTAGCTACTGTTATTATATTAGCTATTATGTAGCTATATTAGCTATCATATAGCTACTACTATACTATACTTTGTGTAGTGTTACATTTCCACATCCATTTAAACTGACAGGAAGAGAGATCAAAAAAGAGGGAGGCACTATGGTTTCAGATTAGTACATACATAAATAAATGGAAACATACATATAGCAGCTTGAATTCTCAGCAACATCACAGAAAGCAGAGGAGCACCTCCCTACTGGGCACATACATGTGTATTTCTTTAAAGGCAGCAAAGTCTCTCAGGTGCACAAAAGAATCTAGACAGAAAGAATCAGTAACTCAGATTTGGCAGAATTAGCTCCTCAAATTTTAAAGCAATTAGTTATTGATCCCTCGAAGTTAATGTACTCCTTTCCACTCCTTCTTAGTTGTATCTGAAACAAAGAAGTCTAGTAAGGAACTCAGTGAAATAAAAGAGTCAATGAGACCACCAGTCTCCATTTTTGATGGATCAAACATGCACTCTAAAAACTGTCTCTGCTTCTAGGTAGGTTTAATAGTTATAATATCTACCTATTTCTTTTTCTCTTCTTTCCTTGTGTAGATGAACTGCATGGACTATTTTCCTCCAAGGACATGCATATCGTAGTTTGGCACTGTTTGCTTAAAGTATAAAATGCATTTGGCTACACTTCAAACAGCATGTCATGTATTTAATCTTTCAGCCATTCTGAAAAATGAAGTGCATGAAGTCTGGTAATGATGAGGATGTTTCTGTGTATCGCTCATTCAGGTGAAAACTGAAAAGGTGAAATCAAGTGTATAGTGATTAGAAAATGCTGCAGTGAGTAGATGTAATCAGTCTGATAAAATGTCACACCTTAGACTTGGTTTTGAGTCATTTAGAGATCAAAATATGGCCCAGTGCAAAACATGCAGATAATAAACTAAAGCACTTTGACTAGTTTTGAATGGTTTGCAATAGCTAAAGATTAGAAATAATTTTTTCATTGTATTCTCTTTTCTTTTGATTCCAATTTTTTTTTCTCAGTGTCTGCTTTTGAATGCAGGCTGTGTGCCAGAATGATCTTAGAGAGTCTGCTATGCCAGATGTCACCCTTTTGCCCTTTTGCTCTGTCTGCAGATTTTCTTTTAACAGCCTTGAAACTAAGTTAGTGAGCATACATTTTCCAGTAAAAAGAGGCATTATGAATAACACCTTTTGTATCTCTGAATAACACCCACAAACTGCAGTACAAGTTATACATCAACTACATCAATATTAAGGAAAAAGTTATTCTTAACTCTTAGCTCTGTGGAGAGTACCATAACAGCATCATTCTTTTAAATATACATAACAGCTACAATGGAAGCTAATATGAAGGGTTAATAAAACCCCATGGAGATGGATTTTGAACATTAATTTGACCTGTGCTGGGTAAAGATGGGTTGTTATTTTATTTTACATACTTCTTGCAAGATCTTCTGGTATGCAAGAGGTCTATTCTATTATTTCCAAAGGAGAAATTCTGTTTTAATTCCTTATGTAGGAATAGGTTTCATTTTCTAGGCTTTTATTCCTTAAACTGTGAATTTCTAGAAAGCAGAAGTGCCCATTGCTTCTCAAGTTATAGGCATGAATAAAAACATTTCATTTTCATTAAGAGAAAATGAGACATATATAAACTCTAATTTTCTCAGGCCTCTCCCATTCTTCATGTACCAGGCAATAGTTAAATAATTAAATACTGTTTTCTTTCTTTGTAGATGAGAGAATTTAAAAAAAAAAATCTGTATTATGCTGTGTCTGGTCACAGTATAGACTCAGACTTCCTTAGTCTGATCACTGTAGATGATTGTTATGTGTTGTCATGAGAAAATGTGTGGGGTATTTTTGCCTTTTTATTCAGTAAACTTTGGGCAGAGGTTGACTGCTCTGGGTCACTCCTTCTTTAGGCTTACCCATGCAACAAAACAAAATGAAACAAAAATCTTTAAAAAAAAAAAAAAAGCCCAAATTCCCAGCCACCACCAAAACTTTCAAAAATTCCAAAAAAACCCCATCCAAAATATCCACATTCTGGTTCAGTAAGATGAAGGGACTATAATTTAAATAAAATACCCAGTTATACATACAAATTGAGGGGTGAGAAGTTGGAGAGCAGTGAGAAGTTGGAAAGCAGCCCCATTGAAAGAGATCTGGGAATTCTGGTCAATAGTAAGTTAAACATGAGTCAGCACTATGCCTTGGCACCCAGAAGGGCACCAGGCACAGCATCAATGGCCAGTTGAGAGAGGTGATCATCCCACTCCACTTTGTGGAGGTGCAGCCTTATCTCAAATACTGTGTGCAGTTTTAGGCACCTCAATATAAGAAGGACATAAAATTATGTGTGTCCAGAGGACGATGATCAAGACTGTGAAAGGCCTCAAGGGCAATACTTGCGAGGAGCATCTGAGGCCACTTGTTTTGTTCAGCCTGGAGAAGAGAAGGCTGAGGGGTGACTTCATCACAGTCTCCAACTTCCTCAAGGGGAGCAGTAAAGGGAGTGGTGATGATCTCATCTCTGGTGACCAGTGACAGGACCCAAGGAAATGGAATGAAACTGTATCAGGTGAAGTTCAGGCTAGGCATTAGGTAAAGTTTTTCATTGAGAATGCGATCAGTCACTGGAACAGGCTGCCCAGGGAAGTGGTCATGGCATGAAGCCTGCCAGACTTCAAGGAGCATCTGGACGATGGTCTTATTCATATGGTTCAATTTTAGGTCATCCTGGAAGGAGCAGGGATTTGGATTCAATGATCCTTATGGAACTTGAGATCTCCATGGTTTTATGATAATATTATAATACTCAGATAAATTAAAGTCACTGAACCAAAACTATGATATTGTTCACACCAGGTCATGTAAACTGTGCTCAGAGTCAGCTGTCTGGACTCCCTTTACACTAAGTGGGGAGGATTAGGCACCTTAAGGGCATGTTTTATCTTAGCTTAAAATCTTGTTGCAAAACAGAGCAGAAAAATTATTTGTACACTTGTTAATGGCTATTGACTAAAATGAAAGCTACAGCACCTGGTTCAGATGTATAAATCTGAACAGGAAGGTCCAAAGCCCTCACCACCAGTGACAACATTGACCAATATCAGGTGGCTGTCAGTCTCCTCTAACAGGTAACAAGTTACAGGAAGAGAGGAAATGGTGTTAAATTGCATCAGGGGAGATTTAGTTCGGATATTAAGAAAAATTTCTTTGTTGAAAGGGTGGTCAGGCATTGGAACAGGCTGCCCAGAGAAGTGATGGAGTCATCATCTCTAGAAGTGTTCAAATAATGTGTGGGTACCTCCCTTGAGGACACGGTTTAGTGGTGGAACATGATGATGGTGCTAGATTGATGGCTGGACTTAATGATCTTAGAGGTCTTTTCCAACCTTACATTTCTATGATTCTATGATCATTTCTATGATCCTGTGATCAGAATTGAAGTGCTAGGGAAACTTGATTGCCACATGTATTAGATTTCTGTGCCAGGTTTTTGGTAGTGGAGGGGTCCATGGGGGATGCTTCTTCAAGAGGCTGCTGGAAGNTTGGAACAGGCTGCCCAGAGAAGTGATGGAGTCATCATCTCTAGAAGTGTTCAAATAATGTGTGGATACCTCCCTCGAGGACACGGTTTAGTGGTGGAACATGATGATGGTGCTAGATTGATGGCTGGACTTAATGATCTTAGAGGTCTTTTCCAACCTTACATTTCTATGATTCTATGATCATTTCTATGATTCTGTGATCAGAATTGAAGTGTTAGGGAAACTTGATTGACACATGTATTAGATTTCTGTGCCAGGTTTTTGGTAGTGGAGGGGTCCATGGGGGATGCTTCTTCAAGAGGCTGCTGGAAGCTTTCCTCATTTCTAGCAGATCCAATTCCAGCCGGCTACAGGCTGGACCAACCACTGGCCAAGGCCAGGCCAATCAGGAGTCATAGTAATGCCTCTGTGATAACATATTTAAGAAGGAAAAAAAAAAAAGTAGGGGGCAGATGAAGATGGCCACTAGAGAAGAGCAGAGTGAGAAGTTGTGAACAACAACAATGCAGACACCAAGGTCAGAGCAGAAGGAGGGGGAGGAGGTGCTCCAGGCTCCAGAGTTGAGCCCCTGCAGCTCTGGATAAGACTATGGTGGAGCAGGTGTCCCCCTGCAGCCCATGGTGTAGCACGGGGGAGCAGAGATTCACCTGCAGCCCATGGAGGAGCCCACACCAGAGCAGGTGGATGCTGGAAGGAGGCTGTGATCACGTGGGAAGCCCATGTTGGAGCAGGGTCCTGGCAGAGGCCTGCAGCCCATGGGTAGAGGAGCCCATGCCAGAGCAGGATTCCTCCTGGTAGGACTTGTGGCCAGTGGGGAACTCACACTGGAACAACCTGTGCCCGAGCCAAGGGGTCAAACCACTACACCACATGAGTATGTACCTGGGGTATTTAGAACTTTGCAGGGTTAAGAATGCTTTTGCTAGATAAATACTTGGGTAAGCGCTGAAAAAAAACAAATTATCATCTCTTCCTCTTCATGGAAACAGTATCTGTTACCCTCCATTGAAATAAATAGGAAACCTTAAACTGACTGATTTGAGATAAAAACACCTATCCTGCATGTGTCTATTGATTAAATAAATTCAACCCTTGATATTTGAGTTAAGCGCAATGAACTATGACACAAAAAGTTTCTATATTAGCAAAAGCAGGAATGATATTCTACTGAATAAAATATATGCTGTTCAACCTCTGTTAATGAAATACAAATTGGTGGTGAATGATGTCTTGTGCTTCCAAATTTAAATTGCATAATTGTCTTTAAAACCAAGACAGACAAGTGTCTGAAAGTTTTCAGTAAACCCTGCTTTAAATATAGAAGTGATAATTAGCTCTTGGATTTCATGTTTTTAATCATGAAAAGCAGTTTAATAGAACAAGTTGCTGAAAATACTTTTCAAAGGTCAAATCACTTCTGTGGCTGCTTCATCTTTCTTTTTGTAAGTAAACTTGAAAAAATGAAAGACATTAGAACACTATTTACCTTCCTAAGAATAAATGTCAAAGTCGTATCTAAAAGAAGAACACTAAAATTTTTACTGAAGGCCAGTTGCCAAAATGGAAATTAACACCTACAAAGAAATATTAGACAATTCCCCATAATAGCAACAAGACAAATATGAACTTAAAGATTGATGTCACACAGAATGTTCATTAATAAGTTATATGGTAGGGCACAGAATTACAATTTTAATCCTCAAGATTGGGAAAATTGTCACTTTTAGACTTCTGCTGTTATTCATGTATTTTCTTACTTTGCTAGGCTTTAACACCAATGTTTCATTTTCTGTAAACCTGTCATGAACTAGACATCTAATATTGGCCATGTGCCAGAATGTAAATTAATATCTACAAAGAAATACTGAGAAATTTATCCTTCCCTTGTAATTTTGCATTATCACTATTGAACATTGTTGAATGTTCATCTATCCATTAAATTTCAGGTCATTATTCTAAAACCGGATTGGTTTTGACATAGTTTTTCCATACCACCTTCTCCTTCAGGATTTTTTTTCTGCATCAGCTGTAAGTGACAACATATTCTTATATCAATTTAAGAATTAAGACTTTCACACATGTATAAAAACAAATCCTTTAATTAATAAACGCTACACTGTAGTTATAACTAAAAAAACCTAAATTTGAACCAAATAATCTTTGTTGCAAAATGCAGGAATTTCCAAAGCTTCTCCAGCAGGACAATTTAAAAAAATCTCTCTGGTTTACAGCCACAAAAGTTTAATCTGTGGGGGTTCGTATGCAATAACAGATAGTGAAGGAGGCAAACTTTAAAATTCTATCAAATTTCATGGTTCCAGTGTGTGCCTGTGTGACATGCTTATGACCACAGAATAGAAGATGGTTCCTGTTGATAACAAAATCTCATAATTCAGTATATAATTATTATCAGAAAGCTATCAAAGAGAAAAATACGAAGACTAACTTTTAATTGCAATTTAGCAGAGACATACCTATGTGAAGTCATGCAGTTAATCATTCCACATGTTATTGAAATGTGTCTGAAAATAAATTCAGATATTATTTAATAAGATATTTCAATTTGTTTTGACGTTTTTTTCTTTTAAGCCACTAAAATTTGACTTCAGGCATTGAATTATCTAAACTCATATTTTTTCCTATAATACATAAATATAGGGTTTCAGGGGGGTTGTTGATTTTTTATTTGTTTGTTTCTTTGCTTGCTTGTTTGTTTGGAGTTGGGATTTCTTTGTGATTTTTTTGCTTTCTTGTTGTTTTAAAGTACCCATGATATGAAATTCTTGGTAATAGAGAAGAGTACACTAAACTTCCAAACACAAAGTAGCACCTCATAAAGCCTAATTTACATCTTTTTAAAATTACTCTCAGTCTCAGTCAATGATTAAGAATTTGTCAGTTAGAATATTTTTCTATCCAGTTCATTTTAAAAAACCCAATCTGAATATTTCTGTCTTTTTTGTTTGTTTGTTTGTTTGTTTGTTTGAAGTCGGTGGTGGCAGCAGCACAGTCATGCTACATTTTTCAGTTTATTATTTTAATTACTAAAAAGCTTAATTCTGAATTATTATTTTTGACACCTAAAGTCTAGATGCATTTCAAGGAAGCAGGTGACAGAATTTGGCTCACTTAAGGCTCTGTTTCAGGAATACACTTATTGTGTCTACCAAAATAAAGGTGCATTATCACATCGTTCTTTGTATCTCATTATACTGTCATCCTTGTTTAGAATATTAGTAATATTGTTCCAATTTTAGCAAACCATAGCTGGAGTTTAATTAAGCTTTTGTCTTCCCCATAGTTAGACATAATAGAAAATAAAACATACATGCAAAAAAATCCTACAGCACTTGTGAAGAGAAGAAGATGGTTTGGGAGATTTGAAGAAAAAGAAACTTTCTCAGCTGGTTGATTAAATGATTACTTATTTCATATCCAGCCCCAGTGCATTAAATTTAAAGTGTTAAGTTTCACAGTATAATGTGCTCAGTTTTATACAATTTTAAAGCAAACAAACAACTCTTTTAACTGACTAAAGTCAAGAGGGTTAATTAGAAGACCAGAAATGGCAAGTCTGTAAACTAATCAAGCACTATTTTACCAGGGAAATTTAAAGAGGTTACTTTAACACTACACATATGTAGAAACATATATTCAAAGACACACACTTGAAAGATACCAAAATGTTCTCTGAATAAAAATAACAGCTGAAATTAAGGAAGTTTCCTCATACTGTGTTTGGTGTTTTTAGCCAAGGCTACAGATGCAGCACTTAGATTGAAGCTTGTCAGTGATCCACCTTCAGTATATGAGTTTTTTAAGCTTAATCTGTATGAGATATCATACAGTGTCACAGAAGCAATCTAAATTAAAACATAAGCCAACACTACACTGACTGATGGGCAGTCTACAAGTATGATAATCTCCCTGCTTAAGAAAATGTTCTAAAGTTTCAACAATGCTAGTAAAAAATTAGCATTGTGAAGCTGCATTCAAAGCCAATTGCATTTCTTTTGCATTCAGAGAGACAATCTGTTCTGTACATTCTTTTGCTTTTCCTTACAGCTTTCTTTTACTCTTTTGTTTGGTTTGGGTTTTTTTTAATTTTCTTTATAGCAAAAACTGGCATCTAATTGGATAAGAAATGCAAATAGCAAGAAGATACCTCTTCTACAGTATCAACTAATATGCTGAAGCTAAGTTTAATCATATTTCATAAAACTCTTTCAGATGCAATGACTAGCAGAATCCTAAAAATAGAAGTTTTCCATTAGTTAACTTCAAGAAATCATTTTTAACCTATACTTTCATAATACACAGTTTTGCATAAAATTCTGCAACAAGAAAAACAGAACCTCAGATAACAACCGTGAGAGGGTGATTTATGTCATTATTGATGAAAACATATCATGGAAAGTTATAATCATATCAGTGACTTTTGGCATGAGTAATATACTCAAACTCCCCACCCAATTTTGTAGGTACCTACTCTTCCACTTGAAACTTCTCACAGAATTTTTAGTGTCACAGGTGAACTGTACATCATTATCTCTACAGCACTCACCTGTTAATACTTGTCTTCTGTCTAACCTTGTACAGTATAACAAAGTACTTCATTTATTCATATTACCTCCTGGCAGAAATCACTAGAAAACACAGCTGGAAAAGGTGGAGTTTGCAGTGGTGCTTATGATGTTACAGCCTAATTTAGTCCATGAATTTAAAGGTTATGGCATTCATCAGAAACATGTTCAAATTACCCCTGTCAAGAAGAGTTTGAACCCCCACCCCAGGGAATGGCCTCATCAGCAAGTAGACAACCTGCCCTAGCAGGGCTCTATCTGACATTCCTGCTGTGGATGATCCACCTTACAAGGAGGATATATCAAAATTCAAGAAGACATCATGAAAAAATTATTTCATAGCCTGGCAGTAATAGTTTTTCTATGAAGAGAAGTCCCAAGTCAAAGTCACTGCTTTGGTGAGCATGGTGTATGTAATTCCAAAATGCCAGTTGAATCCATTTCCTTAAGTTCTAAGTGTCATAATTTTCCTTGTTACTTCCAACCTGTTAATTCGTCTCAGTATAACAGTTGTTGAGGATTTTCTACACTCACTGTAAACCTAAAGATCTAATTTTTCTATGGTAAGTCTAAAGAAAACAAAATTCTTAACACTGAATATTTTGAAGGAGGCCTAGCAGCCATGTTTAGCATTATGAATGTCACATTGAGGACCTAATCTCCATTTAATGTATCCATCCTAAAGAGATTAGTGAGACAAAAATTAGGGCCAAGATGCATTACAGCAGACTCTGAGAACACTGCCTCTTTAGATCTTTGATAATGGCCCTGGAGATAATAGCGGCAGAGCAAAACTGCACAGACTTCAGGGAGGATACTGTTGGAAATTTTAAAGGGCAAGAGAGTCCAAACTGTAGTAAATAAAATCATCACTCTTATCTCTCTGTTAAGATGAATGGCAGCTCTGGCTGTTGTTCTTCTCCTACCCTGTTTCCATCCAAGAAAACAACTACTTCATCTTCCTAATGCTTTTTCTTCTCCATGCCAGTTTTACAGTGAAACTGGTGCGATCCTAGAACCCTACTCAGGATCCTTTCAAAGCCCTACATTCATCATGGACAAACTACCAGCACGTGAGCAATGACCATCTTTTATTTAGGGTCAATTTTCTTTTCCAAAATTATTTTTAAATTTTTGTAAAAAGAATCACTATACAAAAAATTACATTTTAACAATTCACTTCTTTGTCTTAGTACTTAGACCATCATAATTAAAAAATGTAATACTTGGGTAGAGAATTTTCAAAATGAAACTTGTATGGGAAAAAAAATGTTAAGTGAATTTAAAAAATTTCATTTATAAATTTTTATATTGATTAAATACACCGTGCTAAATGCAATTACTTTTAGCATAGTTTCTAAATAAGATACTTAAGTGTTCTCTTTATAGTACAAAGATAAATTTTCTGATACATTTAGATTTTTAAAAATATTTTAACTTCTGCATTTTATGTTCAGCATCACTAGTATGATAGAGGTTTAATTGCTCATTACAAGAGTTCATATATTCCTTTAAAAATCAACAATATTTATGGAATATAGCAACAGAAAAATAAAGAGATACTACAATATTTATGCTATGCCTACCAGTCAATAAATCTGACTGTCACTGAGCTCTAGGAGGTGTACCCTGTCATATATCCATCCTGCCATAGCACTGCTGAGGTCACCAAACTTTGAGTGGGAGCTGACAGTTGGCTGGCAGCTCCTTGGGTGCAGGAAAAGTGGTGAAAGTTTCCATGTTATAGAGGTTATTTGACAAATCGCTGAAAGAAAAAGGATTTAACTGTAGAAACCATAGAAAACTATTAGAAAAAGGTTCTTCATCCAGAGGGTGGTTGGGCACTGGAACAGGCTCCCCACAGAAGTGGTCACAGCACCAAGCCTGACAGAGTTCAAGAAGCACTTGGATTACACTCTCAGGCACATGGTGTGACTCTTGGAGATGGTCTTGTGCAAGGCTAAGAGTTGGACTTGAGGATCCTGTTGGTCCCTTCTAACTTAGCATATTATGTGATTCTTTTATCTCCAGACCAACACTGAAGGTTTTTCAACATGGTATGCAGCTGAATTAGTTCATTACTGAACATGGTCTGAAAGCAATTCCTGTGCTATGTTATAGCTGAAACATTTAAAAGCAGCAGTATGTCACCAATGGAGATGCAGAGAAGTGAATGTCAGGAGTGAGTTAAGAAAATCCAAGATTTTCTATGAGATACACTGCTGTTCAACTATAACTGTAATACAGGATCAAAGGTGAATTCGAATCTAGCTTTGATGCATTTTCCACTACATACTAACAACAACCATGAAGATCAGAACAAATTTATTCACAACAAAGGCAATAATTACTTCAAATTCCAAGGACATGTTAAATTGTAGAGGCGATAAATTTGTGGCAAAAAATGGGGCTTTTATAACCAGACAGTAAGGATCTCCCAGGAATTAAAATTGCTTGGGGCATTTTTGGGTCTTATAGAAATAGAGGTCAAAGAAAAAGGAATCCAGAACCACAGCAACAACCTAAAATGACAACCAAGCATGTCCCAGTAACAGGCTGCATTCTGGCAGGCTGAAACTGAGGACACTTCAACTCTTCTCTTTTGGTTATATTGATACCTAGAGAAATGGAAAGATTGAAAGCTGAGACACATCCTAATAAATAAATAAAATTCAACAACTTATGGTAATGGTACATTATTTTTCCACAGTGTACCCAACAATCATATTAAAAACTAACTCAAGCTACAATGATACAATGAAAAGTTAAGTCAGAGAAAAGTGTTGTGAACAGATGGCACGTTGCAAACCAAAACCCAGATGCTTTCCAGACAGCAGTTCTGTAGCACAGGAGACAAGCTTTATCCATGTGGTACAGTTGCTGTTCATCTCTCCAGAAGGCCCCAACAAACCTCAGAAGACTTTGATGTGAAGCAGCTCCATCCACTAATAAAATTCATGTTCTAGAATTCATGATCAAATGCTAAAGGCAGTTATCACCTACTGCCAGCTTATTTATGGATGAGCTGTGAATGCAAGATAGCCCTAATCAGTGTTGTAGGAGCTGACACTGAGTCAGGCAAACATTTCATACTTAACATAAAGCAATATCCATGGAGCAAGCCAAAAGTCATAACTACAGGCCATGAAACTGTTGAATGTGTATTTTGAACAGCATGAAATGCCCAACTATTCAGCTACCACAAAACTCTCCAACCTCATTAAATCACGACTTGTTGCTGAAACAACTAAGGCAAACATAATTTTTACAGGTAGGAGTTCCACTCTATGTTTAGTGAGCATTCTCATTCCTGAAAGATTCTCATGGACTTGAAGTTGTGAACCAACTGAGAAACTTCAGGAATGTTTTTCAAGTATTTGGCTTAGACACTGACAACAGAAGAAACAGGACATTTGTAGGCACTGTGTGTACTTCAAGATAGCTACACAACTACCCCCACAAAGCCATGATGAAAGATTAGTCCTGGATGAATGGTATAACTAGAACTCAGGGAAGTGGAAATTAAATCAAGTATGCCTGCAGAGCAAAATTAGGCCAAAAGTCAGAGTAAAGCCAGGGGTTATAACTCAAACAGGAATTTTTAGGAAATAACAGTGGGTAATTCAGTAAATATGAGGGTCTGGTGGACTAGCTCAAATATACCATTTTTACTAATCACTTCTTTCCCCATCAAGCAATACTCATAGAAAATTCAGATAACTACAGACGTTACTAAAATAAGAAGAAGTAGCTAATTATATGTAACTTAGACGAAGAAATTTACAATTAAAGGCAGCCAAGAAATCAGCCTCGTATCCACACAACCTAAGTATTAGCTGCAGTTTTCACTTCTCAGTAGAAGGTTCTTTTATAAAGAGCATATCCAATTCTAAAAATATTGTAGAAACATGAGTCAGCATACAAGTTAGTTAGTACTGGATGCCTGTTAAAAAGTAAACAAAAAACCAAATACATAAAAATATATGCCAAACTTTAAAGGGATTCTGAATGTATTACTATGAATGATATGAACATAAACACAACATGAAGCAAGCTTAATTCACTTTATTGTTACTATTTATTACTATATCACAAAGATAATTACCAGTTCCTGTGGCTAACAGAGAAAGGAATAGCATCATTCTCAGAATGTTGAAAAGTACATTGTCTAACAGTAAGTTATTTTAACATGCAATGTAAGTAAATAAATGTAAGCAACCAATACCCTGTAGTAATGTGTGATTAGTATGTATTTCTCTGTATATTATTGTTCTGTTACTTGGGATGTTCTGTTATATCCCTACCTCTCACCCCAAATGGTTTGTTCCCCTCCCTTCTCCCTTCTCATTGGCTGGAACCCCCTATAAGAACCATAGGCTGGAAATGGGAAGGGCTCCTCCCTGGTTATCCCTGATAAGCTTGGACCCTCCAGGTGGCCTGTTGCCTCTGGAGTGAATAAACTCATATTAGATATAACCATGGAGAGCCGCCAGCACCTTCTTTGTCCTCCGTTTCCCTCAGCCATCCCCTGGGGAGTGCAGGGGCACACTCACCCCTTTGCAAGCCCTGAAGAAGTCTCCTCCTACTGGTGCCCGAGGCCAAAGCAATGCCTGGGCTGAAGAAGGAGCGAAGCATGGACAGGGGGAAGGATACAATACCCTCTTTTATATTTCTGTGTTAGGAATACAGGGGAGCATTACATCATCTGTGACCAAAATTGATAGTGTCCTCAATGAGCATTTCGATATTCCCTGGCCTCTGCATTGTTCAAGTCGCAAGACACTTCATTTGTTTAAGACAATGTATGTGAAATTATGTGACGAGATAGTCATGCTTAAATTTTTCTTTTTAAGCAAGGTTCATTAGGATTGGGTAGAAGAATGTGAAAATATAAACTTGTGGGTGTTAGACAAAAATAATTTGCAGTCTCTTTGCAGCAGCTTGGATATAACTATTTCTGCAATACCAAGTCATGTCAAATAATCTACCATCCATAAAAGATGCAACACTGAATGCAAACTAATGAGGAATGCTGAATATGAGAACAATTAAACCTGTCAACTAACTCCACACTGAAGACATGAAAAGTCTGCCCCAAAACAGAGCAAATGCTCTGTAGCTTTTAATGCACTTCCTCCAGATGGATTTGGTCATTTAAGTAGAAGAAATGGTCAAAGGATTTCACAAATTTGATTGGTTCCTGGACTGCAGCCTCCCCAGTGAAAAGTCCAAATAATCACTGTTTGCTGGTTTTCTACCAGAAAATCAAGATCTATAAGAGGGCCTCTGTCAATAAAACATGCTTAAAGCTGGTGGAAGTCACTGGTTATGGGAAGTCAAAGGAAAAGCTGGTTCTGGGTGGCCATTTCTGGTTCTGGGTGGCTCAGGATGTCAAGACGATGATCACCAAAAGGATGGGAAAGGTTCACAAGGATTTAGCCAGCCTTGGATAAAACCTTGTGTCTTGTGTAAGATTCTGATGAATTTCTTATGGATTTGCATAGCTGCATAGAAAAAAATCAGTTCATTATGAAGAAGGTGTTATTTTTCCTATGTTATCAGGCTAAATAGGTTGCTTATTGGTTTAAATCTCTTTCTTTGACAAGAAAAATATTTATGAAGTTGCAAAGTACAAAGAAAATTTCTATTGTAAAGAATGCTTCTGGAAAGGGTGTGCTTACAAAAATAATATTGTTACCTGCTAGTTTATGTTTACTAAAGTCTAGAAATGACAAACCAGAGGAAACATTCCAAGCCTAATGTCTGATTTTGTGTTTCACCTGAACCTACATGATATTTCTCATGGTAACAAAGGTGATTTGAAGACACAGAACCTGACTGAGAGCTGTGAGAGATGTTATTCTCTCTGGTTTTGTCTCTTTACAAGAAGAATTAATTCCTAAAGGACAGTTGTATAAAAGAGTATAAAATTATGTCCTGCATTTTCAGAAAAAGACATAGCATAGTTTAAAATTAAATGTATAGCATAGTTTAAAATTATATGTATAAAGTGCAAAAACACAGCTTAACCTACCTTGTGGCTGTTTCCTTCTTAAAAAAATCTTACATGCATGAAAATGGGAAGATTTTAGGAAAATTCACATCTGCTCCTCCTTTGCCTTTGCAAGAATAATGAAAAGATGAATAATGAAAGCCTGTCCCTGTCTAAGCCTATGAGTATCATTGTGAATGAGTACAACTTGAGCCTTTCTAACTACATTAGGCAGAAGAGCAACCTGAGGCAAGTAGATCTGGCTGTCCTAGCTTGTGCTGAAGGGAAGCTGTGACACTACAGAAGCCAGATATACCAGCAGAAAGATGTGACCTTATTGGAATGGAGATTAGTTGATTGTCCCTGTTAGGCCTGTTCAAAGGCATTTCTAATTACAGTGATTTAGTCACTTTGAGTAATGAAGCACCATAACAAACATTTTTGCCTAGTGCCTGTATTGAATCATTCTTCTGTGAGTCATTCATATCTACAGAAGAACTTCATCTCATACACAAGAATGTTACTAAAATTGCTTTCACATAGCTTTTTCAGTTCTGGGAGTAGAGAATAAAATGGGAAAACATTATGAGAAAGGCCATGTCTTTTTGATCTTACCAGAGGGAGGATGCATTCAAATACAGAGAAAAACAGACCCCTGTTGTATTTTCCTAGTTTTGTGTCGTTAAACTCAAATTGTCCTGTCCTGTGATACAAAAGATACAGAATTCAATTAATTAACTAGTTTGAATTTTGCATGCATATACTGTGATTATTTCTGCCTATTGAGTTTCCAAGCTGAGGAACAATCATCTGTTTGAAGCCCTCAAGCAGGCTTGGCAATCATGGACCATACATTAGGCTATGTTATGTAGATGAGAGTGGCAGAAATGTTTGTGTGCTTAACTGCTACCCAGACTAGCCTGAAATGTTCACAATACAAAAGAAATCACTAAACTTTTGGAGTTCCTAAAGGGCATGACCTGTAGAAAACTGATTTATTGTTTATAATTTTAAGTGAACTTAAAACAATTAATTCTTGTCTAATGACAGTATTGATATTTGCAGTTTCATACCATTCTGTTATGAAGCTGGATAGTATGTAACTGACCTAATATTTGCCATTTTCTTTCCATTCAAATAAGAGCACCTACAGAATGTGAACTTACATATGATGCCTTAGGATTTCTTATATTCTTTATATTTCTGGATTCTAGCATAGCTGCATGGTTTCTCACACTTAGGATGGTAGAAAACCTTTTTCTCACAGTCTATGAAATGTTGTTTAGTGTTCTTTTAGGGTAAAACAAGCTCTAGCAAGGACATCCTGTTTGGGACATGAAACTGGATAGGAATAACAAGATGTGGGGTAGACAAAGCAAGATAGAAGGCCCAAAACTCCCTGGAGAACCTCCAAGGGACAGACCTGGGGGGCAGGCCTGGGGGACGAAGGATTTTGGGATTGGATGTATCTATTTTATATGATTATTGATTAGTATTGAAAAGGGGGGGTGGTCCTCTGTGTCCTCTGTGCATGGTGGACCTGGAAATTTCCATTAAGGACCAGCTCTTTACCCATCTTAGGACAGGTTTTTTTCTCTCATTTTAGGCATCATATAGGAGCATATTAATAGCAGGAAATAGCAATAGAAAGCCTCGGAAGGCAAGACTGCTGGCTGTTTCCTAGCTCAACACCTTGATCAGCCTGAAATGATGCTTTGAAGTTAACACGTCAGATTTAGTCAGATTTCTGAAATCTAGGTTTCCTTTATTTCACAAAAATAAATTATTTTTTCTCAGTTTTTTGCATACAGAATTATTGTTCAAGCTCTAAAACTTAATTTCTATCTAGGATAACCATGACAGCATTAAACATGGCATGAAAACATCATTTACTAAACGGTATTAGATTACAAATGTGTTAGTGAAAATGAAACAACGTAATAGAGCTTGGCAAAATGAAGACAGTCATAACACACGTCTCCTGCAATAGCTTCCAGGTAGCAGAGAAAATAAATCTGCTTCAGAGGTCTTACTAAGGAGTTATAAAAAATAGGCAAATAAAATATGCAAGAGTAATTTCTTTTCTGGTGACCATCTCTCTTGGTTTTAAAAGGGGACACTGAATTGGATGCTACTGTAAGGAAAGAGAAATATATCAAGTGAGAGAACAAGCCCTAATAACTTCATGGTTTTAGTATTTATGGCTTGGATAAAAATTTCTAAAAGACAGCTTTACTTACCCAGCTACCTGTGTATCTTTTCATGCTATATATAATATTTCCATCTGAAAGAAGCATCCGTACAAGTCAGGAAAACATTCTGAGAGTTCTTACAGATAACATTTTGTGACCAGCTTTTCTCTTTTTAAGTCCATGCAGAATGAGTTTTGAGCATCCTTTGGATGACTGCAAACATTATATGGGGTGCAAAAGAAAGAGAAAATATGCAAGGGACTATTTCAATTAGATCACAATTACTATAGCAGTAGTAGTACCAGGATAATTTTTTCTTTAAATTATTCTCTTATTTGCATCTATCTGATGAAGTACCCTCTGTTGATGTCCTAACACTTTCCATTTCATATATTTACTTTATTCAAAGTATCCATGACTACCACGTGAAAAAGGGTACCATGCGAAGTGATCTTATTGCTATTTTATGATTAATTTTATTATTTCTACTACTCAAACAAACTCCTATACCTCTTCAGTTTTGACTGACACCTAGGTCAAGGTTGTGCTCATGTTCAACAGCCCCCACCTTAATCACTGGGGCTTAATCCAAATTTCCCATTTATTAGCCATTTTTTGATCCATAAGTATATGTTGCAATTTCTAGATGTAATAGAAGATCAAAGGATGGGAGAACCTGGTCTGGGAAGAAACACTGAAAAAGTTGGGTCTCTTCTGCCAGGAGAAGAGAAAGCTTGGGGGAAACCTCATTACAGTATCCCAGTCCTTAAAGGACAGCTAGAAAGAGGACAGAGGCTCTCTCTTCAGAAGATCTACATGGAGAAGGCAAAAGGTGATGGGTACAAATTATACGAGAATTTTAACCTTGATATAAGAAAGGCATTTTTTTTTCACAGTGAGAACAATCATTCCCTAGAACAGCCTCTGCAGGCAAATGGTAGAGTCCCCATAACTGGGGATTTTCAGGTTGTGATTGAACAGGGTGTTAGATAATCTCATCTAAGCTCCTTTTCCTACAAAATATTGGATCGGATGATCTTTGGGATCCCTTCCAACCCAGGCTTATCTATGATCCTGTGACTCTATGATCTTCAATAGAGGTTTAAAATGGAGTGAGTTTTTGAAAACACAGTAACAGACACATTATACTAAGAACACAAGCAAATGTTATTTCTCTAACTTTCTTAGGTTAAAAAAAAAAACCAATGTGTTTTGGTTTTGGTATGGGAGGCCCTTTCTTTTCACTAGTGTTTCACCACCAAATAGTAGTATTAATGGTGCCATTATGTAACATTGAATCACTCTAGGAAAAAAATCAGAAATATGGTAATTCCAAAATGTAATGGAAGTGACAGCATTTTTTTCAAGCAATTTTATAAGGATCAGAATTGAATCCATCATCTTCTTAGATGACAATAAGTGGCAATTAATGCCATCATTTTTACAAACTAGCTTTAAACATATGCACAGACAATTAAAAAATTTGTGAAGCTCTTTGGACTCAAACTGCCAATTTAGAAAAAATAACTTCAGAGTTCATCCAAGGTTTTCTGCCTGCTCCCCAAGAAAATGAGTGTAATTTTCTTATATTTGGTGACTTATAAAATCTGTATAATGACCTTCCAAAACTTTCTATCCATTATTGATGTGGAGGGTTTTCCATATGTATCTGAATATATATACATTATTTGGCAGATCATTTAATACATAAATATATTAAATTTGAAGAAGAAAAAGCTCAACCAAAAAAAAAAGAATAGATTTTTGTTGAGCACCTATTATAAATATCTGTAAGTTTGTGGTGGTGTGTTTTTAAGTTTATCTTCTTCTTCCTAATGGTTTGTTCTACCCTGTTCTGTAATGGTTTATTCTGTTGTGTATACACCCCTTATTATGTAGATCCCCTAAACTCTCCCCCAACTCCACCTCTTCTTCCAGTCCTTTCCCTATCAATCACCTAAGTCACACCTTTTGTTCCAGCACCTTCACTGTCAGTTATTAGACCCCTCCTGGGAAATCCCTTAATACTCGACAGATCATAGGTGCATGTGATCTTCCCTATTCCTCCCCTTACTCCTATTGATTGTCCATGCTTGTCAATCCTTCCCTAGCCCTTCCCATCCCAGTTTCCCATTGGTCCATTCCCATGTAACCACCCCCAGTTAAAAGTTCTTGCACCCTATTGTTCTTCACTTTTTCTGGGCTTGCTTTCCTTGACTGCAGAAGAGGAGCAATTGCCTCAAAGCTCCAACAAAGTTGGATTGCAGCACCCCAATTAAGTCTCCCTGCTTCTTTTATCCACTGAAGATGCATAAGTGCTTCATTTTTCCAGGAGTAATCCTGCCCAAGGGCAGACCAGGGGTCTGTTCCTTAAGCGCAACCCACACTATTAATTATCGGGGCTGTGCTTCCCCTGACACCAGCAGCTGCTGTCGAAGGGAGCTGCCAGTGCTATGGGAAAACCTGGCAGTAGCTGGAACGCGTCATAAGTTTACACTACAGAATCAACTGTAGAGAAGACTGTCTTCACGCAAGGTAGGTGCACTGCTATAGCATTGATAAGTGACTGAGAGTGAGGAAATATAACATTTATCCCCAAAGCAACTGCTTTTACAATTTAGGTTATATGTTTTACAATTCTTATCAGTTATTTCAATGCATTTGTATGACTTACTCTACTGTTGATGAAGTTCAGATATAATTAAAAAAATAATCATAAGACATTGGAGAAAATGAACTAGAAGGGGCATTTTGACAAGAACTTTGGGAGTTATTCTTTTGGTACAGAATAAAAGTTCCTGGGGATATTAACATTGGAATTGGCAGGTTCATTCAACAATATGGAAGTTCTTAAACAACCTTCTGAAATCTTGAGTTTTTTCACTGCAGGCTGCATGAAAATCCACAAAGTAAGCCTAGGAAAGAACAAGAAGAAAATAAAATGTCGTTTGAGTGGATAGATCTCAATGAAAGCTGAAAGAAATCAGCATGAATTAGATGAATATTAACACTTAATATTAACATCTCCTTGAATTTAAAAAAAACCCACATGACATAAAACAATTTGGGGATAAATTGTTATTCTTAGAATGTGTTTTGCTTATATTCTTGCCTTTCCAAATCTTCTATAATACTACATACTTTGTCATGGGAGAAAACACAATCAAAATGTAAGTCCATGTGATTCTAGGGAGAGACTAGACTGTGTATATGTCATTTCTATAAAATAGTATGCCATTAAATCAGGAAAATGCCCCGGAAGGTCTAATTTAGATGACACAACTGGTTGCACATTAGCAAACAGGATAATAATAACAGAAAGTTAACTCTATTGCTAACATAATTCATATGTAAAATTTCTAAAAGTAGAATAATTAACATTATTAACATTATATAAACAAGAAGCATTGAACAATCATTTATCAGCATTTTTTTTCACTAACCTAAACAGTAACAACAGTCTTGAACAATGTCTTTTAACAGAGAGATTTAATGCTCAGGAAAAGTTACCAATTTCAAAGGTTAGCCAGAAAGAATTAAATATAAAAAGAGGAAAGCAACCTAATGCACACCAAATTTTAAAGATTATAAAGAGTAGTGAATGGGGTTCTCTTTATTCTTTGCTTATCAGATGTCAATTGACTAGCGGGTCAGACTGTGTAAATGTGTACAGAATTATGAGAATAAGGCTAGGAGTTCTTTTCAAATGAGGTAGCTATTGCAAGAAAAGGACAACATGTAACTTATACGACATTCAGTAACACCTGTGAAGTCAGAAAGGATGGCAAAAACTGTATTTCCATAAGAAGCAGATTCCATGGGTTTGTGCATGTCCAGTTTCTTTAAACATTCCACAGCCTGAGCTTTGGCTTCTTCTTCCAGGCCTTCCATCTGGTGTCAGGGGCCTGTGGTTACTGAAAACAAATCATTCTAGTAAAAGTAGAAGAAAGCACTGAGTACTTCAGCCTTTTCCATGTCATTTGTCACTCAGTTGTATCAGCAGTGTGCTCTCATTTCCCCTAGTCTTCCTTTTTTTCTTGTATCCTGGAGAAGCCCTTCTTATTTCTCTTCATGTCCCTCAGTGTATTCAACTCTAGATGAGCTTGGCTTTCTTAACTCCATCCATTTTCACTTGCACAATATCTCTACACACTTGAGTTACCTGATCCTACTTCCAGTTCTTGTATGCTGCTACATGATAGGAGATGTCAAGGAGAAAGTTAGGTCTAGGATTTCTAACTCCAAGGCAAGTAAGGCAAAGTAAGTAAGGCAAATTCTAGTAAGGATTCACAGTTGTGAGACATGAATCAAATGGGATGTTTATTCCATGGAATAAAATATGGTGTAAAGGCCCTTTGAGCTAGTTCAAGTTAGGCTGGCATGAATATATGGTGGAGTAAAATGCCATGCAGAGAGAACAGTTTGAGTCCCAAGAGCTTCACAAACAACTAAAGCAGCAGCCAACTAAAGCTTTAAAACCCAACTTCTAGATACATTTAGGTAGCTCAGGTGCCACATTGCCTTCACAAGCATATATTGTTTCAACTTCAGAAGCTAGTTCAATTGGCACTCGCTTTGCACATATGCTATATTTTAGTATAAATATAGCACAAGACAATTTCTTTTATTCTTTTTTTCCTTTAAACAAAACAAAAGCAGAAGACAAATTTTCATGCACATACAAATGTTTACCTAGTGTGGAGAACTCATTTGGGAAAAACATAAGCTCAAAACTTCTGACTTAAAAGATTTGGAGTTAGAATTTAATTCCACATCCTTTTGGCAAGTCCTTAATGCTATGTTAAAACAGACAACAGGTTTGGGTTTTTTGCTGAGTTTTTCAGGTCAGAAGAAAAAGAAGTAGCTCAAGTTTTGTTTTGAGGGTTTTCTAATAGTACAAAGGATCACTTTAACCAGCTTCAAAACTGGCTGTGAAGAGTTGTCCCACCCTAAAAATACATGGTAAATTGTCTTTCTTGATTTGTCTGCTCTTCTGCCACTTTTTGCTACATCACATTGTGGGTGTCTGACCAAGATAAAAATAGAATATTGCTTTTATGAACAGCCAATTCATTCATTAAGCTCAATGTGTAGGCATAGTCACTGTAACCTGGCATAAATCCATCCTTCTGACAAGTATAGATATACTCATAATGGACTCATGTAGCTGCTGCAGACAAAACAAGGAGGAACTAACTAATGCAGTCTAAGTGAGAAGTGTTAGTTGACTTAACGTCTCTCAGGAAGACGCCACACTGAGTATACTTTCTTTACCTTCAATGCAATATTCAGATTATCATGGGATATGCCTTTTGCATATAATGATTTGATGGTTGCCTACATTCCTGTGTTGACTCCATGTCATTTCTACTGCTGGCCATTCATCTATTTATCATTCTCCAGCTAGATATCTAGCTTATTTGAAATGTCCATGAGCTTAAATTTTTTAATTTCTTCTGCTTTTAAGTCTGTAGGGCCTCATCTGGTAACTCCACAAAATATGCTGTGAGGCGAGGGAAACTCATTCATATACTAATTTAAACACCATTAAGGGATTCAGCTGAAACAGAAAGACTTCCCACCAGCTCCAACAGATATTAATATTCATATGTGAAGCAGAACTGCAACAGACAAGATCCATACAAATATGCTTCATCTACAAAATGCTCACTATTTAGATAGAAAGTCTGAATCTAACAATTGCTACAAATAAAACAGAGCAGGTAATTGCTCTGGGTCTTCTGTATTTCATAACATTCAAATTACAAGGAAGAAAATGTGCTCTACAAATATATGCAGCTACTAACACTGTGTTTGAAAGATAAAACTTACATTTCTAAAATAGTTTTGTAAGCACTTCTAATGGAAACACTCTTGAATTTTTTACAGCTTTGCTGTCTTTGAACATTTGTTGAAGCACACGTTTATCTCCCTAAATGATTGCAATAAAAACAGTGGTGAACAATACCTCCAGGAAAGCAAATTACCACCTTGCATGTGGAAGAATCACTCTGCTGTTGCATTTCCCAGCTCTCTTCCACCTTTGCTTTTACAGACATCAGTGTTCTCTCTCGTAGTAAAAAGAAATTATTATAGACTATATACCATAGTGCAGGAGGACTGACTGAGTAGAACTACTGGAGAGCAGAACTTATCAACAATCATTAACCTGTCTGCTTTGAAGTCTGTTAATCTTTTTATGTAGTGTGAAGAAATGTTAACAAAGGACTGCTAGTGTATCTACACAATTTCCTTCTCTTTCTCAGTCTCAACCAGTCAAATATACATGCAAATGCACATGCACGTACACAGAGCTTTTCTTTCTTTGTTCAACTTTGATTATGACAGTTATCAGCAAAAGTCTCCACAGTTTTGGTTCATTCCCAATTAAAGGCTTTTCAGGGGGAATTTCATTTGTACAGGCTGCAAAGTGGCAGAAACCTTTGTCAGTTGACAGCCGCACAATTTCCAGATCTTACGTTATTCATTTTTAGACCATTATTGTGAAACCAGTTAAAGGACTTTGACATGGAAAATCCCAGACTTTACAGTTCTTCACTGCTTTCTATCTAGTCATTGCTCTCATCAGCATTTTGTACTTAGAAATAAGTGCTTTCATTAAGAAGAAATAGATTTTTTTAGCTGACTAGAATCTTTCAGACAGTAATTTTAATGTACACCTTAATTCTAAGAAGTGAGTTTCTTAAATAACATCTATTTGCTCTCTGAAAGCGTGCTAGTGGTATTATACAACACACTCCATTAGCATGGAAATGGATTTTTTGTGTGTAATTTACTTTGCTGCTGCTGTATTACATTATAGCTGAAGTTATCAAAAAGAGACTGGAAAATTCTTATTGTACTTTGAAGTGTGTAAGATTCCAGCTATTTTTTTCTATTGTACTTCTAATGTGTGTTCTGACTAACAACATATTTTGTCATAAATTTAAGCGTATATGTATATCAATACAAAAATTTATTTAATTTTTTCCTATTTTAGAAACATTTAAGAAATAAAAAGTCAAAATATGGCAAGAAGCAAATCTTAGATTCATTTGTATAACATGGAAATATTAAGAATTAATATTCTTAGAATAATAAAAAAAAAAAGTAGATAGGAATGAAAATATTATTGTGTTCACCCAGATGTATTTATTGTTAATATGAGTGAGTCTTTAAAAATATACACCATGGGAAACAGTTGGCAATTATATAGCTACATGATCAAAGGTGGATATTTCTTCAGTGAAACTGCTGAAAATAAATCCTAAAGCAAATTTGACTTCATATAACACAATATTTGGTTCAAACCTTAGCCCAGAATCACACTAAATCGAAAAAAAATACAAATGTGATGAGAAAAAACTATTGACCAACTGAACTTTTCTAGCACTTATCTTTGATACTAGGATAAAATCCTGAATACTGAAGTTGAGGCAGTTTTGGACACTTAAGGATTTTCAGTACAGAACAGTATACCAGCGCAGTCCTTTCTGTGGCTATATTTCTGTGTCGCAGACTTAAGATAAAGGGCGATGACATGGTTTGATGACAACAAAAGAATTTCTACTTACCAGCTTATTCAACTTCAATGCTAACGAGTCTTACTGGGAACTATTGAGACCTAGAAGCCATGGAGGTAAACTGGACATACCCAGGAAGCCAGACAAGTCACAAATTTTTTGCAGAGCATTTACTATTTTTCTAAACAAAACAAAACATGTTCTACTACAGAAAACAAAATTTTAAAAGGATAACTTTTTCTCCCCACAATTCTTGCCAAATCCCCTCAGTGGTCTCTGTGCATGAATTAAGCTAATTTCACCAGGTCCTCAATAGACAAAATGTGTGACTATACCAGGGTTCTTGGGGACAGCATATCCAGTTTTTCTGGAAATTGTAAATTATGTTTTGCCACTTGCCACCCAGTTTATACCATCACATGAGGCAGGCTCTCTGGTCCAGGTGCTGAGTTCTGCATTTCTCCATGTTGTTTTTCTTGGCACTACTGTCAGCTGTCCTCAGGTTTCTGGAGGCACCTTCAAACTGGAGCTATTTTCAATGTCAATGACTCTCTCTCTAGTTTAGAATCACCTACAAATTTGCTGATATTGCACTCCTTATCATCAACTTCATCATCAATGAAGATGTATGAGGTACAATATGAGGTCCAGTACTGACCTCAAAGTACAATGCTCATTCACATCTATCAGATGGATGATGGGATCTTCTGAACCTTTTTGAGCCTGTGTACAAGTCTTAAGCCACTTAATAGTTCTTCTAGTCCAGTACATTGCTTTCAGTTTAGCCATTACATCCCAGTTTCCATGCCACCCTTTTATTGCTTTGTTATTTTTAGGTATCTAAATTGTACACCGACATGTGCAATCATTATTTTAGATATTACTGCCTGAGTCAACTTGCTGCTTAGGACTCTTAAATTCCTACGCCACTTGTGTCTGTCTCATAGGCCTCTCCAATCCTTAGTTTGTGACAGAAAACTGAAACTATGGCACTTCCCTGTGAAATACTGTTGAAATACCAGTAGGGAGAAAAAAATATTCTTCTGTATTACAAAAGAATACCCTCGCTGAAGAAATGTGTGTATAAACAGTTCACTGCTTAAATCTGCCTTGTACTGAGGGGGGCACACCTACCTCACTTCATGTAGCAATTATAATAAAGTAGATTGCTCCTGAGCTTTCCAGTGGATAAGGCTTGAGTTGGATATATGAGGATTAAAATTTATGAGATATAGATACTACCTGGAGATGTGTGAAACAAATACTTACCATAAGATAGAAGAGACCTCCAAATATCTGGCCTAACTATAAGCACACATTTCAGTATTGAGGTTTCTTATAATAAGCAAGGCTTCAAGAATTTCACAACTCTTGAACCTTAAGGAGAACAATCTAATCTACTGCATAATGTGTGCTGAAAGCTTTGCATAGAATTTAATAAAGGCAGAGGCAGATTCCATCTCTATGAAATGCTCAGCAGCTGGTAGGAGGAGAGTGTTCCATAATGGTCTGTGTTTGTAAACAATCCTAATATTTCTATCTCTGATAACTATAATTTTTTTGTGTATATGTCATGTTCATGCCACAAGCACTCTTAGAAGATGGAGCCAGAAGCACACTCTCAAGTTTCATATGCCAAGATGAGAAAAAACAACTCAATTCCAAATACCTTGAGCTAAATGCTCCTGTGATAGTTAAATATGTTAAAGGTGCTTGTTACAGCAATACATATTTTTCATTTTCATAGAGAATAGATTGTCCATATAAACAGGTTCAAAAATATGAAGCTAGAACTCCTACTGATCAATATTTTCCTTTGCTCCTTCTGCAGCTTTAAATTGTAATACTCTTGAGTTTGTTCACTTTCAGTGCAAATTAATAAGAGATAGAAGCAAACGTAAAAATTGTTTGTTGTTCTCTAACCAGTGCAAAGGACTGTACAAGCCATGCCACACAGCTTTTCAGTTCAATTCTCTATGCAGCTGCAGACTCTTCATTGCAATATGTTTTGAGACTTAGAAGTAAAATAAAAGTTTCTGTAGAGCATCCCCTTTAGCAACTTCAGAGGGTGGGAAATATATTACAAAAAGAAATGTTAGTCTTCTTCTGAGACAGAAGACACAGAGCAGGAACATCAGGGCAAAAGTCAAGAGAGAGGGCTTTGGTGAGATGGAGTCATCCTTATCGATCAGGTCCAAAAAAAAATAAAGACAGAAACTTCATCCCTGTTTCCTCTCCTTCCAGCTACAAGATGGCTTCTTCCTCACCTGTGGCTCTACCATTGGCAACACAGCCTGGAAAGGCACAGTAGCTAGGGCTCAGCTTTTCGAGTATGCTGCTTTCTCTTGTAGAGGCTGGGTCATCCCAAAGAGGAGAATGATGAGAAGACTCGACTCCATGAAGTTTTCTCAAGCATTTATTTAGCTATTTGTGCATGGTGGCTTTCTAAGCATTCTAACCACAGCTAAGCCTATATTACCTAGAAAGCTGACTCTGCATCTATGCCCCCCAGACAGTGTGCCTGGAGCACCTGGACACATATCTCTGCCTAGTCAGATGTCTCATGACCAGGCAGAGGGTCTGCTTTCTAAGAAGTCAGAAATATGTCTGCTCTTCTTCTTGTGCAGTTTCAGATTATATATATCAAACTATATTGTTTACATGAAGCAAAGAATGGGCTTGGGAACAAGGTTCTCCTTGTCCAACCACGGGGACGAGGCCATGTCCAGTCAAAGCCTTACTTCTACTCATGCTCAGAAATTTGGCCTGCAACATCAGGCCACATCTCTCACCACATAACCCACTGGAAGTTTCTGCTCTAGGCACCAGCAAGTCACTCCCAGAGACACCTACTTCCGTCACACCAGCACACCAGGGATCCAGAGCAGGCCCTACCTGTGCCTGCACGCAGGAGTGGGATCATGAGTGAGAAGCTTGGCAGGAACTCTGGGAAGAGCCATCCTTTTTCCCTCCCTTTCCTCTAGAGGCTAGGCACTGGAGGGAAAAGCACCTGCAAGAGGAAGCAAAAATAATCTTTTGACTGCAAAATCAAAAGTCAGAATCTCTTTAGCCTTTTGGCATACTTTCCATCCACTCCATCTCCCAAAGAAAGCACTGTGCAAACTGTTAAGCAAGTGGCTGCAAGTAGCCCCTTAAAGTTGAAGCACTTCACAAACCAATACAAAGATACTGAGTCTTTTCTGAATACAACCTTACAGGTTATCAATGCCTTAGGTGGTCTGCGATAGTTAACGTGTTTTTGCTGTTTCAGTGTGTAAGGCACTGTAGTACTTTGCAAATTCTAATAAGGCTTCAAAGACTTTTTTGCCATGCACTCCACTGACTATGAGTCCTGTGCGACACCTGACAAAGGCAGAAGACCTTATCAGGCAGTTCATGCAAAATCTGGGGTTGCATTTACAACATAGTCGTGCTCAGGGACTGAGGAGCCAGCCAGTGCTGATCACAGCCCTCTGGCATTGATAGAAAGTGTCCACAGGAAGCAATGTAAGAAATCTTCAGCCTGGAAGTCAGCAGCCTTAGCAGTGCTGCAGTGGTGACAATCAGAGAGCATGCAGATGCTCATGCTTTGGAAGTATTAGTGCAGAAAGACAAAGATAGAAATTTAGGAGAGATCAAGGTATTGACCATTGAAAAAAGAGGCATAGTACACTGAGGTAAATTTGGGAGATTGCTCCCATCATTCTTCCATTATTCTTTTTTTCTATATCCCTTCTATATTTTTTGTTCTCTCAAGAGGTCCCCTTTTATTGTACATTTTGTGAGAGAGCCCACTGCATAAACATCTTTCTTTTTTTGTCTTTATTAAGCAGCAGTTGTATCAGAAGGCCAATTAGTTCTCAAAATAGTATTTTTGTTTCTTATGCCTTCAGTTTCTATTTTTCCCTTTCACATAGTGGCTCAAGGCAGCTTTGGGCTGGGTTTATGATATCCGTCCAAAAACATCCACGCTCCTGCCAAAGGCATGAGTTTTTTATCTAAACTCCAATTACGAGATGTTAATGTAGCAGAACTAGCGAGTTGTCACAGTAACATAGAAAACCAAATTTTAAACATAAGAACTTCACAAATAGATGAAGACAACATCAACAAAAAGAGTGCATTAATTTGTGAGAAGCTTGAGGTCCAAGCATCAGTTCTTAAAATCAGTATTCAGTGAAACTACGTTGGTTTATCTCTGTTGGGTACCTAGTTATTTCTACAGCAGAAGAAAGGCTTAATAAATATTATGGATGCCATTCTCACCTGGTATAAATTGTTAAGGTTCCTTTGATATCAGTGGAACTACACTGGATTACAACAGACAAAGATCAGTCTTAACTATGCTAGAGAACATTCACTGAGTGCTTACTGAGCTTTTGTGGCTCGGCTTCCCTTCATAGATGCTGACACTCTGTAAAGTGCTTTCAGGACCTGGGCTCCCTACATGGGAAGGCCCTAAGTTTGTCTACAAAAGGCATTTTAGGATTTTTAAGGAAATTTGGTGGAGAATAGAAGTTGTTATTTATTCAGGCAAATGTAAATATATTTCTTCCATCTAGAAACCCTCATAATTGAGGAAGATGTTACTTGTATTTAGTTCATTGTGCCTGATGTAGAATTAAAGAAAGCAAAAAAGATAACAGTCCGTATGTCAAATTGAAATTTGGTTACAGCTGTCAAAGTTTGTAAGCGACATTGGCTGCTCAGTTTGAAAAATCAGAAAAAGGCTAGTTGCAGAGAAGCCTGGTCTGAAATGTTCATTCCTTGTGCTTTATGTGAGCCTGAACTGTATTAATTTCTCCATATCACTTCACAGAGTTAGGATCATTTCTGTAAACTTATAAAAATTGTGTGTTCTGTCTTGAGATATTACTTAAGAAAGTCACTCATATATTGATTTCTGATGTTGCTGGTTTTAGCAAGATAAGACTTCTATTCCATCTGTTGAATGTTACTCTGCCAAAGATTAAACAGCTGTCATGCCCATTCCCCCAAATTAAAAGAAAAGAAAAAAAAATATTAGTGTTCAACGATTAAAGAAGGTCTGCTTTAAGATATAAGCAAAAGACAAGAAGATGAGCCATTTTCTATGTTAGTGCCAACTTCTGAAGCTTTAAAGACCACTTCTATCTACAAAAAACAGAACAGAAAAAAAACCCAAGTGCGTGACACCACTACCTATAAAACCAGAAAAATATCACTTAAAGCAAAAGGCACCCTATTCAGAGGTGCAAACTTTTAGCCTACTTATCCTCATCCTCCTCCGTTCTGAAAACAAGAATGTGTATTGGGTTTTGGTAATGTTTTGGTAGCAGAAGGCCTACAGAGGTAGCACCTGGGAGAAGCTACTAGAAGATACTCCTGTGTCTGATGGAGCCAATGCCAACCAGCTCCAAGACAGACCCATCACTGGCCAATGCCAAGCCCATCAGCAACAGTGGCTGTGCTTTCAGGATAATGGGTTTAAGTAGGGGAAAAAAACTGTGGGCCAACAGCAGCTAGGAGAGAAGGGTGAGCCTATGTGAGAGGAACAACCCTGCAGACATTAGGGTCAGTGAAAGAGAAGGGGGAAGGAGATGCTTCAGGCCCCAGAACTGAGGATCCCCTGCAGCCTATAGTGAAGACCATGGTGCAGCAGCTGTGCCCCTGTGGCCCATGGAGGTCCACAGAAGACCAGAGATCCACCTGCAGTCTCTGGAGGAGTCCACACTGGAGCAGGTGGATGCCTGAAGAAGGCTGTGACCCCATGGGAATCCTGTGCTACAGCAGGCTCTTGACAGGACCTGTAGACCCCTGGAGAGAGGAGCCCATGCGAGCAGGTTTTCTGGCTGGATTCATGACCCTGTGGAGAACCACACTGGGGCATTCTGTTCCTGAAGCACTGTCCTCATAGAAGGGACCCACACTGGAGTGGGGGAAGTCACTCCTTCCTCCTCCCCAAGGAGAAATAGCATATGATGAACTGACTGCAGCCCTCATTCCCCATTCCCTTGAACTGCCTAGAGGAAGGAGGGAGAGAATTAAGAGTGCAGCCCAAAATATAGCACCTTTAGCATCCAGAATCAGACACAGGAGAAAATAAATGTGTTTATTATATTTATGCATTATTTCAAAGATATATGTCCAATTTTCTACAAGTTATTCTGCATATAAAAGAAATAGTAGTTAAAGGGATATGTAAGCATATGTAACTGTGTGATCATGTTAATGCTTTAGAAGGACTGTATGTGGTGTCATAGCATTAATAGCATCACTTAACCTGAACAGGTTTCATTCTCTTAATTTAACCTTCAGATGGGTAGATTTAATGTAACTAACTTTTTCAACTATCACTAAGGTCTTACAATAGGTTTCTTGTGGACACTGGGGAAACTGTTATGACCCCTTTAAGTCATAAAATAATTTTCTTCACACCAGATTATGCTTAGCAAATTGTTCTCTGCTTTAACATGAATAAGTTTAATAATTTCAGTGGTACCACACTGAAACTATAGTGTAGCTTTTAGAAATTAAACTACAATTATAATTTCTTTAATATATGATGAGATAAAAATCCAAGGAAAGGTGAAATCTTTATATCTTTTGATTTTTATTTTTTCGCTGTTGTTTCACACCTGGGGGATCACCAGATTGTAATTATTTTGTAAGACACATGAACATTTCTATTGCTTGATAGGACAGCAACTCATCTTTCCTAATTATAGAAAGCAGTGCTGAAGTTTGCATTAAAATCTACTGTAGATATGTATTTTATAAATAGTCCTTTTGTGATTTACAGAGTTTAAATTTCTGGGTTTTTTCTGTCCCCAAACACATAAAGCTCCCAAATAACACAATACTTTAGTAAAATTTCTTTATATACTAACAGCTGCTTGTTAAAGTTCACTAATATGAATTCTGCTTCAGGAGAAAATCTGGCCTTTCCCACGTTCACATTCAAAACAAGCAGGTAATAGAGAAACAGCAGACAGTAAACCCTCCAGAGCAGTCAAGAGTCATCCAAGAGGGACTTGTAAACATCCCATTTCATACTATTGCAGGGAAAACAAACTTTCCCTTGTCATCAACATAAGAAATCAGCACCTGCCTTCCAAAGTTCACTCATGAATTCTAGGATAAGAGTGAGACCAGTTGGAGGCACGATACCCTGTGGATCTGTCACTGGCAAAACCTGGGACAGCCTGAAGGCATCTGTGAATTGTGTGCTTTCTGATCGTATTTTTTTAATTGTGTTCTTATTTTCTTCTGCTCTGCACTGAAGATTTTTCAGATCAGTGAGAAGGAGCAATAAGTACATCCCTCAAGGTCATTAGAACTACAGAGGCTGATGCCATCAAAGTTTGTCTTTAGGTATGTTTACTTCATGTGCTTTAAGATTATCCTTGAGATAATCTTCCCAATGTTTTGGCCACCTATCTGCATCTTTGTCTTTCTATAAAAAAAATGGAATGCTCCTCTCAGGCACATGAACTATATGACTTTGCTGTCTCATCTGAGATATGATAATTAGAGTGTCAATGTCAAAGCTGTTATAGACCTGCACAGCTTCAGTATTACTTCTTTTGCCACTTGACACTAGGTATTTGCTGAAAACAGCACAGGTGAAAATGAATGAGGCATTTACATAGCAATCTGTCTAAATCTTAAAGCCATAAAACTATGGCAGCAGCAGCATAATATTCCCATTCAAAAACTAAGTTTGGATTCAGTCAGTGGTTGGCGCCATAATTTGCCTAGCCAAGTCGATATACTTTGTGATATCACTGGCAATCACCATGTTTCATTACCAGGATAACAAAACTTGTTGGCAGCCTGAGTCACACATTATCAGTGGACACTATGGGGGACTTTTACAAAGCTGTGCATCCTGTGGTATGCACGAATTATGGACCTTATGCTTTTTTGATAAACTGTGAGGTCACTGTGCTTTGTAGAAAAGCAATTAGTGGTCAATAGGATATCTACAGGACATGAGCCATTTTTTTTTACTTACAGTTTCAAGAAGATGGCATGACATATATTGATAACTGACCTTAAATTTGTCCATCAACATGGCATCACACACAGTGCTAGAGCCATTATGAAGTTACTTTAACTTATTTGAAAATGCTCTTATTTCAGAAAACATCTTTGTTTATAACACAAAACCTTCTTTTTCATATAATGGAACTAAATACTGCTGATCTACTAATCAGCAGTAAGTCGAAAGGACCATCCACAAATCAGAGTAATTAATAGAATCAAAGACATCAGAAGGATTATGAAAGGTCAGGTCAAAAGTTTAGCTTTCCTCAAGATGCTTCATTTGAAAGATCCGGGTAGCAAAAACAAACTTTCATTGATGCCTTAGTGTATTGGGTTTCAGTGGCCCGGTTTGTGGTAGCAGGGGGGGGCCTGTGGTGGAGGCTTCTTCAAGAAGCTACTGGAAGCTTCCCCCATTTCCAGCAGAGCCAATGCCAGCCAGCTCCAGGCTGGACCTGCTGCTGGCCAAGGCCAGGCCAATCAGGAGTATAGTAATGCCTCCATGATAACATATGTAAGAAGGAAAAAAAAAGGTAGAAGGCAGAGGAAGATGGCCACTAGAGAAGAGCAGGGTGAGAAGTTGTGATTAACAACGATGTAGACACCAAGGTCAGTGGGGAAGGAGGGGGAGGACATGCTCCAGGCACCGGAGTGTGGCCCCTGCAGCCCATGGTGATGACCATGGTGAAGCAGCTTGTCTCCCCACAGCCAATGGGGGACCATAGGGAGCAGAGATCCATCTGCAGCCTGTGGAGGAGCCCACACCAGAAGTGGTGGATGTTGGAAGGAGGCTGTGACCCTGTGGAGGCCCACATTGGAGCAAGGTCATGGCAGAGTCCTGCTGCCTGTTGGAAGAGGAGCCCATGCTGGAGCAGGATTCCTCCTGATGGGACTTGTGGCCTGTGGGAGACCCACGCTGGAAGAGCCTATACCAGAAGGACTGCACCCTATGGAAAAGTGACCCATGTGGCAGCAGTACCTGAAGAGCTGTTGCCCATTGGAGGGACTCACAGTGAAGCAGTTTGGTGAAGAGCTGTCTCCTGTGGGAGAGACCCCATGGGAAAAGCAGGGGTAGGACTCCTCTCTCTGAGCAGCAGCAGAAACAACGTCTGACCACAACCCCCACTCCTGTCTCCCTGGGCCACTGGAGGGGAAGGAGGTAGATCTTAGAAAGAGGGAGGGCTGGCGGGGAAAAAGTATCTGTACGATCTATCAAACTTCTCACTCTTAACCTCTGATCTTGATAATAATGAATTCCTAATATCCCCAACTGGAGCCTGTTTCACTCGTGAAATGATTGGTGAGAAGTTTCTTATGGTCTTTATCGCAGTTTGTGAAACCCTTTGGTTTTTTTTCTCTCCTCTGTCTGTTCGCAGGGGGTGGAGTCATAATGCTGACTGTGGTCAGTCCTTGGCATCCAGCCAGGGTCAAACCACTACACTTAGGATTTCTTATATACTTTATATTTCTGGATTTTAGCATAGCTGCATGGGTTCTCACACTTGGGATGGTAGAAAACCTCTTTCTCATGGTCTGTGAAGTGTTGTTTAACATTCTTTTTGGGAAAAACAGATTCCAGCAAGGACATCCTCTTTGGGGCATGAAACTGGAGGGAAATAACAAGATATGGGGTAGAAAAAGCAAGATAGAAGGTCCACAACTCCCTAAAGAAGCACCAAGGGGCAGATCTGGGGGACAGGGTGAGATGAATGATTTGGAGATTGGATGGATCTATTTTATATGATAATTGATTAGTATTGAAAAAGGGTACTCTTTGTGGTAGGTGTGCACATTTATGTACATTGTGGACCTGGAAGTTTCCATTAAAGACAAGTACTTTATCCTTGTCGGGAATTTTTTCTCTCTTTCAGGCATCATCATGGTACAGTCAGAATGGTATCCATGCTGATTTCTGCATGTCTTTCATTTCTACAATTTCACTAGACATGCAATTTAAAATAATTGCCATGCATCATTTCAGCAGCAGCTGAATTCTACCACCCATCTGAAGCTGATAACCTCCCACTTTCATAAGATAACCAGCTGGATAGACCCTTTTTTAGGTAAAGGACAAGGAAGGGACAGAGTGGGTATCTGCTTATTAATTCCAAACTAGTCCAGTTTAATTTCTGTCAAAACAGTGACTTTATTTTGCTACCAGCACTCAAAAATTTGCCATGAGCTGGTATGCATACAGGGCCTAGATCCTTTGTTTAGAGCCACACTACCCCTAACCCTGAATCATCTACCCTGTACATTGCCATTAATCTATCATATTTACATATGGCAAAAAAACCCAATCAGATATGGATTAAAAACTACAACATCAGTATTCAGATTTCCTCTAAAGTAAAGGGAAATTTCCAAAAGGTATTGTTTGTAGTCTTCTTCCTAGTTAATAGATTTGGGGTCAGAAAATGAAGTAAACATTCAGTCTACAGAGTCATCTGACCTGGTGGAAATCTGTCCAGGTTGGAGTATCTTCTACTGAACTGTAAGCAAGCCATGACTTTATGAGCATTTTCAGAGCACTGATCAACAAGATTCCTGTGGAAAGCTAGCTATATATAATAAGTATTGATGCTGACTTTTTGCCTTCATACAAAGAATGCAGAGAAGACATGATATCAGGCTGGGGTTTATAATAGCGTGGATGCTCAGTCAACACACAAGACAGTAAATAGAAATCCCATTTTTCTTTTGTACAAAGCTTTCATTCAGACTTTTATTTCTGAATTGTATAAAACCAGGGTACAGAGTCTGATATTCTCTTCATGGCTAAGGCAAAGAACTAAGCATGAGAGAAGAACTTTGATCAATTTTACAGAATTTTACATTGACTATTCACTAGATATAAATCTGAAATAATTAAAAAAAAAAGCCACTAGGATTCCTGTTTTGGAATTGAGTCTTCTGCAGACAGACTGCAAAGTTTATCTTCCTCTTGGTCCTGCCCAAAGTTCTGACCCCATGAACTTTGTGGGTTTGGATGAACAGTATGCTAAAGAAAAATAGTCCAGTACCAGTGCAACAATCTGATGCAGAAAAAAGTCAGGTCACCCACTGCCGTTTCCACAGAGATTTCTGAGCTTTTTAGCTTTCTGAGCCAGGAGTTACATTAGTTATAATAAGTAGCAGAGGGTCAGATACCTATGAAAATTATTGCTTGAAATATTAAGCATTGAAGGTGTCTCAGACACCTAAGCATTTTAGGCATGGTTTTCCTGCATTGCTCTCTTGAACTCAGTTTTCTAATTTACGTCTAAATGTCAACTCCAAGATCCTCAGCACTTTCTTCAGTAAGTCTCCTGAGCTCCATATTATTGTGTTTATAAAGGATATCTGTAAGCATCTTTAAGATAGTTAGGCTTATGTTGACTGTATTTATCTAGACATGAAGATACAAGTATCTTAAAATTAAAAGGTGAGTAATTTGCTTACTGGAAATCAACACTTATCTAAAAAGTTTGTGCAGCATCATTTGAAAATCTTGACAGTTCAATCATATTAACTTTTTAAACTCTTAAATAAGAGAAATAAACTCGAGAATTTTAGATATTTTAAATATGGAGAAGGCTTCAGGGCCCCATTCCATACTTAAAGGGAACTTATAGAAAAGTGGAGAGAGACTTTTTGCCAGAGCCTGTAGCAATAGGACTAAGGGTAATGATTTTAAACTTAAAAGGTGTAGATCTGGATTGCATATAATACGATATTCTTTACTATGAGGTTGATGAGACATTGAAACAGGTTGCTCAGAGAAGTTGCAGTTGTTCCATCCTTGGAAATGTTCAAGGTCAGGTTGAATGATATTTTAAGCCATCTGCTCTAGTGTAAGATATTGGGAGGTTAAATGAGATGACCTTTAAAGGTCCATTCCAACTCATATCTTTATATGATTCTATGATTCAGTTTTATCCTATAGATTTCAATCACTAGAACTTAAGGAATAATTTCCTGTTTCATTGAAATAGGATGAAAAAATCTTCAGAGCAAAATCATCTTAATGCTTTAATTACATTCTCAATATATTTTTTCTCTCCCTGCATATGCACGTCAATAAGAGTGTGGATTTATATCTTTGTTCTAAATAAAATTTCAAGGTATAATGGAGTGCTTTCAGAAAGCTACTTAAAAAATGCATTTCACTTTAAAATAAATATAACATTAATAGCTTTTTTTGCATTTTAATCTCACAATGAGGCAAATATTTTGTTGTGGTTTTAAGTAGCCAGAGTTTTTTATTAGGTGGGGGTCTATGAGAGAGGCTTCTTTGAGAAGCTGCTGGAAATTTCTCCATTTAGTACAGCTACTCTTAGCTCCAAGCTAACCAAGGTCAGCTGGTAATGCCTCTGTGATAACACATTTAAGAAGGAGAAGAAAAAAAACCAAGGCAGAACATCATGGCCACTTAAGAGAGAGGAGAGTGAGAAGTTTGATTAACACCAAGGTCGGAGAGAAGGAGAAAGAGAAGATGCCTTAAACACTGGAATAGGGCCCCAGCAACCTGTGGGGGACCATAGGGAGCAAAGATTCACCTGCAAACCCGTGGAAGACTGGAAGACTCCACACTGGAGCAGATAAGTGCTGGAAAAGAGAGGCTGTGATCCTGTGGGATGTTTGATGTCCATGTCTGGAGTGGGGGCCTGATAGAGTCCTGTAGGCTGTGGGAAGAAGAGACCCGCACTGGAGCAGCAGAGCAGCATTTCTTGGGAGGACCAGTGTCCTGTGGAGACCCACACTGAAGCAGCCAAGCAGCACCTGAAGGACTGTACCCTTGGTAAAGTGACTTATGTGAAAACATACCTTGAAAAGCTGCTGTCCATAAAGGATAATAAAACCCACAAAGCAGTTTGTAATAGACTGTTTTCGGGAGCAAACCCAATGGGAAAGCCTGGGGTTGGACTTTTTTTTTTCTCTGAGCAGTGGCAGAAACATCTGACCGTAACCCCCCACTCCTGTCTTCCCAGGCTGCTGGGGAAGGAGGGAGACCTTTGAAAGAGGGAGGGGTGGGGGGAGAAAGGTGTCTGGAAGATTTATCAAACTTCTCACTCTCAAGCTCTGATTTTGAGAATAATAAATTCTTAATATTTCAAGTTGGAGCCTGTTTTGCCTGTGAAATAATTAATAAGCAGTTCCTTATGGTCCTTATCACAAACCTTGTGAAACCTTTTAATTTTTCCTCTCCTCTGTCCGTTTTCAGGGAGGGGACTGGGAAAGTGTGGCTGTGTGTGTGTGAGTCCTTGGCATTTAGCCAGGGTCAAACCACTACATATTTAAACATAATTAATGTAAAAATGTGGAAAGTTACAAGCTCACAGTTCTAAAAGCAGTACCTCAGGGTAGTGACACTTCAATATACAGACATAACTATAGTGACAAACTTTATGAGGAAACAGGAGTTCTACTACACTTACTTGGTAAGCAAAATTTGTGTTTATGTTTATCATTTCACTTTTATCTGACCAATGATAGGCAAAGTGCTCTAGAGCATGAGAAGTGCAGCACACTGAAAGCAAAAATACACAAGGAATTTGTTTATTTTTCAGAATGTTTTCTACATTTTATATTTAATTTTGCTTGTCTATTCTTATATTAACTTACCATCCAACTCTAAATCCCAGATAAAAAATAGTAGCAGATGTTCAACATCTTGCAGGTCAAATTCCCAATACAAGAAGAAATACTGACAGGGTTTCAGTATTTTTTCATGTTTAACCTTTTTATATAAGTTCTGGAACAGAGGTGGAAAGAAACAACACTCAAGTAATCCTCTTTCACAAAAGCAGAACACTTCTAGCTGACTTGGCCTTATGACTTAAGAACAGACTTCAGCTACCAAAGTACAGTGCAAATTCTTATACTGATCGTACAATTTCTTCTATTCAAAAATTTGAGTAATGCTACTAACAAGAACACTATACTTAAAAAAATTAAAAATATAAACCATTGGTTATGTTGAAGAATTTCCATTCTACCTACTGCATCTGATTTGCTTTAAAGGCACTTACAACTCCATCAGTAAAACTGAGATTGATCAGGACCACAGCATAGGAATACATAAGGCATGAAATCATGTAATGTACTGAATCTTAAACCATTTTATTGTTCAGGGTTTTTTTTTACTTAATTTGTTTTCATCTAGAAAAAATCTAACCAATCCATACAAGACCTCTCTTAACCCCAAAGTCTCAGTCAGCCCTCCAATTAATTTTTTTTTCAAAAATTTATCCAGCTGACTATTCAGTCAATTTAAACTTCTTGTTAGAGTTCAAATCTTTGGTGTGTTCTGTTTCAACACTATGTTTATAAGCTGACTTACAGGTAAATGTCCAATTATTTAACCACATTCTGAGAACATTTTGGTTCTGACCTACTCACTGTTTCAAACCGCATTTCTGACCAAGCTGCTTTCTTACTCTCTGAATTTAAATGACTTGAGGACATTCCAACTAGCCAACATTTAATTCCAGTTGTTAAAGGCACTTTAACACTTAACTTCCCTCTAAAAAATCCAACCAAACCTGTTGCACTTTTCTTGAATTATTTTCTCAAGGTCAGGACAAAAAAAAAGGTGACATTTAAAAAAAATAAAACAAGGAATCTTAAGTTGAAGAGTAGATACATTTGAAGACACAGTTTATCTTGTTTATAGAATGCATTCATCAATGAATTTTTTATTCCCCATCATCTTCCAACTATGCTCTAAATTTCAACTTGCTTCGCTGCATGTGTCATATGGCTTGCAACTTTGCAGCATTTGATTTTATTATACATCAGTTCTGAGATGAATGATGTCACATTAAGTCTATCATCTAAATTGATAATTACATTTTCTTACTTGGATACACAAGAGTTAAATTATACAATCCAATGTTCAAAAATATTGTGAGAGAAAAGAACTGAAACAATGGTTTATATTTTTAATTTTTTAAAGTATTATTGTTAATATTGTTGTTATTAATTTGATATTATTATTAAAATTAGATAATAATTATTATTCTATCTAAAAAGTTGAATTGCATAATAACATTCTTGGAAATATCAAAATAAATGTTTTGAAGACTATGAAAAAATGAACACTTATGGAAAAAGATATATTCTAGGTGAGTAGCCAAGCAACAGAGTGAAAACTAGGAGCAGTGAGAATAAAATTTTTAAAAAGTGAGATAGGATTTTTCACCAGGGCCAGTGAGAGGGAAAGTTTATCATGATCAAACTATCAGTAGTGTGAAAATAAGAATTATGGACTGTGATTAACAAAGAAAAATTAATGGAAAGATTACTAAAGTAAACCAAGTAGAAGCTAATTGTGAGTGTAAGGAGTTCAAAAGCTTTAAGTTAATGAAAGGTATTTGCTGATCAAATTGCCATATTGTTTTATTTGTAAATAGGTGATTGAATTATTTGAACTATGAATTCCAAATAAACTTAGATGAATCAGTCATAACAGTAGTCAACCTCATGACACTCATGCTTCTTGGCACACCTCCACAAACTCTTTCCTTACCAAATTTCACTACATGAACTTGTGTCATCTGAAGAAAAATGAAGCACCTGAATTGAAAACGACTTCCAACCCCAACTACTACCTCAGCTCTGATTCTCTGATCTTAGTGAAGGTGCCAGGTATTATTTGTTACTAGTTTAATTTTTTTGTGTGCAGTATTAGTCTTGTTCATTTTCATTTTTGGTTTGCGTACTGCAGGGAATCACAGCTCTCTAATAACCTGTCCGTCTCAGCAACGTGTGCATCCAGTTGAGCAAGAGTAGCCAAAGTCCAGCTTGGCTGAAGAGTTAACTTCTCACTGAGCCTAAAAGAAAAAAGAAAGTACAGACAAAATAGAAGCAGGACTAGGCTATTCAGAAAAATTTAAATGATTCTCCCTCTTCTTCCATGACTTCGATAGGGTTTTTTTGGTCCTCCTACTTCTTGCTTGCATTACTATTCATTAAATGTGTTCTTCAGAAATTTTCCCAGTCCTGATTGATATGGAGATTGTGGCCTTTATGGCCTTCCTTCTTTCCTTTGCCTGGGTAATCTCATACACAAATCACTACACTAAAAGATAATTTACAGAGCTCTCTCTGGAGCCCAGATCTGTCTGATTCTGTCCGTATTAAATTTCTGTCTTCTTCCAATTCTACTTTGTGGGAGGCTATCTAAAATTCGCAGAATAAAAATAAAATACTATAAAATATTCTCTGACCATTTTTTTTCCTCTCTGCTCTCGGGCTCAGTTTTAAAGACACAGAAAGGCACAAGATTCATTTTTCCTGGTATAGAGTGGACGATATGGGATACATAATAAAGTCACCCCAAGACAAAAGGAAAGACTTATACACTGTTCTCAAAGCTTGCATGTTAATCTACTCTTATTGATTCAATTTTTAAGAAAAGGTACTTCAGAATTGAAGAATAAATACAAAAATCTTATCAATTTAGCCACTGTGCAATGTGAGGTACTCTACTTTAGTATTACAGTCATGCATACTGATAAAACCTTTTCATTACATTAATCTAAATAGTCTTTCTTTAGATTCTATTTCAGTATCCAAAATCTGTTTTTCCTTTGCAAGACAATCTTGAAATGTCACATGTCATAATGCAAAACTCAGCTTAAATTCAAACAGTATAAACTGAATATAAATAAACCTTAAAAACAACAACAATATTGTCTAACATACTTAGTTAAGATCAATACTGTAATACTGTGCCTGCTATTAGAGATAGACAATCTTTCAGCTTAATGTAATTGACTTTTTGCATGGCAAAATTCCAGAAAGTCAATTTCTTTTTCCGTATGCTTTGTGTCACTTTTTCATTGTACTTTACAGTTACAATACCTTTATCTGCTGTACATCCTTCTCTCTTACTATTGTGAGTTATTATACACATTGATATTTCCTTCTATTACACTAGAGTTATCAAATAAAATTTTATATTAAATAAATTTTCCTTTACAACAGCCTTCAGTAATTTTCTTCTGGCTCATTCCAGCTTTTACTATACATGGAATATTTTGTCTTTTAAAGTTAATTTGTCCAGGCATTTACCTTTCTCAAGATTATAGAGTTTTCTGAGATCCACAGGAGATACATTTAATCCTGAAGTGTTGTACAATATGTCCAAATGAAAAGATGAGAAATTTATATATCTCATTACTCTCTCCTTTTTCTCCTTGATGATTTCTCACATACTTCTTTTTCACAGTCGTGGGACTTAAAATTGCATTGCTTTTATACATGAGATATGCTTCTGTCTTGAAGAGTGATGATCATGGTAGGAATATGAAAAATATGACAGATGAGGTGAAGGACAAGGAACCTAATACCAAACAATGTATTTGATATACTGATATACCACAGCACACAACACAGCAGAGACAGAGAGAGCATAGTAGAAAGTTAATGAGCTAGCAAATGCATCTTGTACTGGCATCTGAAACAAAAGCCTTAATCTGAGTCAAATTTTTTTCTAAGGTTTTAAGCAAATAAATTTTGAGTGCATTTTTCTGTGAAACTATTAATTCTTCCAGAGCAAATGATCCTTTTTTTCCCCACAGGTTTCAGCAAGGGCTGGAATCTGGCCAAAGAAATATTAACATCTGTTATAAAAAAGTTTTACAAGTAAATAAAACTAACAATGCAATTTCTGAAACAAATTTCAATGGGATTCTATTAGATGGAGGTCAATAGAAGAAAATAATGTTTGTCCAGGTACATTGGTTACTCAAGGACTTCCCTGAACCTGAAAATCTGCTGACTTCAATTATATTCAATAGCATGCTCACCGGTGGCAAAAACTGAAAGTATGTGTTCAGTCTAAAAATACAGGAAACACCTCAGCTGAAAACTTGGTATGATAAATCAGAAAAAGAGCTATCAAATGTTGACTGAATGTTACAGTCTCAGACATTAGTGTTTCATGATCTCCTGAACTTTTCTTTCCCAGCAGACACTATGCAGATCTGATTGATGACAATCTTTTAATTTCTAATTTGTAATCTTTTTGCTCCACATATTTAACTGAAATAAAGCATTACAATCTTTTGCAGAAGAATAAACTTCAAGTATTTGTATATGATTACATTTATTGTTAAAATTGTGTGTCTACTATATTAATTATCTGATTAAGAAGTAAGATAGTTTTCACTGGACAAAAATAAATGCTATTTGTTAAATGATCCCCATACATTTTCTCAGCTAAATGGTACGCATAAAAATTAGTGGGGGTATAGTGGGGAAAATTTAACTGCTCAACACCTTTAAGGACTTGAAAATCTGCCTCAAATTAAGTAATAAACCAGAACAAACTAAACTTTTCATAAGAAGTACCTATCCATAGTTTTAGGAAAACTTACATTCGAAATGTATTTTTACATTTTTTGTAATGTCCCAATGCTATTCTGAGGAAAGTAACTTTTCATATATAAATCTTCTTATGTTCAACTTAAGAACTATGTAGTTGCCAGCATGTTTACATAATTGATCATGCAAGCTGTTCTTGGGTTCCCAGTGACTATCTGTTAAGTCTTTTCCTTCAACGCTGTCATGTGGAGAGTTAAAAATGACACCAGACAACATAATTGCTTTAGGGTGAAAGATTTGAGAACTATCAAGATAAATTTTTCTGAAAGTTAGAGGCAAGCATATAGAAGACTATCTTTTCTTACATTAAAATTGTATTACATCATTTTAATTTCTCTGATTGCTTATACAGAAACAGTGAAGTATCAACAGAGTTAAAATATTTGGATTTGAGTTCTGTAAAATTACTTTTATTTTTCAAAATATACTTTAAAATATTTTGTTGCATCTGTAAAACTGCAATTCAGGATGTTTATCATAGTTATTTCACATGAGCAAACTGGAATAACTTTATTTGTTTAACTGTTTTAATTTAATTTGTTTAACTGTTTTTTTCTTCAGATGGAATGATGAGATGAGGTCAGTGGCAAATATTATCATCTATCTGACCACATGACTCTTTCAAATGTTATTTCATTAAAATTTGGATTCTCTTACACTCATTATATCACTGAAATTGTGATTCTCTTATCACCAAGGCTGCAATATCCAAATTGAAAATTGTACTTCATAAGATACCCTAAGTTTGAAGGAATCTGCAAGGATTATCAAAGTCAAATTCCTACCAAAAATCTGCATACCTAATGCAGATTTTTAAGTTGTTTTTGCAAATAATAGGATCATAAAATAGTTTTTGTTGGAAGGACATTTTAAATTCATCTAGTCCAACCCTTCTGCAACAAGCAGGGACATTTTCAATAAGATCAGGTTGTTCAGAGCCCAGTCCAATCTGACCCTGAATGTTTCCAGGAGTGAGGCATGTACCATACCTCTGTTCCAGTGTCTCACCACTCTCACTGTAAAAAACTTCTTCCTCATATCTAGTGTGAATCAACACTTTTTTAATTTAAAACCATTACTCATTGTCCTATTGTGAAAGGCTCTGCTGAAAAGTTTATCTCCATCTTTCTTACAGGCTCCTTCAAATACTGAAAATCCACAATAAGGTCTCCTCAGAGCCTTGTCTTCTCCAGTACAAAAAAAAAAAAAAAAGAGAAGACCAAGAAAAAGCATAAGATGTTAACACTTTGCCTCTAACATGAACGCTAGGTATACATAAGTATTCCAGAAGTTGCAGACTGGTAAAATTACAGAAGAGATATGGCAAATGGAAAAGACAACATGAGAAGTTGTACGAGGTAATATTTTGGTAAGCCAAGGCAAGGGATAAGACAGCGAAACAGCTCCCCTCTGACACCCGGCCTCCACTACTCTGTCCTTATCTCAACCCATGAACCCTTTGTTCCATTTTCTCTCCTCTGTCCAGTTGCAGAGGGGAGTGAGGGAACGGCTTTAGTGGGTAGCTGATATCCAGCCAAAGTCAAACCACTACAACTGTTATCCTTCTGACATGTTATTATTTTTGTCAATGTGTAAAATAAACTTTTTGTTCATATCAACCCTCCAAGCCTATCATATATTGACCTTATACTGCTGGGGCTGGGCGAGGGGGTGAGGACAGCGACACAGAGCTCAGGGGCTATAGGCAGCTAGGCAGTAGCTAATCCTCTTCAGACCATGAACAAGCTTCAAGCAAAAAACATGAGGATTTTTATTTATTTATGGAGTTTTGCAAGCAGACATAGCTCCACTTAAGATTCCAGGAAGTTTAAAAGGCTTTTACATTTTCAAGATATTTCCATTGGACGAGATGTACTACTCACCAGTCCCTGCTTCCAATATTGCAGTTGTCCTGCCATGAAACATTTCAACAAAATATGACAAGGCAGTCATCATGTTCAGTAAATTAGTAGCATGACCAGATAATTTACCTAAATATTACTGCATTTATAGTACTGCTTCTTTCTGATAATGTTAATCATGAGCTAAACACATGACATTTCTATTGTGTATCTCCCTGAGGGACACAGACATAGGAGTTTATAAATGAAACTCAGCAAAAAAGCATTAATTCTAATCTGACATTCTTTTATATGTTGTGGCTATGAAATAATGATTTCTTGAACATGCATATCAAAATTGCTAACAAATCTGTGACACTCAAATCTTCTAAAAATAAATATTGAAAGTAGGTCAACAGATATGTCTGTGACTTGTCATAAACGGCTGTATTTTCTTTGTGTCAGTAAAAGAAAGCTTGTCTTTTCTATCATTGCATCTTTTGCTCTCTAAATAGAATACTATCTGCATTAATTAAGGGAATTATCCTATTCCTGTCCAGACATTGGCAGCTTAAACCTTCGATGAGGCCCATCAATTTTGGTTGTAACATCACAGTATAGATTTTCACGTCATAAATAATTAGCTTTATTCCTATAGATACCTTTCATCTATGCAGATAGAGATGAGACAAATGCATTCAAACCTATTTGTAGGCTTAAGAGCAGATTGTTGTAAATAAACACTGCTCATCAGTTCAGTTTCTTAATTTCCTTAATTGACTGATGTTTAAAGAACTGGAGCAGAATCAGTGCTAAATGTGTGCTTTCCTAATTATCTACAATTTTAAGCTTTGCAGTTTATAATTAAAGAGTTTGAATCTATATGTTAACTTAAATTATGTATATTTTTATATTTCCATTCTGAATGGATGTGTGTATGTTTCAGACATCAAATAGGCAACACATGTTAAGTTTTAAAAACATTATATAAAAAATTAGAAATTCCAAGACACTGACAGGTTTCATACTGCATTTGCTTCAGGGAGATGCCCCCAACAAACCATAGTGAGCTCCCTCCACGATGTAACACTGAAGGGGAAAGAAGCATCTGTTACTCAGGTACAGGCAATCCACCAATCTGTGGAACAAACATGCATTGTGTTTCACCAGGTTCTGCTGGAAAATTGCAGAATTTCTCCCTTGGTGAAGGCTCTGTCCATTCCTCCCTGGTATGAGTGTATGATGTG